>CM067171.1:78208391-78237635 GCA_034093135.1 Erigeron breviscapus | reverse complement strand
ATTGCACAAGTTCACCAAGAATATTGCAGGTTTGCAAAGTGAATTCTATCGAAGAGTATTCGAAGAAGTAATATTCTTGGTTGTGCAATGACTTTATTTATAGGCAAAGTTAACATTGGGATGTTAACTTTGGCCGTACAAATGTGGTTGAGAGTATTTAAGGAATAACATTTAATTCCTTAAAAAGTAGTGTAAAGTCGCATGATAAAGCAACTTTACACAACCACCTTTATGTACCTTTTATTACTTAAATAATAAGATAAGGCTTATTATCCGGGTAAAGGTACATAAAGCATACAAGTCAATTCCTCGTAATCAGTGTAAAGCTTTGTAAGGGTTTTCCACTGATGGTCTCCAGTTTGTAACTGACTAGAATGCCAACTGGGCTTCGCTGCCATTGCCATTCTCTATCTTCCATTTGTTGTCTTCGACTTCAACTGGAATGATTCTTCACTGGTCAGTTCTCAACTGGAGGAAGTCTTCAGTTGCGTTGACTGTACGGTGCAACTGGACTTCAATATATTTCTGGACAAATCTTCTTGGTCACCAGTTTCACTGGTCTCCAGATGTAACTGGTGACTGGCAAGTGTAAACTGGTGACTGGACAGTTCCAGGTGAACTGGTCCTAACACATAGGGTTATTCGTTTTATTGTATCAATTACTATACTATGCCTAGGTTCTCAATCTGCTCATTTTTTTTTTAAATAGGTGATGTTCCATTATCAGAATTTGGTAGGATGTTTTATATATACTAATATAAATCTGCTTTTTCGAAAAACAAAAAAATTGATAGATTATCTATCTATGAATTTGTACAGGAACTTTGAAGAATTGTATGTTTGTTTTTGTTTAATAATTTTGAAGAAGACAACTAGGTTGTTATATATCGGGTGGGGTTTCGGGTTCATTAATGGGGATCGGGTATCAGGTCGGTTTTGGGCAATAGTTTATTCCCGATGGGTTCCCCGATGAGTATCGGGTCAGGGTCGGATAGTCTTTTCCTTATCGGGTTCGGGTCTGACACTACCCGCCCCGAACCCGACCCATTGCCATTCCTATGCCGACCACTATATCTTTGTTTAAGAAATTAATACAATCATACAATTTGACCAACAGTTGATTTACTTTAGAGTAAATTACACTTTTCGTCCCTAAACTTGGCACGTTTTTCACTTTTCGTCCCTAAAGTTTAAAAATTACAATTTTGACCTTAAACTTGGCAGAATTTTGCAATTGACGTCCTTTGGCCATACGGCGTTAATTTTCAGCCGTTAAGTCCCACACGTGCAAAACACGTGAGGGACTAAAAGTGAAAAAGGTGACTAGTTCAGGGACGAAAACTGAAATTTACATTATATATTGTCATCATCTTCATCTTCTCCGGCTGAGTGGCCTCCCTCCTTCATCTTCATTCTTCTCCGGCTGAGTGGCCGAAAAATTCGCCGGAAAACTTAAAATGCCGATATCTCACTCGTTTCTTCGAATTAGACCACGAAACCACCACCAAACTTCTCAAAATTAATTTCCGCACGAATTCTAACCAAAAGATTTCAGATTCAACACTTGCCGGAAAACTCAAAATCTCACCGGAAAACGAACTGCCGACCAAACTCAACGAAATGAAGAAATCATCACATCAACATGCTCAGAATTCTATCGCGAATAAAACCTTGTGATTTCCAGATCGATTTGAGACAGAAGATCAGTAACATGAAACCATGACGATTTGTTGCTTGATCTAAATCCAATGTGGAGTGTATCACTAGACTTATGAGAGTCTTCTTTCTTGTTTTGGGGTTAAAAATCAATTTCTACAAGTCTAATCTTTATGGAAGCAGTGTTGATGACCCGAAATTTCTGAGCTAGCGGATAAACTACATTGTAAGTCATACTTTTCCTTTCACGTATTTGGGTCTTAAGGTATTTTTTCAAGAGTTGGAAACCAGTATTTGATTTAGTGTAGGCACGACTCTCGTTATGGAAGACCTCGGTTTTATCTAATTGAAGGGCGGGTTACTCTATTACGCTCGGTTTTTGTGACCACGGTATTTTGAGTTTTCCAGCAAGTGTTGAATCTGAAATCTTTTGGTTAGGATTCGTGCGGAAATTAATTTTGAGAAGTTTGGTGGTGGTTTCGTGGTCTAATTCGAAGAAACGAGTGAGATATCGGCATTTTAAGTTTTCCGGTGAATTTTTCGGCCACTCAGCCGGAGAAGATGAAGATGATGACAATATATAATGTAAATTTCAGTTTTCATCCCTGAACTAGTCACCTTTTGCACTTTTAGTCCCTCACGTGTTTTGCACGTGTGGGACTTAACGGCTGAAACTTAACGTCGTATGGCCAAAGGACGTCGATTGCAAAATTCTGCCAAGTTTAAGGTCAAAATTGTAATTTTAAACTTTAGGGACGAAAAGTGAAAAACGTGCCAAGTTTAGGGACGAAAAGTGTAATTTACTCTTTACTTTATTTGTTTTCTTTACTTCTATATTTATATTATATTATATTATATATATAAATACTTATTTCTATATATTATATTATATTATATTATATTATATTATATTATATAATATTAAAAGGAATCTATTCTATATATTATATTATATTATATTATATTATATTATATTATATTATATTATATTATATTATATTATATACTCTAATAAGTGATAAATGTGAATTATATTATATTATATTATATTATATTATATTATATTATATATATATTAATATCGTTATTTAGTATTATTTATATTATCAATTATATAACAAGTATCTATTTCTATATATTATATTATATTATATTATATTATATTATATATATAACAAGAATTTACCTTTATTTCTATATATTATATTATATTATATTATATTATATTATATTATATTATATTATAAATACAGTAACTATTTCTATATATTATATTATATTATATTATATTATATTATATTATATATATTAAATATTATATTATATTATATATATATACCGGTTTGGTAAAAAAAAAATAAGTTGGTGTAATTAACATAAATATCATCTCTGAAAACATCATAGGGTGCGAATATGCTCAGGCGTGACGCGGCATCTTCCATTCTTCCGTGAACAACCTCCGCATTGTGACGGAATCTACTTACTTGTGTAAAAGCGGATGAATAGCAAACCCAGAAAGTATTTGGTCAATTAATAAAGAGTTCCATAAAAAAAAAAAAGAAATGACTCTTTTTTTTTGTGTGTGTGAAAGGCATAGGAAATAATGAAATATATGACTTAACACATAACCCTTCAGAAAGAAAGGAAAAAAAAAACATGTGTGATGATATGACTAAAGGTTCAGATGGAGGTAGAGTAGTGGCACTGTGTGGCGGTATCACGTGAATAACAGAACATACATTATAATATGGATTCATGTACCGTGGACTTCTGATGGCCCATTTTTGTTTTAGGTTTCAGGAAATTTGGGCCACATGTCGAAACACATATTTTGAAGCCACATCTATTACTTTATTACGGAGTACTAAATATATAAAAATTGCAATGGTAACCTCAATACATCATACATGCATTACATATTTTGTTATTTAATTATCTTTTATAGTTTAAACGAGTAAATATTTAACGCTTCATCCTTTGGAAGATAAACAATTGCATCCAAGAAACACACAAAACTACTGAAAATAAACTTGGAAGTATGTAAATTTGGGAACTAATTAATAGATCATTAGTTGGTATTAATAGATAAACCCTTCATCAACAACATGGGTACATTTCTTATGCTGTATATGTTTCCATGCATGCATTGTTCTTAAAAGGTTCACTTTAATTTGTATAAAATCAATTTTCAAACATACACAAATTATACACACTTATATGTAGAATTATGGATCTAAATGATGAATTCGATCATCAGGAAAATTAACAAGAACTTAATTAGAATTTCCCACCCGCGCGCGATATCAACTTATAGTGGCTCGCTAAGTTTAAAAAAGGTTTAATAAACTAAAACTTGGTAATGAAGTTGTAAATATGATTATTGATCTCTTGTGGCTTCTCTTGGTTGAGGAAGTGTCCAACTCCTTTCATCACCACCACTTCTTCCAATCCAGGTACCGATTCCTTGAATCCGCCTTTTTCAATGTACTCTTTTATACCCGGAAAATTATACGTGGAATCAATGTCCCCAACTATGAACTTCACCGGTACCATTATCTTAGCCCCCGTCCACGCTGCGCACACCTCCCAGTTTCTGCAATCAAAACTATTGATCAAACCCGGCTGGCTTAAAATATATACATTTATTAAAAGGTTCACTTTAATTTGTATAAAATCAATTTTCAAACATACACAAATTATACACACTTATATGTAGAATTATGGATCTAAATGATGAATTCGATCATCAGGAAAATTAACAAGAACTTAATTAGAATTTCCCACCCGCGCGCGATATCAACTTATAGTGGCTCGCTAAGTTTAAAAAAGGTTTAATAAACTAAAACTTGGTAATGAAGTTGTAAATATGATTATTGATCTCTTGTGGCTTCTCTTGGTTGAGGAAGTGTCCAACTCCTTTCATCACCACCACTTCTTCCAATCCAGGTACCGATTCCTTGAATCCGCCTTTTTCAATGTACTCTTTTATACCCGGAAAATTATACGTGGAATCAATGTCCCCAACTATGAACTTCACCGGTACCATTATCTTAGCCCCCGTCCACGCTGCGCACACCTCCCAGTTTCTGCAATCAAAACTATTGATCAAACCCGGCTGGCTTAAAATATATACATTTATTAGGAAAAAAACTTTAATTTGTGTTACATATATATACTTACAGATCAAAACAACGGTAGTAATTGAACGGTCCACGAAATCCTGTGGCACGATATTTGGATGCGAAGTAATCAAGATCTTTCTCCGTGAACCAAGAAGGTATGGTGTATGGTGGCGGGTTAAAAACCTTGGCAAAGTCTTTAGGCATTTTTGGCATAGTTGGAACGTGTTTGAAATAAAATGAGGCCAATAGCCTCTTCGTATCAACTTTTTCGAACTCTTTTTCCCACCCTATTTCCTGTTAAGAGATCGATAAAAAGATAGTACCTTAATTAGTTAATTAAGTATGCATTTCTGATTATAATGTATGATTAGCAACTTAATTAATTACATTTGTGTTAAAACAAATTATGATATGTTGTTTTATTTGTCACGTTTATGGTGTTTTTCTGAATTTTAAATAACCTTACACATATACACGTTTGCATTTCCATATTTGTCAAGAGTAAAGTCTGTTTTATTTTTGTCTTTTAGAAAGGTGATAGTTTATATCCAAACAGATTAGGTTTTATTAATTAAGTTTTACATTTATCGCGAAACATAAAGTAGAAGATATTCAAACTAGACAATTGCTGTCGACATGTGCCCTGTGACTAAAATTGAAAAAAAAACAAAACTTTTCGTTGTTTTATACTTTTATAGTACATGTTAGTAAAATATCTTTTGTTATTTTGGCAATTAATCTACTAGTAGGTTATAATTAGTAAGTCATATCACAAGTTAAGCTAGCTCAAATAATCAATGCTAAATACATATGTATAGAACTTAAACGAATCAAATGAATATGAAAGTAACCTTGTTAATGTTTACTTGTTTAACTTAACAAATTGTCATATATGGAACTAGCTATCGAACGATATGAACAAATATAAATTTATGTTCAGCTATTTAACTAAACTAAATGTGTTTTCTTTTTTTCATGTTCTTTCGTTTATATATAAACTGTTCAAATTCGTGGAACGTTCATGTCATTTAATTTATATATCACTATCTATATGTAAAACACACACATAAAAAATGAACCAAGTGATATAACATAATAATGCAAGTAATTAACGATTTATTTCACCTGAAATCTGCATATGTAAAAATCGTCACCATAAATATATCGCATGTAATCCACTGGTTTGACTGAAGGATTCCTAGGATTATAAGCAACACTCATGTTAACCAAAGCCTTGATGCGGTCAGGCCGAAACAAGCACAAGTACCACGAGATTATCGCACCCCAGTCATGACCAACCAAGTAGACCTTGTCCAACCCCAATGTGTCCAACAAGCTCACAAGGTCTCCGACTATATAGAACGCCGTGTAGTTAGTGTGTGAATCTGGTGCTTCTGTGTCACCAAAACCACGTAGGTCGGGTGCAATGGCACGATAGCCTTTGGATGCCATAAACAACATTTGGTGTCGCCATGTGTACCATAGTTCGGGGAATCCGTGGATGAATAGCACCACGGGGCCTTCACCGATCTCGGCTACGTGCATTTTGATGCCATTTACTTTGATGGTTTTATGTTGTATTTGATCCATCTTTGTTTTTTTCTTGTCTTTGTTGATGTTGATAATATTGTTGATGTTCGGTTTTTATTTATAAGGCCAAGTGAACGTTGGTGTCTATTGACTTATAAATTGGTGTAAAAATAACACGAGTGCTGAATGGTTAAAATATTATATTTATAGGGTCAAAAAGTGTAAATAGTAATGCTCCGTCCATTAAAGCTAGCTACTTAAAGTTAATTACGACTTATTTTAATTACTCCGTCCAAATATAGAAAACATTAACGCGACAAGAGCTTTGACACTCTAATAAAATAATCATAAAACTCTAGGTAAACGCTGATATACTGCTTTACCAATCACAAGATTAAAAAACGTTTGATTATCATTTGGTAAATATATATGAATTTATTATTAGGCAAATCACTTTTTTTCTTTCAAGTAAGGTGTACCTAGCGCAACAAGTAGAGATTCATAAATATACATCTAATGTACATATTATTTAAACATGATTATATAAATAATTAAGAGAAATGATATCTTTAAATAATGTATATTTAAGTAATTAAGAGAAATGATTAACCTAGTCTCTCGGAGTATATTTAACATGTTATTACATGCATCAATGACTTGCACGTCAGAGATTAACATATCTGATATTTATGGGTCGTGATTAAAAGTACTCAATTTTTTATGCATGTAACAATTAACATCTTAGACATAACTTTCGAGAGTCCGAGACTATACTTATCATTTCCCAAATATTTTTTAATTTTAAATAATTTATTTGCTATTGTAATCTGAAGATCGAAAATAATCCTAAAAGTTCTGATTTTACTTATCAGCTTATAACGTTCCAACTATATTTGATGGTTTGGATCCCTCATTTATACAATGATGGTTTAGGAGAGGGGTGTGAAGGAGTAGGAGAGGGCGAGATACAATCTATAGTTCAAAATGGATACTCCTTACTTTTAATTAGAAGTGTCTTATTTTGAATTTTTGAATTTTTTATTTTTTAACTTTGATGATTAATAATTATTATTGTGTTATATAATACTTGATAAAAGTTATCCTATTGAAAACACATTTAAAATTCAATCAATTTATATAATCTTCACAAAAAAATAACAAAATTAAGAAAGAAAAATTTTAAAAATTTAAAATAGAATACTTCTAGTGGGACGGGGAATATAAAACTATCTATGAACAAACAATATTTGAATAAAGATGAAAAAAAATAGTTTTTTCTCAAGTTTGAGATTAACTTAAAACTCATTTTTATGGAATTTGAGTCCATTTAAAAAAGCATAAATGTGATTATTATATAATACAGGGGACCGATTTGTAACTTAACAAAAGCAGATGGTGAGGCGTAAGTTTCTCTCAATAGGAGATCATTTTTATTCTCCTTACTCTATTTTCGCTCCCTACCAGTCCCTTATCTTTAGTAATTTTCAAATTCTCCCCGAATTTTCATCTCCATTCTTATAACTCCTTACATCATTCCAATCTCTCTCATTTTTCATATTTCATAAGTAACCATCAACCGCAATTACTTTCAACAACACAATAAAAAACATGAATCCAACAACATGTATTTTGTTACTCTTTTCCTTTTTGGTTATGGCCAATGCACGGGTGCACCCTGTGGTGCACGTGGACCAAAATGTTGTACGTCCAGGGGTTGCAAGTCCGGACGTGGTAACAAAAGCTTGTGAACCATCTCAAGACAAAGCTTTATGTGTTTCAATCTTAAAAACCCAAAGCATTAGCGACGTTAATGACTTGAAACAAGCAACGTTTGTGGCAATCCAAACTGCGTCAGCTGAGGCACTTGCAACATCAGAGATGATAAAAGTTACGCGACAAAAAGAGGAGAATAAGCAAATCGAGGAGGATGAAATAGAAGAGGAGACGTTGGCGGATTGTGCCACGAGCTACCTTAGTATAGTGGAAATGCTAGACAATGCCACAAATGCCTTGTTGACCGGGCCCGGAAAGGATGTCACAGTTGACGTAAAAGCGGCCTTGACAACATCGGAGACGTGTGAGAAGAGTATTGCCGGAGGGAGGAAGAGTCCTCAAGTAGAGGAAGTGGCTAAAAAGAATGAAAATGTGAAGAAGTTTTGTGCAAATGCTTTGGGCGTTTATGACGTCTATGCCAAGGCACCAAAAGGAACTAATTAGTTATTATATTAATTGATCGAATCGAATGATTAAGTATACTCTAATATGTATATGTTGTATAAACATACATTTTGGGATTTTTGAGAAACTCATTAACGTGCAGATTAATTCATGATATATTATAAAGTTCTTTGTTTTAGTTTGCTAATGAGTTATTGATTTGAGTATATATTTTCATTTGCGACCCAAGATTCCGCTTTGCAATGAAGTTTGAAAGGCTGAACTAATTTATGAAATATGATTTGCTTTGTAACATACGGCAACTATAAGATATTCATCTCTTATTATTTTGTGTGTTTTTTAGCATTAAGTTATTATGTACTGATATTCACGATTCATAGACTAAAACTCTATATTGCTAGTATTATTTTATGTACTTATTTACTTTTAAAGGTACTTGATAACCCATAATTTAATTTATAGATTAACTTTACGCTTGTTAGTATCATTAAAACTGTTCACCGATCCCAGAATGAAAATCTTGGCTCAACGTCCTTCACTTTTTTGTAGGTCATGTGTGAAAATTATACAAGAGAGACATAAAGTTAAAAAAATAATAATAATATGGATGCTTTAAAATTTAAGAAATATGAGTTGTCGTTTGTTGATTTTTATTGAAATAGTTACTAGTTTGATATTTGTTTGGAAAGAAAATGAATTATTGATAATTTGCACAAAATTCAGTTAAAATAATCAAATAAATGGATGGATACTTTCAATTAGAAATAAACGAGTTAAGAAACCCGGGCGTTGCCCCGGGGAACATAACGTTTATTTTGTGTTATAATTCGTGAAATTTATAACTTTTTTTTACTTAACATGCACCTCTCTAATACTCCTTATATATTAGTTTCACGTATACGCTGCAGTTGCTTACAAAACAATTTGTACTTTTAAAGTTGATTGACTTTTGTAACTAAATATTACACTTCAACAATTGTACAAATTGACAAAGTTAATAACTAACTTTTCGCTTAGTTTGTATTACAATGAAACAAAATGACATACACCTACTATTCGTCAACATTATGCAATAATAGGGAAATTTTGTGTGTTTGTAGTAGGATACTATCTATCAACTTTGTCCCAATGACATATCAGCTTAAATTCATTTGAAATATAATAACATGAAGGGGCACAGATGTTGCTCTGATATTGCTCTGATCTTATGAGAGTTTATTTCTTTGATCGGATATTCATATGATATTGAATGACAGAAGGGGTGAGTTATTTTGAGAACCCCTAAAAAAAAGGAACCCGAGAACCGATCTCAGCCCTCCATTCATCAAGATCAGATTTAAATCAGGAAGGGTATTCTGGTCATTTTAACATCTGATCGCAAGTATATAACGTGTTATTTATCTCATTCACGCTCTTAACTGTGTGTAAAACACACCTTCTGCTCTAACAAAATTCCGATCAAAATCTGCAAAGATCCGATCAAAATCTGCAAAGATCCGATCAAATCTGCAGATAATCCGATCAATCTTACATGAAATCGCGATCAAACCTCCATTAATTCCTATTATTATCAATTTCAGATCTCAATTTCTACAGAAAAGCTTCATAAAATTCAGCTCGATCAAAATTCAAATTCTGTTTTTTGCAAAAATTCCGATCCAAATTCCGATCAAACTATAACAGTTAAGTAATCCTCAATTCGATTATCATCAATTATAGAAGTTTTTTATTATAATTTATTTGATATGAAATTTTTTAATTACAGAGGTGAATATGGAAGATGATGCAACTATACATGATGAGAGTCAATTCAATGTGTCATAAAGAAGATAGTGTGTTCAGTAGCCACTTTGAAGATGAATCAAGTAAGTTGTCAAAATTTCAGCTTAAAAATTGAATGTATGTTGATCCTACATATGTGTAGGAGATGTATGTATGCGTATCCAGTGGTATTAGTTGTTTACACACGTGTAGGATGTGTTTTATTTAGCAGCTATAAAGTTGAAATGTCTATCAATGTATGTTGATTCTTCACAGGTGTAAGATGTCTTTTGAGTTTGTTATATGACTTGAACTTCACATGATTAGCTGTTTTACACAGGTGTAGGTAGATACAATTGTATTAGATTTGATGCTCAAAAATATCAGTAAAAAGTTCATCCTACACATGACTAGAACACCTTTTGAGTTACTATGTTTTAGACATGATTAATTGTTTACACATGTGTAGCTAGATATGAGTGTTTTAGTTTTAAAGCAATCGAGTAAGTTGTCAAAATTTCAGCTTAAAAATTGAATGTATGTTGATCCTACATATGTGTAGGAGATGTATGTATGTGTATCCAGTGGTATTAGTTGTTTACACACGTGTAGGATGTGTTTTATTTAGCAGCTATAAAGTTGAAATGTCTATCAATGTATGTTGATTCTTCACAGGTGTAAGATGTCTTTTGAGTTTGTTATATGACTTGAACTTCACATGATTAGCTGTTTTACACAGGTGTAGGTAGATACAATTGTATTAGATTTGATGCTCAAAAATATCAGTAAAAAGTTCATCCTACACATGACTAGAACACCTTTTGAGTTACTATGTTTTAGACATGATTAATTGTTTACACATGTGTAGCTAGATATGAGTGTTTTTTAGCATTAAGTTATTATGTACTGATATTCACGATTCATAGACTAAAACTCTATATTGCTAGTATTATTTTATGTACTTATTTACTTTTAAAGGTACTTGATAACCCATAATTTAATTTATAACTAACTTTTCGCTTAGTTTGTATTACAATGAAACAAAATGACATACACCTACTATTCGTCAACATTATGCAATAATAGGGAAATTTTGTGTGTTTGTAGTAGGATACTATCTATCAACTTTGTCCCAATGACATATCAGCTTAAATTCATTTGAAATATAATAACATGAAGGGGCACAGATGTTGCTCTGATATTGCTCTGATCTTATGAGAGTTTATTTCTTTGATCGGATATTCATATGATATTGAATGACAGAAGGGGTGAGTTATTTTGAGAACCCCTAAAAAAAAGGAACCCGAGAACCGATCTCAGCCCTCCATTCATCAAGATCAGATTTAAATCAGGAAGGGTATTCTGGTCATTTTAACATCTGATCGCAAGTATATAACGTGTTATTTATCTCATTCACGCTCTTAACTGTGTGTAAAACACACCTTCTGCTCTAACAAAATTCCGATCAAAATCTGCAAAGATCCGATCAAAATCTGCAAAGATCCGATCAAATCTGCAGATAATCCGATCAATCTTACATGAAATCGCGATCAAACCTCCATTAATTCCTATTATTATCAATTTCAGATCTCAATTTCTACAGAAAAGCTTCATAAAATTCACTCGATCAAAATTCAAATTCTGTTTTTTGCAAAAATTCCGATCCAAATTCCGATCAAACTATAACAGTTAAGTAATCCTCAATTCGATTATCATCAATTATAGAAGTTTTTTATTATAATTTATTTGATATGAAATTTTTTAATTACAGAGGTGAATATGGAAGATGATGCAACTATACATGATGAGAGTCAATTCAATGTGTCATAAAGAAGATAGTGTGTTCAGTAGCCACTTTGAAGATGAATCAAGTAAGTTGTCAAAATTTCAGCTTAAAAATTGAATGTATGTTGATCCTACATATGTGTAGGAGATGTATGTATACCTATCTAGTTGTATTAGTCGTCTACACATGTGTAGGATGTGTTTTATTTAACAGCTATGAAGTTGAAATGTCTTTCAATGTATGTTGATTCTTCACAGGTGTAAGATGTCTTTTGAGTTTGTTATATGACTTGAACTTCACATGATTAGCTGTTTTACACAGGTGTAGGTAGATACAATTGTATTAGATTTGATGCTCAAAAATATCAGTAAAAAGTTCATCCTACACATGACTAGAACACCTTTTGAGTTACTATGTTTTAGACATGATTAATCGTTTACACATGTGTAGCTAGATATGAGTGTTTTAGTTTTAAAGCAATCGAGTAAGTTGTCAAAATTTCAGCTTAAAAATTGAATGTATGTTGATCCTACATATGTGTAGGAGATGTATGTATACCTATCTAGTTGTATTAGTCGTCTACACATGTGTAGGATGTGTTTTATTTAACAGCTATGAAGTTGAAATGTCTTTCAATGTATGTTGATTTTTCACAGGTGTAAGATATCTTTTGAGTTTTTTATATGACTTGAACTTCACATGATTAGTTGTTTTACACAGGTGTAGGTAGATACAATTGTGTTAGTTTTGAAGCTCAAAAATGTCAATAAAAAGTTCATCTTACACATGAGTAGAACACCTTTTGTGTTAGTATGTTTTAGACATGAATAGTCGTTTACACATGTGTAGCTACATATGATTGTTTTAGTTTTAAAGCTAAAAATATCACTAGAAAGGTCCGTCCTACATATGTGTCGAACACGTGGATATCTAAATGTTGTGTGTCGTGCATGTTCGGTTAAAAAGCCGTGTACTAGCTGGTATAACAGGAGGATCATAAAAACAGATGAAGGTGAAATATATTGGGTACCAGAAGTAGAGGAAGATGTAAGACCGATTAAGGGTCAAGTTTTTGACAAAATAGATGATTGCATTGAAATGTATGAGAGATATGCGTACCAAGCGGGTTTTGACACTAGGCTATCCACACAGAAAACAACAAACAGTGGAGTGGTTAGATTGAAGACATCAAAACTGTGGATCATGAAGAAGGTAAAGATGGAACTAAAGATGTGTAACACCCTTCATTTAAAAATACGGGTTTCCAAAAATTTTCGCCTAACGGCGTCAAAATAAAGCGGAAAAAACATTAAAAGTCCAAACCAATTAAAATCTTTTTGGTTTACTTATTCAATGGTGTTACTAATCGCATCATCAAAACAAGTTTAATAGAAACCCGTCGGCTGCCCAACACAAAACAACCGACTACATAACATGCAAACTTCATAAAAGACAAACATAAACAAATGTCTATAAAAGTTCAGCATCTATGGGTAGCTAAGGTCAACCGCAAGCTATCTACCCATTCCTCGCTCTTCTTCATCAACTACCTCAGCTAACTAAACCTGAGAGAGCAACACATTTCAAAAGACAAGTGTTAGCTAACGAATTAGCTAAGTAAGATAACACTCAAGTTATAAAACAATTGTCCATTTCAAACATTATGGATTTAAACACTTCATTAAGGCACAACGCATATCAAACACACAATACTTCATATTAGGATGAACCACCCTAAATGTGCCTATCCTGCTTTACTTCATTACACACGTAACCACATAACTGCTAACTGCTTTCTACATTAACTGCTTTACTACGTTTTAACTGCTTTTCTACATATTAATTGCGTCAACGTGCAACATAAGTTACACCCGACTAGATGACAACCATTCAGTTGAACATCAAACGTCGTTAAGGAATGGCAAGTCAATCCCCGAGTAATCCGTATGTACAAGACAAATGAGGGTGGGTCAGACCCTCGTATTACTCAACTGCATCTCAATGACCATGTTGCAAGGAGCCACCCAAGCAACCTACGTCAACGCACTTAGCCGGGCTAGGGCAAGTACGGGTTAAGCTTAACACTTTCCTGCATCAAAGTTTTACGAGCTGGAAACTGCATCATTTAGTTTAGGTGACTACATTACCTAAACATTTACTACGTTAACTGCTTTTCTACATTAACTGCTTTACTACGTTTTAACTGCTTTTCTACATATTAATTGCGTCAACGTGCAACATAAGTTACACCCGACTAGATGACAACCATTCAGTTGAACATCAAACGTCGTTAAGGAATGGCAAGTCAATCCCCGAGTAATCCGTATGTACAAGACAAATGAGGGTGGGTCAGACCCCTCGTATTACTCAACTGCATCTCAATGACCATGTTGCAAGGAGCCACCCAAGCAACCTACGTCAACGCACTTAGCCGGGCTAGGGCAAGTACGGGTTAAGCTTAACACTTTCCTGCATCAAAGTTTTACGAGCTGGAAACTGCATCATTTAGTTTAGGTGACTACATTACCTAAACATTTACTAACATCAATCAATAACAACATATACTGCATCTCATAACATCACAAGTTACTGCATATCACAACACTTCATTATACTTCATACATAGCACTACATCCTACGTCATATCATAACTGCACTACAATACATATCATGAGGGACTGCATTTCAGGTCTCAAAGGTCAACTACATAAGCCATATTACCTCCCGTGTAACCCACATACCCATAAACAACATAAGTTACCAATTGGGAAGTTATAATTATGAAACCATCGTTTGTTGAACCCTCAGCGTGTCAAAAGTAGTGTATCTTACCTCAAAGAA
This sequence comes from Erigeron breviscapus, assembly GCA_034093135.1. Classification (NCBI taxonomy): domain Eukaryota; kingdom Viridiplantae; phylum Streptophyta; class Magnoliopsida; order Asterales; family Asteraceae; genus Erigeron; species Erigeron breviscapus. Next base: position 78,222,761 of record CM067171.1, on the reverse strand, counting down.
GCGCACGACAGTAGATAACTACGTTACCGTGCAAAGCAAATAGTCCCGTCTACCTATAATTAGTAAACGTCCATTAGGAACACTAATACTCACGTTAATAAGGTCATTACCCAGACCTAAACACCTACAAACATGACTCACGACAACGGCATACGCATTGGAGGTTCATTTTAAAAAGTTCAGTAAAAGACCCTGTTGCGCCGCAATGACTCCATTGCGCCACAACCTAACTCTCTGCTTTACAATTGCGCCGCAACCCTCTCGTTGCGCCGCAATGACTCCATTGCGCCGCAACCTAACTCTCTGCTTTATAGTTGCGCCGCAACTTGCCCCGTTTCTGCACAACTTCGAACGATTATACTCCAAACCAGATCCAAACGACTCTAAATCAAATACATGACTTGCATACATCAAAATCCTTCATTTTCAAACCATTATAATGCAAATAACTCCTTTATTAAACCACTCATGATTTGCATTATTAAACAAACGTTATTTCGACATCAATTGACCCTCCAATGGTCTAGATCTGATTTCTAATGACTCATATGATCAAAAAGACATAAAATCAAAGTCAATATACCACTAATACCTGGAGATCACAATGGGGATGCAAAATACTCGATCAATCACTCCTAAACCACACGTTTGAAGGATTTTCGGCTTAGAATTTTGATAGGGGATCAAAGGGGTGGCTAGGGCTTGAGAGAAAAGTAATATTCCTGAAAATGATGAACTAATGACTCCCTCCAAGACCCTAAACCCGTTTTTTACTTTCACACCATGTCAAAATTGGTCCCTAAGCTTCATAAAGTCATATTTCTTGCCCAAAACACCTCTATGGACTATATACAACTCATTAAATACTTTGGACACCTCAAAAAGGCATTTAACTACATCTTAACCACATTACTACATCAATCAATAAGACATTCAAGTCTCGCACGTATAACATATTAACTACATATAAGCATACAAATCTATCGACGACTTAACGGTACGTTATGTTGACCTAACGACTCTAGTCAACCATTAAATAAAAGGATTGGGATGTTACAAGATGAAACCGAAAATGCAACAGGGACGGGAACACGACCCAAACTGTGAAAAAAATTTATACTTTCCAGGTATGCTACTGAAATCTCACTTAACACATTTACTTACACTTGGGTAGGTACATATGATAATATATGCTACACATGGGTAGGACAGTTTATTAGAATTTGTTAGATGTAACAACGGGTCATATTCTCTTGTGTGATTAAAGTGATACATAACAAAAAAGATGGAACCAATATTTGTAGCTGCATGACTTTCCCAAGATATGGATTCAAGATGGAACCACTGTTTGTAGCTGCATGACTTTCCCAAGATATGGATTTTTATGCCGACACATATTGTGTGTGTTCAAAAACTTAGATGTTGAAGAAATTCCAGAAAAATACATCCTAAGAAGGTGGAAAAAGGATTTAATACCTCTGGGAATGAGTACACGAATATCGAGGTATGGTGAATCGAGAGAAGAATGTGAGAGGATGGGAAACGAGTTACATTTTATGGTAGATGTTTATATTGGCGAAGGATGAAGAAAAGCTATCTAAATTTGTTGAAAAAATCAGGGCGCTAAAAGATGAGATAGAGGCTACACATCCAAACTCGAGATCAAAGAAACATGATGAGGTAATTGAGAAATTCTTAGGAGTTTCCAAATCAAGTAAAAATGATGTTGAAATTCCACCTGTTTTAGCATACAAAGGATGCGGAAGGGACAACAGATTAAAATCTTTGAAAGAAAAGGTGACTGAAGAGTATCTAAAGCCAAAAAGAAAGTGCGGAAAGTGTGGGAAAATGACAAGAAAACACGACGCAAGGAATTGTGAAAAGAAGAAAGCAGAAAAAGCTAAAGCAAAGGCAGTGGCTCTCGCTCTTGAAAACCTTGAAAAGAAGTAATTACTCGGATGTTTGAATTAGTATATACTGATAGATAAATATACAAAGATGTAATTCATGGATACTTTTTTCTTTTCTTTTTTCCAAATGTTCAGCAATAATGTCCTACACATGTGTAAGAACTTGTGTGAGTAATGCAACTGGATGATTTACTCTAGTTACTTGAGTTAATTCTGTTACTTCAATGAAATTCAATGTAAATTTAAGGTTTCAATGCGCAACATGTATACCTTTCACATGTGTAAGTTCCTTATAAAGTTCAAATATTAGCCAGAACTGGTAAGTTGTATAACTTACACATGGGTAAGTACGACCTACACATGGGTAAGTACGACCTACACATGGGTAAGTAGACCTACACATGGGTAAGTAGACTTTCACATGGGTAAGTATAACTTACACATGGGTAAGTACGACCTACACATGGGTAAGTATGACCTACTTATGCTTGTATCCCACCATAAATCAACACTGTTAGGTCCAGATTTACTGGACTCGCTCCAGACTCGACTACTGGAGCCTTACTGAAGATCTGTCCAGAAACATGTTCTATTGGACCTACTCCAGACTTGGAATCTGGAGTCCCTCTGAAGATTTGTCCAGAAATAATGGAAGACCAGTGAGCAAATACTTGTATAGGAAATCTGGAGTATTCTCCAGATTAGCTCACTGGACTTCACCCAAGTCCAGATCTACTCTACTGAAGACGTTCTCACTGAAGTCAAAGACTAAAGTCAGAATAAAGAAGACTGACAAATGGCGGAGTCCACTGGAAGTCTTACCAGATCTGTACACTGGAGGATTGTCAGTGTTCTAAACCTTACAAGTCTGAACACTGATATCGAGTAATTGACTTTTGCCTTTACACACTTTCCAAAGGACATTCCACTTGTTCTTTACCAAAGTTTATACGTGTGTAAAGGTGGTTGGTTAAAAGAATAAAGTCATATTGATGTGACTTTATCCTTGTACCATTAACCAATGCATTTAATGTTCTTGTCGGATCATTAAATACATACAACCATATTTGTACGGCACAAAATTCACTGGTGAATTTTGTTGCCTATAAATACAAAGTCATTTATTTGAGAAAAACACTTTAAAAGCATACATTTTGCATTAGAGTGAATTTGTCTAAATACTCTCGATCTTAAACAGGGATACTTCACAACTTTAAGTATCTCGATCCAAAAGAGTTATTTGACAAATATAGATCATTTGTAATTCATAGGTTGTTAGGATACATACTTATTTGTATTATCTTGATTCCGCACAACCTTGTATTTTATTTAACATCATAAATAAAATACACCTTGAAAAATATATAATGTTCCACTTTACTTGTTTATTGCTTTAAGTCGTGTATTACTTTATTTATATACTTGCATTTATATTTAAGTAATACTAGTCCATTCTAGTGATTATTAGACTTGTTGTATTTTACACTTTCAGGGTTAACCATCGTTATTAAGGGACCTCACATTTGGTATCAAAGCAGAAGGCTAAACATTGCCTAGATCTGCTTCTTTGATGGCCACCCCTGAAAATACACAAGAAAGTTTTAATTTTGGTCCCGATCCTAATGTTAATGTTAATGATCAAAATAATGAACCACCTATTGTTAATAACACTAATCCACCACCTCCTCCTCCTACTCCTGCTTCTCCACACGTGCATGTGCACTATTCAAATAATCCTGTTCCTAAATTCAGTGGGAACAGTGATGAGTTTGGTACGTGGAAGGCTAGGATGATATTGCATATCACTGGTATTGAGAGGAACATGATAAAAATCTTAAATGAAGGTCCTTATGTCCCTACATCACCTCTCAATCCCCTTCTTGATCCTTCTGGATCTAGAAGAGGAAGGAAAAAGAGGGAGGAACATTGGTCAGAAGAGGAGAGGAGATTGGTGAATCTAGACACCCTTCTCAAAAACATGATCCTCGGGGCTGTTCCAGAAACCCTAATTCCTACACTAGTTCTTTTTCCTAGTGCTAAAACCATGTGTGATGAACTTTTAAACCAGCATGAAGGAGGAGATGACACCATTGTCACTAGAAAGGTCTCCTTAAACAAGAGGTATGAGTCATTTTTTTGCTCAGCCTAATGAGTCTCTCACTGGTACTTACACCAGATTTATGAGTATCATAAACCAGTTGAGAGGTCTTGGGGTTGAGAAGGACAAGGATATACTTCTGGAGAAATTTTGTGATATTCTGCCCACCAAATGGTCTCACATGATCCTGGTCTTACGACAAGGTAAAACTCTGCACACACACACTCTCTCAACTCTTTATGGAGCTTTCAGGTACACTGAAGAAAATCAAGCTCAGAGAGTGGTGGCAGAACAAGATGCTTATAACCATGCCTCCAGTAGTCCTAATGTGGTTAGTCATACTGAACCACTAAGTACAGCACTGATATCTTCTGAGAATGTATTTTCTATGAAGAAGATGGTGTCTGAACTCATGGATTCTGGAGAGTCCAGTCAAATCTCTCCAGACTGTTGTGATGAAACTGATGATGATGATCTTATTGCAATGATTGCTAAAACGTTTAACCGTTTCAAAGCAAGAGCAAATAGGCCATCTGGACAATTTGCATCCAGTTCTTCAACTGATAAGACCAATTTGACATGCTTTAAGTGTGGCAAAAAGGGTCATTTCATGAAAGATTGCAGGTCCAGCCAGTTTGTATCCAAGCCTGGTCCATTTTCTTCAAATAATAAGCCTAATGATAGCTATAAATTGAAATATAAAAAGCTTAAGGCCCAGATTGCTCTCATGTCACAACAAATGGAAAACAATAATAAGTGCATGATCGCAACAACTGAAGAGAAGTGGGTTCCTTCTGATGATTCATCTGCTGATGAAGAAGAAGAAAAAGATTGCTGTTACATGGCTCTGGCAGACGAAGAGCACCTGGTGAAGGAGGATGTCACATCTGGACGATGGGTGGACATTGTTATTAAAAAGGTTAGTGATTATGATACTGCAACTGACCAAGAATTAAAACTGGACATAGCTGAAGCTCTTAATTCTTATTTGATATTTGTAGAAACTGTTAGATCTGATTGTGTAAATGGTCTAGAAACAGATTTTCTGAAATAACTGCTTTAAAATCAAAATTGAAAGAACTTCAAGACATTGAACTGGCATTTCAACCCAGGTTCTGGTAACTGAACAATTGATTCAAGAAAAACAAGATCTTGAAGTCATTTTAGAGAAAGAAAAACTGGTGATTAAATCATGGCTAGAAACAAGAAAGCCATATGATGCTGGAGTAAATCAATTTCCTGCTCAAAAACGTGCATATTTAGATGGAAATACTCATGTAGCATCATTAATACCAGTAATCGATCGATTACCAGAGGGGTTCAGGCCCACCACTGTTTATGATGAGCCTGTTGTATTACCTTCTAGGTTAACCATCGTATTAGGGACCTCACATTTGGTATCAGAGCAGAAGGCTAAACATTGCCTAGATCTGCTTCTTTGATGGCCACCCCTGAAAATACACAAGAAAGTTTTAATTTTGGTCCCGATCCTAATGTTAATGTTAATGATCAAAATAATGAACCACCTATTGTTAATAACACTAATCCACCACTTCCTCCTCCTACTCCTGCTTCTCCACACGTGCATGTGCACTATTCAAATAATCCTGTTCCTAAATTCAGTGGGAACAGTGATGAGTTTGGTACGTGGAAGGCTAGGATGATATTGCATATCACTGGTATTGAGAGGAACATGATGCAAATCTTAAATGAAGGTCCTTATGTCCCTACATCACCTCTCAATCCCCTTCTTGATCCTTCTGGATCTAAAGAGGGAGGAACATTGGTCTGAAGAGGAGAGGAGATTGGTGAATCTAGACACCCTTCTCAAAAACATGATCCTCGGGGCCGTTCCAGAAACCCTAATTCCCACACTAGTTCTTTTCCTAGTGCTAAAACCATGTGGGATGAACTTTTAAACCAACATGACGGAGGAGATGACACCATTGTCACCAGAAAGGTCTCCTTAAACAAGAGGTATGAGTCATTTTTTTGCTCAGCCTAATGAGTCTCTCACTGGTACTTACACCAGATTTATGAGTATCATAAACCAGTTGAGAGGTCTTGGGGTTGAGAAGGACAAGGATATACTTCTGGAGAAATTTTGTGATATTCTGCCCACCAAATGGTCTCACATGATCCTGGTCTTACGACAAGGTAAAACTCTGCACACACACACTCTCTCAACTCTTTATGGAGCTTTCAGGTACACTGAAGAAAATCAAGCTCAGAGAGTGGTGGCAGAACAAGATGCTTATTACCATGCCTCCAGTAGTCCTAATGTGGTTAGTCATACTGAACCACAAAGTACAGCACTGATATCTTCTGAGAATGTATTTTCTATGAAGAAGATGGTGTCTGAACTCATGGATTCTGGAGAGTCCAGTCAAATCTCTCCAGACTGTTGTGATGAAACTGATGATGATGACCTTATTGCAATGATTGCTAAAACGTTTAACCGTTTCAAAGCAAGAGCAAATAGGCCATCTGGACAATTTGCATCCAGTTTCTTCAACTGATAAGACCAATTTGACATGCTTTAAGTGTGGCAAAAAGGGTCATTTCATGAAAGATTGCAGGTCCAGCCAGTTTGTATCCAAGCCTGGTCCATTTTCTTCAAATAATAAGCCTAATGATAGCTATAAATTGAAATATAAAAAGCTTAAGGCCCAGATTGCTCTCATGTCACAACAAATGGAAAACAATAATAAGTGCATGATCGCAACAACTGAAGAGAAGTGGGTTCCTTCTGATGAATCATCTGCTGATGAAGAAGAAGAAAAAGATTGCTGTTACATGGCTCTGGCAGACGAAGAGCACCTGGTGAAGGAGGATGTCACATCTGGACGATGGGTGGACATTGTTATTAAAAAGGTTAGTGATTATGATACTGCAACTGACCAAGAATTAAAACTGGACATAGCTGAAGCTCTTAATTCTAATTTGATATTTGTAGAAACTGTTAGATCTGATTGTGTAAATGGTCTAGAAACAGATTTTTCTGAAATAACTGTTTAAAATCAAAATTGAAAGAACTTCAAGACATTGAACTGGCATTTCAATCCCAGGTTTTGGTAACTGAACAATTGATTCAAGAAAAACAAGATCTTGAAGTCATTTTAGAGAAAGAAAAACTGGTGATTAAATCATGGCTAGAAACCAGAAAGCCATATGATGCTGGAGTAAATCAATTTCTTGCTCAAAAACGTGCATATTTAGATGGAAATACTCATGTAGCATCATTAATACCAGTAATCGATCGATTACCAGAGGGGTTCAGGCCCACCACTGTTTATGATGAGCCTGTAACTCCCAAGGCTAATATTTTCCCAGTTCAATCCCCAGAGGTTAAGACTAGAGCATTCCAGATGACTGCTCCAGTTCAAAAGGTCAATCAGCCGAAACCTTTGCCTCAGACCAATCCCCTACCTAAGCCTAGAACTGGAAAGGCTAAGGTATCATCTGATGAAAATATTTTGTCCAGGTTAGAGAGCCAGATTCAAATACTGACTCGTCAATTTCAAAGTTTTAATGCAAGATTAAACTTTATTGAGGTTACTTCATCTGGCCCTAGACAAAATACAAAACCTTTTGCAAAGAAAGTTAAATCTATTTCTCCAGTTGAGAAAAAGATAAGGGTTTCAAAACTATCAACCCTGGTGGTCTTTTCAACTAAGACCACTGTTGAAGAAAGTGAACTAAACCAGATTGCCCCAGGGACCTATAAGGGAGGGTCCAGTGAACCCATCAGTCGATGGGTTCCCAAATCTAACTGATAATATCTGGTGGATGTGCAGGGCGATCGAAAGAAATATATCTGGTATCTTGACAGTGCTGCTGCAGGACGATGACCGGATGTAAGACCCTGCTGGAGGAGTTCACCATTTCTGATGGACCCTCCATTACTTTTGGAAATGATAGTTGTGGAAAGACTGAGGGATACGGTGTTCTGAACAATGGACAAGTCAAGTTCAGACGTGTTGCATTTGTGAATGGTTTGAAATATAACTGATCAGTGTAAGCCAACTGTGTGATGATGGCTATCAAGTTTTATTCAATATTGCTCAGGGCATCGTATTCAACAAGGACTGGAAGGTAGTGTTGATTGCTCCCAGAAAAGGGAATGTGTACGTGATGGATATGGAAAGCTCTCCTTCAAAGCAGTGTTTCTATACTCAAGCTGATGAAGACACAAACTGGTTATGGCACAAAAGGTTATCCCATTTAAATTTCAAGAATATTAATAAGTTGTCCAGAAAACAACTTGCAGATGGGATACCTTCAGTTTCCTTCAAAAAGGAAAGGCCATGTCCAGGATGTGAGATGGGTAAGGAAAAACGTACCAGTTTCAAGACCAGACAGAATTTCAGCATATCTGAACCTCTTCATATGCTTCATATGGACCTCTTTGGTCCAGTGAATGTTCAGACTCGTGCTGGTAAAAGATACACCCTGGTAATAGTAGATGAATTTTCCAGATATTGTTGGGTTATCTTTCTCAGGTCTAAAAGTGAAGCTGCTGCTGAAATCATCAGTCTTATCAAGCAAATTGAGCTCAAGTACAGTCGAAAGGTGTGTCAGTTAAGAAGTGACAATGGAACAGAATTCCAGAATGCAACTCTGGAGTCATTCTGTACTGACACTGGCATCTCCCAAAATTTCTCATCAGCCCGCTCTCCAGAACAGAATGGAGTTGTGGAAAGGAAGAATCGACGCTGATAGAAGCTGCCAGGAGTATGCTTGCTGAATCTGGTCTGTCTACCAGTTTCTGGGCTGAAGCAATTGCTACTGCTTGCCACACCCAGAACCGGTCAGTGTATATGAAGCGACACAAAAAGACAGCCTATGAAGTCTTAAGAAATAGAAAACCAAATATTGGTTATTTTCACGTTTTTGGATGTCCAGTTTACATCCTTAACGACTCCAGTCAGCTAGGCAAATTTGATGCCAAAGCTGATGAAGGGTATTTCTTAGGCTATTCAGCCATTCGCAAGGCCTTCAGAGTCTACAACAAGAGACTGGAGAAGGTCCATGAGTCATTCATGTCACATTTGATGAATCAAATGCTGCAATCAACAAGAAGCCAGCCCTTGACACTCCCCCAGTAATCCAATTGTCTTCTGTGAATCTGATCCTATCAACTACAATAAAGATTCAGAAGACACAGTTTCCAGTCATCCTGATCTGGAACCTGTTCAGAAAAAGAAATGCTCCAGTGGTACTCCATTCTATTCTTCTATTATTTTCAAACTACCCTCTGAAATTAATATTGGATCAGATGTTCGTACTGCTCCCCCAGTATCAGTGTCAGTTGAGAATATACCAGAAATGTCTTCTTATGAAGAATTCCAAACTGAACCAGTACTTCAAGAAATGCCTTCAAATGAAGAATTTCATGATGCAAATCGTGATTTAAATGACTCAGATGAAGATACTGAAGTAATTTGGCAAGACCCTCCTCCAGAAGCAACTCCAGAGGAGACTCAACTGAATTCTTGCACTGATATTTTTGTCAGTAACAATCCTGGTCAGTACTCCAGATGGACAAAAGCTCATCCTATTGATCAGATCATAGGTGACTCCAGTAGAGGAGTTCAGACCAGAAGAGCCTTCAGTAATCAATGCTTATATGTTAGTTTTCTATCATTGATGGAACAAAGAAGATTGACGAGGCTATGGAAGATCCAAGCTGGGTGACTGCTATGCAAGAAGAGCTTCACCAGTTTGAAAGGAACAATGTCTGGTATCTGGTTCCTTTCCCAGTTGGAAAGAAAGAACCAATTGGAACAAGATGGGTCTTCAGGAACAAGGTAGATGAAGATGGCCACGTAATCAGAAACAAGGCCAGACTGGTAGCACAAGGCTACTGCCAGTCAGATGTCGATTTTGATGAATCGTTTGCTCCAGTGGCTAGACTTGAAGCGATCAGAATATTCTTAGCATTCGCTGCTTATCATCAGTTCAAGGTCTACCAGATGGATGTAAAGAGTGCTTTCTTGAATGGAAGCTTGAAGAAGAAGTTTATGTCAGACAACCACCAGGTTTCGTTGATGAAAAGCATCCACATTGGGTATATCATCTGGACAAAGCACTTTATGGCCTCAGACAAGCCCCACGTGCCTGGTATGACACTCTGACTAAACATTTATTGAAAAATGGTTTCAAAAGAGGTGAAATTGACAATACCTTATTTATTCTTCATGAAAAAGGTAATATGTTAATGGTACAAATTTATGTTGATGATATTATTTTTGGGTCTACTGATGAAAACATGTGCAAGAAATTTTCGAAAATAATGTCCACTGAATATGAAATGAGTTTGATGGGTGAATTAACATATTTTCTTGGACTCCAGATTAAACAAAACAAAGATGGCATTTTTATTAATCAGGAAAAATATGTTAGAGATCTTTTAAAGAAATGATATGAACTCTTCACCATCTAAACCAACTCCAATTTCTGCACCACTGACACTAGACTCCGATCCAGATGGTAAACCAGTGAACACCACTGTCTACAGAGGCATGGTTGGTTCACTAATGTATTTAACTGCCAGTAGACCAGATATTATGTTTTCAACATGTTTATGTGCCAAATATCAGTCTAATCCAAAGGAATCTCATATGCTTGCTGTAAAGCGCATACTGAAGTACCTTAAGGGTGTCCCCAGTTTGGGTCTTTGGTATCCCAAAGGCTCAGGCATGGATCTAAAGGGTTATTCAGATTCAGATCATGCAGGTTGTAAGATAGACAGGAAATCCACTACTGGTGGATGTCATTTCCTTGTTGGCAAACTGGTCAGCTGGACCAGTAAGAAGCAAACTTCAGTTTCATTGTCCACTGCTGAAGCTGAATACGTGTCTGCAGCCAGTTGTTGTGCTCAGATACTCTGGATGAAGAACCAGTTGCTTGATTATGGTATTAAGTACTCAAAGACCCCAATCTTTTGTGATAATACCAGTGCCATTGCTATCTCGAACAATCCAGTCATGCACTCCAAAACGAAGCACATTGATCTCAGGTATCACTTTATCCGTGATCATATTATGAAAAACAACATTGAACTCCATTTTATTCCCACTGACAAACAACTCGCTTGACATTTTTACTAAACCTCTGGATGTTAAAATGTTTGAATATCTTGTTGGTGAGTTGGGAATGTTAAACCCTTAAATCTGGAACCTTGGTATTGAACGCCATTGTGTACTACTGAGGGTCTTTGATTTAAACATTCCAGGGGAAAGACTTGAAAGATATTTTTGCTCTTACAAATGTTTTAAGTTCAGGGGGAATTTATTAATTTATTTTCTCACTGGACAATTCTTCAGAAAATATTACTGGTGCTTTGTAAATGTGTCCCTCTCACTGGTAATGGACAGGTTGAAGTGCGTGTTTGAGGTGACTTTTGTCTCCTTGTAAATGTGTCCCTCTCATTTGTCTGTATTAGTTGACGTGCATGTTTGAGGTCACCAGTCTCTTTCAAATGGTTTTCACTGGTACTTTACTGGAGTGTCCCTCCAGTGTACCATCAGTACATGCTTCACTGGACTAATCCACCAGTGATACTGGAGTGTCAGTCAACCTCCAGATGCACTGAAATGAGTCATAATATTTTTTAAATACTTGGTCATTGTGCGTGCCACGTAAGCAAAAAAATTTTAAAAGATATTTATCTTATAATCCTACGTGGCATGTAAATTTTTCAAAGAAATGATGGTATTTTTACCTTGGGAAAACAAAAAGTGCAACTTGTTACTGTTGTGGGCTGTAAACCGTCACACATTTATGTGTGATGTGATGTAATTAATGCGGATATACAATCAAAATTATATTTGATAATTTCAAATTAAACCGTTTGAGTTCCACATTCTCTCTCCTATATATACCCACTTTCACTTTCAATTGCATTTACTTCGAACATATTTACTCCCAAATCTTTCAAATTCCTTCATTTATTTCTTCATTCAATTTCCAATCATAATCATCTCTCATATTTACTCCATTTCCATTCAATTCTTCATCAAATCTTCATCAAAACCCTAAATATTCAATTTCATCTTCATCTATTCATCATAAAATGGCACCTAGACAATCCAAATCGCTTAAAAATCTGCTCGCTGCTGAATATGCTCCAACAGAAAATGTTGACAGGGCACCTCATATCACATTAGAGGCAAAAGCCATAAGAATAAACATGAATAACTGGATGGCCAGACTTTCACTTTCCAGTGTTCATGATGCCCAATCTGTTATTGGGAGATTAAACACATTTTTTCTCTCTTGTCCATTATATGGTGCGTTGACATTAAATCCAGGAAGGATGTACCACGATTACCTTTGTGAATTCTGGTACACTGCACAATATGATGATACAACTTCATCAATAACTTATTCTCTGAAGGGAGGTACCAGATCCTTGGGTTTCACCGTTAGTTTACTCAGGTCTGTTCTACAGTTGAATTATTTTGAACAGAATGAGTTGCCCATTGAACTTCCCTCTGGTATAAATACAAGGGAAATGTGCAGACTGATGGGGCACACAGATATTGTGGATGAGCATGGCCAGCTATCCAGGAAGGGAACAGTCTACATGAGCAAACTGACAGACTCATGGAGATTTTTCTTCACGCACATTGTTGAATGTTGGGAGGCAGTTCTGGAGGGTTGGACCAGATAAATCAAACTCATCTCCAGATTGCCTACTGCCTCTGGTTTGGACTCAGAGTGGATTTCGCTCAGATCCTATTTGATGATCTGGTAGAGCGTCTTAAGGTGAAAGGAAGAAAAGCTTTTGTTCCATATATACGTTTTCTTTCACTAATGTTTAAAAGAGCTCTTGGAGACCAATACGATTATGAAACTACTCACTTTTCTGTGAGTGAGTATATGAGGGATCTGACCAACCTAAGATCTCCACTGAATGATGTAGATATTCCTCAGTCCATGCTCTCTTTTCAAAGGGAAGAAGTAGAAGTGGCTCCAGGTAGAGGTCAAGTTAGTGAAGGACCCTCTGGTGACCAAGATGTACAGATCATAGAAGCTGTACAACCTATTAGACAAGTGGCTCCTGAAGGTCAAGGACCAGAAAATGTTGAACCTTCCAGACGACCTAGAACTAACAGGCGTCTGATGAGAGCTGGAGTTCAGGTGAATCCTGAAAGACATCCTGGTGATGTAATGAATTTGGATGGGTCTCCAATTTTTGAACCTGAAGAGAATGTTGAGCAGGTTATTGAGCAAGAGAATGTACAAGTTATTGGGCAGGTGACTGATGAACAGATAGATAATATGGCTCAGATTATTGAGCAGGTTGTTGAGCAGGTCGAACAAGATGTTTAGACTGATGAACAAGCATCTGGTGAGCAAGAGGCTCAGATCAATTTGAATGTTGAAGCAAGTGAGCAGGCTGGTGAACTGGTTGGTGCTCAGGCTGGTGATACAAATGTTGGTGAAATGTTTTGGGATGAGGCTGATTCTCCCATGTCAGAAGATCAAAATTTTGATGTTAATATGAACTTTCTAGGTGAGGATGTCGTACAAGTTGAAAGTCTACCAGAAATGCCACCACCTCCACCAGAAACAAATATTCCTCCACCAGAATCAAAAATGCCACCACCCCCATCAAACATGCCACCACCACCACCACCTTCAATTCCACAATCCACTTCTTACTTTAATCCTTTCACAAACCAAACTTCACAAACTCAACCTCCACCAACTGAAACTCCAGTCGAGATATCTGAACAGGTGCGCTGGACTCAACAGTTGTAACATCTGAAGCTGCAACTGAAGAGGTCTGGGCACAAGTACCTCTCATGACCAGATTGCCTTCCAATCTTGAACCTCCCAGTGGTCTCTCCACTTCATCTTCTGCCGAGGTCCAAGGCCTTTAAATAAGGTGGCGGACCTGGAGAGATCACTCCAGACTTCATCGCAGGTTATTTCAGACTTTAAATCTTTATTATCAAATAACCTTGCATCTGAGATGAATGTGTTTGCTGGGAATGAGAAGCTTTTTTATGAGAAGCTTGATGAACTGGTACTGGCCACAAACAACAATACTGAAAATTTCAAAGTGGCAGTCCAGGGATTAGAGACAAGGCTGGTTAGTTCAGTTCAGACTGCAGTGACTGGTGAACTTGTTCAACCACTGACAGGTCTGAAAGAAGAGGTTCAGAAGTTGGTTACCAGGATAAGTCTCTGGAGAGTAGGTCCACACTTGATCATGCTGTTGTTGTTAGCACGATTAGTGATGAATGCACAAAGAAGTTCAGAAACAGTATGCTGAAAGAAATATCTGAAGAAATTTCTGAGACTGTTCTTTGAACTCTTCAAGATGGGCTGTTACCCAAGTGGAGAAGG
>CM067171.1:78192703-78207391 GCA_034093135.1 Erigeron breviscapus | reverse complement strand
AAACTGCTGGCATTGACAACTGGGGAGACTTCTCTAAGTTTGCCTCCTCCAGTTGCTCCAGTAGTAACTGCTGCTGGTCCAGTGACACCTTCTCCTTCGTCACTGGACAGTCAAGTTGTCTCACTTCAAGCCGATCTCCAAAACCTTCTAACCAAGGGTGGAGGAGATTCAGAAGACACTTGACAAAAACACCAAGTCATTCTGCAGATACCACAAGGATCACCTGACAAACATCAAAGTGGTTGATCTGGGGATAAAGAAGTTTTCATCTAATGAAGACTTGGTGTTTAAAAAGCTAAATGAGTTGGTCACTGGTTGCAACAATCTGGCTGGTACTTTAAAGGAAGCCTTTGACCTAACTCACTCCAAGGTTACAACCTCAATCTCCAACTTGCTGGGAAATACTGTCAGAACTTCAGAAGTTGATTTGAAAGAGATTGAAAGGCAGGTTAAGGAATTGATTGAAAACCTGGCCTAGATGTAACTGGACTTGGAGAGCAGTTGATGACTTCGGTTGGTCAGAAAATAGAGGATACGCTGGGTGCTAGAGAAGCACAATTGGTTGAAAGGTGATATCTGAGATCACCAAGCTGGCCACTCCTCAGGTTGATCTGGCCCCACTCACCAGTGAGATCAACTAGTTGAGAGGCAGCATTGAAAGTTTGAACACCCAGGTATCTCTACATGCTCAATCTTTAGATAGACTGACAACTGAAGTAGAAAATCTGAAGAAGAAGGATGATGAAGTGAAGGATAAGGTTGTCTCTGGTTTGGATGAAGACTCCAAAATTTTAAATGAACTAAAAACTAGTCAAGAACAAGTTAGTGCAAATGTATTGATTCAGTCAAAGGAGACGAACCATTTGTGGAGATCCTTCAGGATGATGTGTGGAATCTTCAAAGAGTGTAAGGACATGCAGTCATGGCAGCCTCTTGACCGGTTGCCATCTCACCCCTCTGAATGGGAAGGTATTCGGGCAGGTCAAGATGCTGCCAAGGGGGAAAGAAGTGCAGTCCTTCCACAGTTGCACCTAGAAGGACTCCATCTGGAAGAGAATTGATTGTGGCTACCAGTACTGAAGCTGGTGAGCAAAGAGTTAGTGGATCTGGTGATGTTGGTGATAGGGGGAATGTTGTTTTGGATAAAGGCAAAGGTTTAGCTGGTGATGCATCTGCCCAGCCGGCCACTGATGTAATGCTTGAAACTGGTAATGCTGATGTACTTCCTCCAGTTTCAGATAGTGATAGCAGAAGACTGGCCAGACTTGGAAATGATATCAAAGAAAGAAAGAAAATGAAATAAAGAAACCAAGCTGAAGCCAGGGCACATCTTGCACAAATCAAGTTACTTGATATGAGTGATGCCAATCTTTTGGGTATCGCTAAGGAGGAGTATGTTAGGATTAAGAATGATCCTAGGATAGTTGACCAGTTGAAAGAAATGCTGGATGTAGAACTGGACAAACACTATCCTGGGGATGAAGCTGAATTCGATGCCAGAAGCTTGAACATTTCAGTGGAGAAGGCCAAGGAGAATAGGGCCAGTGGGATTCTTAAACGAATTGAAAATGTTAAGAAGGTTATGAAGAAGGTTTTGAATCCACCAAGAAGGATTCCACAACCAAGAAGACCACTGTCTAGAGATGCTGACCTTAGCACATTTGTTGAACCAACTGCCGAGGTTTCAAATGAAGACATCAAGTCCGCTGTACTGGCTGCTGGTGCAGGGAGTATAAGAATTACAAATGAATCTGAAGCTAGAAGCTACTACTCCCAGATCATGTCAACCAGAAGACATAGTGGTACTATTAATGGTGTAAATGTAACAATCAAGCCAGGCACCAAAGTTTTCAAGTCGAAGTTAGTTATACCAGGGGGCCACTGGTTAAAACTGACAATCCTAGTGCTATGCAATATGGGTTCAGCGAATGGGTGGAGATGGTGAATGTTTTGGATGCGAAGGCACAAAAGAACAGGTTTGAGAAAGCATGGGCAAACTTTCTAAGGGGCAAAATTCAACATAAAGAAAATCTTGAGCAAAAGTTGAATATTAATCCTGAAGACTCTCAGCCTATTTCTTTGGTGACCAAGAGAAGAAGAACTGGCGAAGGGCCATCTCATTAAGTTCTTTCTTCAATTATCTACTTGTAATTTGTATTTACATTCTGTAACTTGTATAAATTCATTTCCTTGTATAAATGAAGTTACCAGTTTGTAACCACAAGGTAGATAATAGATTAAAATCTAACAAACCTAAAAGAAAACCTAAGGCATTTATTGATCTATAAAAATGCCTTGGAAACTTAGATAGATTTAAATCGAACAAGTCTCTATAGTTCACACTTGTATAGATACAAGAACTAGAAAAAGTCTTAGACTATATTTCTAGACAAATAGGGGGAATTTGTTAGGATCAGTTCACCTGGAACTGTCCAGTCACCAGTTTACACTTGGCAGTCACCAGTTGCATCTGGAGACCAGTGAAACTGGTGACTAAGAAGATTTGTCCAGAAATATATTGAAGTCCAGTTGCACCGTACAGTCAACGCAACTGAAGACTTCCTCCAGTTGAGAATTGACCAGTTGAAGAATCATTCCAGTTGAAGTCGAAGACAACAAATGGAAGATAGAGAATGGCAATGGCAGCGAAGCCCAGTTGGCATTCTAGTCAGTTACAAACTGGAGACCATCAGTGGAAAGCCCTTACAAAGCTTTACACTGATTACGAGGAATTGACTTGTATGCTTTATGTACCTTTACCCGGATAATAAGCCTTATCTTATTATTTAAGTAATAAAAGGTACATAAAGGTGGTTGTGTAAAGTTGCTTTATCATGCGACTTTACACTGCTTTTTAAGGAATTAAATGCTATTCCTTAAATGCTCTCACCACATTTGTACGGCCAAAGTTAACATCCCAATGTTAACTTTGCCTATAAATACAAGTCATTGCACAACCAAGAATATTACTTCTTCGAATACTCTTCGATAGAATTCACTTTGCAAACCTGCAATATTCTTGGTGAACTTGTGCAATATTCTCTCAATCGCTAAAAGGAACATTTCACAACTTTAAGTGTTTCGATTGTCTTGAGAAATTCCGAGTGTAGATCAATTATATTTCATAGGTTGTTAGGATATTTACATTCTTTGTATTATCTTGGTTCCGCAACAACCTTGTAATTTGTTTAACATCAATAAATAAATTACACATTGAAAATTACATATTGTCTCATCAAGTTATTTTACAAGTTATTTGTATTATTGCATTGTTCTTTACTTATTGTCATTTACATAAGTAATCTATCTACAACTTGGTATATACACACTGCAACTGGTCGTCTCCAGTTCAGTGCATATATTGCAAAGTAACTCCACCATCGACAAAGAGGTGTCTTCAGTAGTACCATCTATTGAGTTGGGACTTACACTATGTCCCTATCAATCAATACAACAAATAAAGTTGATGAACCATCAATCTATAATCACGACCTAAAACCAATAACCATATGTACCAACACCTACCAAAAGAATCTGAGCTTTTATCCTAATGAACCCGAAAAAACATAAAGCAAAACTTAATCTCAAAAAGTTAAAACAGAGAAACTATGGGGTTTTAAGCGATGGGTTGGTGATTTTATAGTGCGAGGGATCATAAGAAAGTTTTACTCCTAAGGACCATAATACAAAAGTGTGTTTTTTTATCTCCCATTAAGTAGATATAATAAGGATAAATAATTATATATATATATAGGTTTGTTATCCGCGGTTAAACAATATTATTATTTTTAATTACTATTGTATTTTTATATTTTGTTTAAAGTTAAGACAATGTTCAATACATGTCCTCAAAAGTCAGTTGTCTAGTAACAATAACCTATTGGATGTTATTATGATGTCTTGAACAATAACTACTAACTCGTTAAAAAAGAAAAAAAGTTTAGAGCAAACTCTAATTGGTAATTGGCCAATGAAGGTCAGTCCAACTGGTAAGAGGCACTCCCGGTTTTACCCAAGGTCTTGAGTTCGATCCTTAGGGATGACAAAACCTTGGGGTTTTTCCCTCTGAATACTTGTAATGGCTCATGGTCAACATCTCGTTGTCTAGGGTACGTGCAAGAATTCACCATTATACGTTTCAAACGCGGATGATTATAATAAGAGATTCCTAACATATCATAAGATTCCCGTTCTTGAAAATCCACACTTTTCCAAACCCAGAAAACCGACGGAATTCTAGGATCCCTCCTCGGGGCAAATACTTTTATGCATACCTCTTCTGGTTGATCCACGCCATACTCTATTCGAGTAAGATGATACACACTAGCTAATAGTCCGCCTGGTGCTACATCATAGGCACATTGGGAACGGAGATAGTTGTAACCATATACATATAAAATGACAGCAATGGAATGTCAATCCCCCGGTTTTATTTGTAAAGTCTCTATTCCTTGGTAATCAAAGCCCAAAGATCTATGAATTAGCCCATGCTTCACTAGCCAAGCAGACAAATTACCCTGCATCTTTTTTTTATCTCTCCCGCATTTTTTGTATAAGTATTTCAGATTTACGATGAAATTTCTGAAGATTGAGCCGCGACTTTTTATTCTGTGCAAAGGAATCCTGTCTAATTTACTAATTCGTGGGAAGATACTGAACTTTTGTATTTGAAAAATGTTTCAGGAGGAATCTCTGCGGTAGATGGCGTTTGATAAAGGAATCCTTGATCATAATGTCCAGTATGAATACTATGTCCAACCTGAAACTTGTGATTGGTAGTAAAAAACATATTCTCTCGCTGAGACAGAATTCTATCTGGATAGATTTCTCGAGATATTTTCTTACGAAGTTTTGTTATAGCATCTATAATAGCTTCTGGTTTAGGTGGACAACCCAGCAAATAGACATCCACAGGAATTAGCTTATCGACTCCACGAACAGTACTATAAGAATCGGTACTGAACATCCCCCCTGTAATTGTACATGCTCCCATAGCAATAACATATTTTGGTTCAGGCATTTGCTCGTATAATCTCACCAAGGAGGGGGCCATTTTCATTGTTACTGTTCCAGCTGTTAAAATAAGGTCCGCTTGTCTAGGACTCGATCTTGGTACTAGTCCATAACGATCAAAGTCGAATCGTGAGCCTATTAGTGAAGCAAATTCAATGAAGCAACAACTGGTACCATAAAGAAGTGGCCATAAACTAGAGAGTCTTGACCAATTTGAAAGATCATTTAGTGTCGTTGAAATTACTGAATTTTGGGTTGTTCGATGAAACAAGGGAAACTCAATGGAATTCATAACTATCTCAATTTTTTCCTTTTTTCTTTTTATTGTCTGAATATTCAGGAGCTAAGACCATTCCAATGCCTCCTTTCGCCATGCATAAACTAAACCAACAATTAAGATAAGCGCGAAAATTAAAGCTTCTACAAATACAGATACACCTAATACATCGAAACTCATTGCCCATGGATAAAGAAAAACCGTTTCAACATCAAAAACAACAAAAACTAGAGCAAATAAATAATAGCGGATTCTAAATTGTAACCAAGCGTCACCTATTGGTTCTATACCCGATTCATAACTAGAAAGTTTCTCCGGTCCTTTGCTAATCGGAGCTATAAATCCCGAAATGAAAAATACCAAAATAGGAATAAGACTTGATATTATCAGAAATGCCCAAAAAATATCATATTCGTAAAGCAGAAACATAGATGCACTCCTATGAACGTGGAAAATATACCGGATTAGTCAATTCGCCTTGAAATTGTTAAGTAGTTCATAACTGTTTAGTTAAAGTAAGAATTGCTTTTGGTCGAACCATCAAAATTATTTTAGCCGCGCGTGTTTCCTTTTAATATTAGAATCCTATTTATTTTATAGCTTTTTTTTTTTTCAAATTTATTCTATTTATTTAAATATATTTATTTATTTATTTTTATTAATAATTTAAATAATAAATTAAATAATAAATAGAATATAATTTGTAAATATTGTAAGTCCCCGGGTCTTACCGAACCGAGATTGACTTAAGGATATGTCGAGGTGCGGAATTCCTCGAGATAACCCACGGTTTTTTATATCTACCTTTTATGATATATATATATATCTCTTATATATATATATTTTATATATATATATATATATATATATATCTTTTGCGTGAATATAAACACTCGTATTTGGTTACAATAGTGAAACGGCTCCCCGGACAAACTTTACCAACCAACGTGGTAATCTAAGTCTACGAGCCGTCCAAACCGGGTGTGTGTTTGCGGTTCGTGTGTGAGTCGAGTACTACCCACAAGATCAACCGTGCGTGTTCTTGGTTTTCTCTCTCTAGGTTTTGCTCGTTTCTCTCTCTACACTCTTGTAGTGAAACACGCATGACACACACCTCTATTTATAGGCCAGTGACAAGAACTCTCAAATCCAATGGATTTGAGTGTTCTCATGTCAAGCCCATTAGGGTTTTGGCCTGTTTGTGTGTTTCCCAGAACACACAAACTGTTTGAGAGTTCTTATGGACAAGCATGTTTTTGCTTGTTTCCACAGAAACTCTCAAACCATTTGAGAGTTCTTATGAACAAGCAAACTTTTGCTTGTTCTTCAGAAACTCTCAAATGACCATTTGAGTGTTCTTTCCACAAGCAACTATTTTGCTTGTTTCCACAGAAACTCTCAAACCATTTGAGAGTTCTTATGAACAAGCAAACTTTTGCTTGTTCTTCAGAAACTCTCAAATGACTATTTGAGTGTTCTTTCCACAAGCAACTATTTTGCTTGTTCCTAAGAACCCTCAAATAACACTTAGGAATATTTGAGTTAATGTTTCAACTGCTGTCAAGACGCAGAACCAACATTAACTCAGCCAATGTTTATACTGCTGTAAATATACGCAGAACCAACATTAGCTACGACAATGTTTCTACTGCTGTAAATACGCAGAAACAACATTGTCTATATTACCTATTGGAAGTATTGATTAAGTTAATGTTTCTCCTGCTGTTAATATGCAGAAACACAATTAACTTAACTTCCATCTGGAAGTACATTAAGTTAATATTTCAACTGCTGTTAAACGCAGAAACAATATTAACTTAATGACTCTTTACATGTAATGTCTAGAACATGTAAAACACAAATAATAAACAAACATATAAACATAAATGGATCCCAATATGATCAACAATATATGTCAAGGTAATATTATTGACAAACGGTTATTACAAGATAAATTACAAGACTTGAATATATGTAAATATACGTCACACATCTAGAATGCTTTTGTCACCGAGAAACATGCACCAACATATTTATTTATTTATTTTTATTATATTATTATAGGTCGAAATTGAAATCGATTTGTAGTATCCTTTCATTTGATTATCTTATTAAAAATTAAAATATTAAATTAAATTCATATTCATTTTTTTATGAAGATGTCCATTTGTCTCTTTTTTATTATTGGTTTAGAATTAGAATAGAACAAGTAGTCAGCTGTAAGAGAATGTCAGGGAATTTTCCTACGAAGAGTAATGAAGAAAAGTTGGTTTGTTTATCCACAACTGGAAAAAGATAAATTGGGTCAATTAAAATGAAATGTGTTTTTGCTTTTACTTTGATATTACTTTAAACGATTCCCCGGAATGGGCTTATTAGGAATGATTGTCTTTTGATGAAGCAATCAGTCAGTTAAAAAATAACGAAGAAATTCAAATAAAAAAGATACGATTTGAAGATTCGTTTTTTTTATTTTTATAGGGCTCTAGGGCTATACGGACTCGAACCGTAGACCTTCTCGGTAAAACAGATCAAACTTATTATTATCAAAATGATATGAACTATTTCAAAGACCCAACATGCATTTTTTGTGCATTGGGCTCTTTCATTAACTACTAGAAATATCAGCAAGTTCGCCATTTTTATTTTTGACAGAAAAATAAGGAGATGGCTCCATGTGCTCTGAGTCATTATGTGGATTCAGGAACACTACCAAAGTTTTTCAGGGGGGGTTATTGTAACACCCGTCATTTTAAAACCTGGATTTTTAAAAACTTTGCCAAATGGCGTTTAAACGTAGCGGAAAAGGATCACTTAAAAACTGTTTCATCCGTAACGGATGATATCTTTCATAAATGGTGTTACTAAAGTGTATCATCAAAATAATAAAATGAAATCCAAGTCTTGGCACCAACATAAGTGCCCACATTATTACAAGGTCTTAAATCATAATTATAATAGCCAAAACATAAGGCTAAGGGAAGTCTAAGCATTCAACAATCTATGCTAGTCTTCTTTATTACTTCTACCCATCTCACCGAGCTAATCCTTTCCTAGCTCAAACCTGCTTATCCTGAAGGACACAACATTTTCATAAAAGCAAGTGTTAACTAAATAAATTAGCTAAGTAAGATACACACATTTTGATAAAACGTTCTTCATTTTACTTTCATAAAACTTCGTCATATTTTACTTATCAAAACATAATCACATTACATATCATCCACAACAATCATAGTTCAACCCATACTTCCCCTTTCCCACATTGCATCACATTTCATTTCATATCAACATATACATCATATCATCATATACTCACATCTTAATCAATATCTTATATCATATCAACATAGACTTACCACTTAAACGTAGCTTCATATCATAACTTGGCATACCACACATAAACTTGTCACACGTATTCATATTAGCACATGTAGAGTATTTACTTCTAATTGTGCCTATCAACGATTATATCACACATATCAACATATCTTACTTAAATCTAACGTCACATTGAAATCCCACAGCTTCATATCATAACTTGGCATACCACACATAAACTTGTCACACATATTCATATTAGCACATGTAGAGTATTTACTTCTAATTGTGCCTATCAACGATTATATCACACATATCAACATATCTTACTTAATTCTTAAATCACATTGAAATCCCACGTCTTAAATTACATGTACATCTTTCTCACATATTCTTATAGTTATCTTAATCAACTTATTCCCACATCTTACATCTTTAATCAATTTACATATTACGCACTAGCTTTACAACTAGCACGATTTCCCATGTCTTAACTTTTAGGAAAGGCAATGCCATTTCCATAGTATCCCGTCATGCTTTTAACATTGGTGGTTAGTCACTCCACCCGGAAATACTAGTCCCACGTAACTATGCCGCAAGGAGCCACTCAAGCGACCACGTACGCACTAGCTTGGCATAAACTAGCACGAGTTAAGCTTAACACTTCCCACGTCAATCTCACGTATTTAGCTATAGCATTTCCCACGTATTTATATCTTTCTTACGTATTACGCACTAACACTAAGGCTAGAACGGTTTCCCACATCTCACAATTTACTTTAACATTAGGTATATACATTACCTAACTAGTCCCACATCTACTTTAACGTTTAATCCCACTAACGTGCACAACTCATAGCAATTCCTACGTGTATCTAGTGAACTAGATATTTCATACTTAAACCCCACACATAAGCCATCACATGACAATCATCAAAGCATATCATTGACATTATCATTATCACAACACATATCATAATCATTCATGGCAGTATAATTATAATCAACATACTACATATGCATATAACCACTTTACTTTAAACATCATCATATCATAATAAGCCACTTCATCATACATACATTCCCACATAACCTCCCGCATAACCCGAAAAACCCAACACACATAAGATAATCAGTTAAGAGGTTAATTAAAGAAAACTACTTTTGTTGTGCCTCCAGCGTGATAAAAGACATGTATCTTACCTGACGACGAGCACAACGATCAACAAGCAACTTTAACATATCTTTCTTGACTTCCCAACTACCTATCACATACATATAATCGACATGTAACATAAACGGGACCTTAAAGAACATCTCCAAGTTCCCTAAACATCAACATAACTTATACCTAAGGTCTATGGGTCAAATGAGCACTAAAACAAGCCTAAACGTCCATCAGACTTGAATATGCGCCGCATGCCCCATCTGTGCGCCGCATAAATCACTTTTACAGAAGTCAGAAACTTGCCCAGACCACGATATGCGCCGCACAAGCCTCCTGTGCGCCGCATATCTGGATTCGACCAGAACTCGCGATTTCGTTTCACTTCAAACTCCTTCCAAACGGATCCCAAACCTCCACCACGACTTATACTCATTAAATTAACATTAATTAGGTCACAATTAAGCCTTTGAAAACATCAATTGATCCTTGAATCAAATACAACAATGATTCACTCTTTAAGACACCTGAAAAACATAAAATCGGTAACGTATTTACCAAAAACTCAATACCTCAGGTGGGTTTCCAATTAACCACCTGGAATACACTGTAATACATCTTAACAACATTATTCATCATTAAAGTTTGCATCTTTATATAGTTAATCATCTCCATTAACGATTTTACTCACGCAAACGTCATTTTTAACCGAAAACATCAACTTTAATCCATCCCAACCCTCATGGTCGAACTTACAGAGATAAAACCTACTTTAAAACTTAATCAACATTATATTACTGACATATTACCTGTAGGGATGATTGATGGATCGAAAAGCAAGCAAAAACCCTTCCGAAATCACCCGAAATCGACTAGAAATTGAAGATTTAACCTAGGTTTTGTGTGAAATACTTTTCTAGGGTTTTGATCTGTTTCTCCAGCCTTTAGGTTGATCAAGAGGACATATATATACTGGAGGCAACTTTAAAACTTTACATCTAGGCCCTCGCACTTCGTTACAACTCGTTTAACGCAACCGGGAACACTTAACAACTCTTATATCTTATCGGGAACACTAATTGACTTTATAAATCATTATCAACATTAATTTCATTACTTTAAATCACTTTAACACATATCTCACGTTAATCATTTAATTCACATAAGCACATATAAAGCACATAGTGACTAATGGTCACTAACGACAAGTTAACGGTCAACGTCAAAAAGTTTCGGGATGTTACAGTTATCTTGACGTAGGTCTGCCTCTGGCCTAGATTAACCTAAGTGAAATGAAGTCTCTATCGCTCTACTTAAAAATCAAATATGAAACTTCATACACCTTAAAGTTCATAGGACGAAAAGATATTTTTTGAGGCCCTGATACTCAGCCTAGCATTGAATAGACTGGATATTCACCTTATCAATATATCAAACCAATGATGGGGTCTGTTTGGCACCTAATTTATTTCTATTCTGAAATGTTGATGTGGTATGTAGTAAGCATTAAATCAACTGAGTATTCAATCTTTTTTTGCCTAATGAAGAAACTTAGTTTTAGATGTATACAGAGGGAAAGCCGTGTGCAATGAAAAATGCAAGCACGGCTTGGGGAGGGATTTTTACTTTTTTAAAAAGAAAATTATCTACTCCATCCGACTAGTTCCGGGTTCGAATCCCGGGCAACCCATTGTCATAGTTAATTAAATTCTATTGTCTGTATATATATATATAAATATATATAAGTCCCAACTTGTTAGATGGTACTACTGAAGACACCTCTATGTCGATGGTGGAGTTACTTTGCAATATATGCACTGAACTGGAGACGACCAGTTGCAGTGTGTATATACCAAGTTCTAGATAGATTACTTATATAAAAGACAATAAGTAAAGAACAATGCAATAATACAAATAACTTGTAAGATAACTTGATGAGACAATATGTACTTTTCAATGTGTAATTTATTTATTGATATTAAACAAATTACAAGGTTGATGCGGAACCAAGATAATACACGAATGTAAATATCCTAACAACCTATGAAATAC
Source organism: Erigeron breviscapus (assembly GCA_034093135.1). Taxonomy (NCBI): domain Eukaryota; kingdom Viridiplantae; phylum Streptophyta; class Magnoliopsida; order Asterales; family Asteraceae; genus Erigeron; species Erigeron breviscapus. The sequence continues at coordinate 78,195,563 of CM067171.1, read as the reverse complement.
AATTGATCTATACTCGGAATTTCTCAGACAATCGAAACACTTAAAGTTGTGAAATGTTCCTTTTAGCGATTGAGAGAAGATTGCACAAGTTCACCAAGAATATTGCAGGTTTGCAAAGTATGAATTCTATCGAAGTTTATTCGAAGAAGTAATATTCTTGGTTGTGCAATGACTTGTATTTATAGGCAAAGTTAACATTGGAATGTTAACTTTAGCCGTACAAATGTGGTTGGGAGCATTTAAGGAATAGCATTTAATTCCTTAAAAAGCAGTGTAAAGTCGTATGTTAAAGTGACTTTACATAACCACCTTTATGTACCTTTTAATACTTAAATAATAAGATAAGGCTTATTATCCGGGTAAAGGTACATAAAGCATACAAGTCAATTCCTCGTAATCAGTGTAAAGCTTTGTAAGGGCTTTCCACTGATGGTCTCTAGTTTGTAACTGACTAGAATGCCAACTGGGCTTCGCTGCCATTGCCATTCTCTATCTTCCATTTGTTGTCTTCGACTTCAACTGGAATAATTCTTCAACTGGTCAGTTCTCAACTGGAGGAAGTCTTCAGTTGCGTTAACTGTACGGTGCAACTGGACTTCAATATATTTCTTCGACAAATCATCTTGGTCACCAGTTTACTGGGTCACCAGATGCAACTGGTGACTGGTCAGTGTGAACTGGTGACTGGCCAGTTCCAGGTGAACTGGTCCTAACAAATTTCCCCTATTTGTCTAGAAATATAGTCTAAGTCTTTTCTAGTTCTTGTATCTGTACAAGTGTGAACTGGAAGACTTGTTCGATTTAAATCTATTTAAGTTATCTAAGGCATTTTTATAGATCAATAAATGCCTTAGGTTTTTCTTTTAGGTTTGTTAGATTTTAATCTATTATCTACCTTGTGGTTAATAGTCCTTGTGATATCTGGAGAAAGACTTGGTATTCTTGTCAAGTGTCTTCTGAATCTCCTCCACCCTGGTTAGAAGGTTTTGGAGATCGGCTTGAATGGAGACAACTTGACTGTCCAGTGACAAAGGAGAAGGTGTCACTGGACCACTTGCAGTTACTACTTGGAAGCAACTGGAGGAGGCAAACTGATGGAAGTCTCCCCAGTTGTCAGGCCAGCAGTTGAATATATAGAAGGAGTGGTGGAAGAAGAAAGGACTGGAAATTCAATGTGTTGTTCATGCTGAGAATGCTCAGGTGTGAACAACGGCGACGGTGGTGGGGGCATTTCTCGAGCAAGTGAGAATTGCCCAGTTGGTAAGGGAGTGGAATATATTGGTAAGGATGTATCAGTAGGAGTATTTACTTGAGGGGGTGAAAATGAAATTGATGCGTCTGGAGGTAAGACTGGAGATGAAGGGTCTTGTGCTTGTACAGAAGCATCAAGAATCTCCTGGTCTGTTTCAGTACCTTCAGAATCCGAAGATTCTATAAGGATTTCCTCGTCATTAACACTCATGTCCAGATCCATGAATGTGACAGAGGGCTGTTCAGTTACCTGGACAGTCTCCAGATGACCTTCCCCAGTTTCCTGGATGGGTACATCTGTTGGAGGATCAGATACCGAAGTATCTTCACCAGGGATAGACGTGATTGGAGTTGCTTCAGTTATGGTTGCTCTATCCTCAACCACAACTTGAGACGAACTGGAGGGTCCCTTATTATTTTGAGGCCCGCCCAATTGTCTTTCTGATTCACTTTCCAAAGGTGCATCAGTTTTAGCAAATGCCAGTAGCATTCGCTCTGGAATTTCGACCTCTCCAACTTCAGATACCAGAGAGTCTAGATTCCTCAACATATCTGGCCTTGTGTACGGTGAATCTGTACTTTTATACTCTTCATGGCCCAGAATTTGTTGAAAACAGAGAGAGAGAAACCTTGAAAAGGGGATACACACACCCCTGGAGCCCTTCAGTTTTTGTACTAGGCTTCTATACAAAATATCTGTAAAGTCCACTCTCAATCCGTTCCACAAGCAGTAAGCCATCTCTGCTTGCGAGGAGTTAATATGGTCAAGTCCACCAGAACTCCCACCCATGCTCTCCACCAGGTGGATGAAAAAATACCTCCATGAAGGTGTAAGGCCCTTCATGGTCATCGCACCTTTTGTCTTCAACACCCCATTCTCCAAACACTCCCTGTGTCCCATTTCCAGGAGTACTTGGTGAAAGTTTATATTTGGGGGCAAGACGACTGGAGATTCACCCTCTCTCCAGTAATTGAGGCGTAAGGCATCCCTCAATGTATCACCTGACAAGGTACACTGGATTGTTCCATTCTTTAATGTGAAACTGATGGAGGAACAATCGGAAGAAAGAACAGCAGTGTACCAAAACTCACATAAGTAGTTGTGAAACATCTTACGTGGGTTTAGAGAGAATGAGGGTCCTATTGGAGAATTCTTCAAAAACTTTTGAATTCTACCAATAAGGGTATCGGACCCTTGAGATCCTCGTAGGCTGGCCATAGGATTATTTGGATTTAGTTTTATGACCGAAGCACTACTAGGGGCACCAGGTGCCTGTGTGACATCTGGTGAGGATTGTATGGAACAGTCAAGAGATTTACATCTCTTGAACGAGATGATCTAGGAGCCATAGAAGAATGAAAATGAAATTTGGGATTTAGGGTTTTTGATTTGTGAAGCAAAGAGAAGAATGAAGCAATATTGATGATTGAAAGCAAATGAAGGAATGTAAGAGAAAGAAGTAAATGAGTTCGAAGTAAATAAGGGTATTTATAAGGATTCAAGATCCCAATGTAACACCAAAATTATATTTTAATAAACAAAATCCCTTTTTGAAGATATTTTCACAAAAGTTGGTTTGAATTTTGAAATAAAATAATAATTTGCCAT
>CM067171.1:78127600-78191703 GCA_034093135.1 Erigeron breviscapus | reverse complement strand
AGTACAAGTTGTTACTGTTTTGTGGGCTGTAAACCGTCATGCATTTATGTGTGATGTGATGTAATTAATGCGGATCTCAGAACACAATCAAAAATTGTATTTGATAATTTCAAATTAAACGTTTGAGTTCCACATTCTCAATTCTATATATACCCACTTTCACTTTCAACTTACATTTACTTCGAACATTTACTCCCAAATTCTCAAATTCCTTCATTAAATTTCTTCATTATTTCTTCATTCAATTTCATTCATAAATTTCTCATATTTACTTCATATTCATTAAATTCTTCTTCATAAACCTTAAAATCATTCAATTTCATTCATAAAAATCTCATATTTACTTCATATTCATTAAATTCTTCTTCATAAACCTTAATCATTAACTTTCATTCAATTTCATTTACTTCGAACATTTACTCCCAAATTCTCAAATTCCTTCATTAAATTTCTTCATTCAATTTCATTCATAAATTTCTCATATTTACTTCATATTCATTAAATTCTTCTTCATAAACCTTAAAATCATTCAATTTCATCTTCTTCTATAAATTCCAATGGCTCCTAGACAATCAAACTCACCACGAAATCTTCTATCCGCTGAATATGCTCCTTCAGCTGATGTAGTTAGAGCACGTCATATCAGCCTTGAAGCTAGGGCTTTAAGGATGAATATGAATAACTGGATGGCAAAACTCACGCTATCCAGTGTCCATGATCCACAATCTATAATTGGGAGATTAAACAGCTTTTTTCTCTCATGTCCACTATATGGTGCCCTAACTTTAAATCCAGAAAAGATGTATCATGATTATCTTTGTGAATTCTGGTATACAGCCGAATACAATGAGGAAAATTCATGTATTGAATTTTCTCTTGAGCAAGGGACCAGACCCTTGAATATGTCTGTTCATTCTCTCAGAATGGCTCTTCAGTTAAACTATCTGGATGAGAATGAACTGGCAATGCCACTCCCTTCTGGTATCAATTTCAGGGAGGTATGCCGATTAATGGGGCATACAGAGATAGTTGATGAAAATGGTCAGTTGTTGAGGAAAGGGACCATTTACATGAGCAGACTGACGGACTCGTGGAGATATTTCTTCACACACATCGTCGAATGTCTTGGAGGTAGTTCTGGAGGATTGGATCAAATCAATCAAACACACCTCCAGATTGCCTATTGCTTATGGTTTGGGCTAAGGGTTGATTTCGCCCAGATATTTTTTGATGATCTGGTGGAGCGTATAAAGGCAAAGGGAAGAAAGCCATTCGTGCCATATATTCGCTTTCTTTCTCTTATATTCAAGAATGCCCTTGGAGCCCAGTACGATTTTGAAACCACTCACTTCTCAATGAGTGAGTATATGAGAGATCTGGCCAACTTGAGGTCCAGAGATGGAGAGGTAGATATTCCTCCAGCAATGCTGACACTTCAACGAATTGAAGAGAATGTGGCACCAGTAAGGGTACAAGTTGTTGATGTACCTACTGGTAGTGAAGATGTTCAGATTGTTGAAATGGTACAGCCAATAAGGCAAGTGGCTCCAGTTGAAAGTTCAAGTCAAGCAGTTGATGAGCTTTCCAGACGACCAAGAACTCATAGGCGTCTGATGAGGGGAGGAGTCCAGAGAGTGGACACTGAAGTCCAGGCTGTAGTACAAGAAGATATTGGCCAGGTTGTTGAAGAGGTTGTTCAGACTGAAGATCAAGCTGCTGGTGAGCAAGAGGCTCCACTTGATTTAAATGTTGATGTTGGTATAGAGACTGGTGCACAATCTGGTGCACAGTCTGGTGAACAGATAGATGTGGTTGGTGCTTCTTTTTGGGAAGAGACTGACTCTCCTATTTCTGGAGATCAGAATTTGGATGTAAATATGGATTTTTTGGGCGAAGATGTAGAGATTGAAACTTCACCAGAAATGCCACCTCCTCCACCAGAAACCGAAACACCTACACCAGATATGCCACCACCAGAACCTTCAATGCCACCACCACCACCTCCATCAATTCCTCAATCAACCCCATACTTCACACCAACACAAACTCAATCATCACCAGTACACCAAACAGAACAAAGTGTGCCAGTCTCACATGTAGAAACTGAAGAGGACTGGACACAAGTACCATTGATGACCAGGGTGACTTCTCACCTGGAACAACCCAGTGGTCTCTCCACTTCTTCTTCCACCGAGGTCCAAGGCCTTCTTAGTAAGGTGGCGGACCTGGAGAGATCACTCCAGTCATCATCCCAAGTTGTTTCTGATTTCAAATCCTTGTTATCAAACAACTTAGCTTCTGAAATGAATGCATTTGCTGGTAATGAGAAGCTAGTTTTCAACAAACTGGATGAACTGGTACTGGCCACGAATCTAAATTCACAAAATATAAGGGTGGCAGTACAAGGGTTGGAAGAAAAGATGGTGAATTCTGTTGAGACTGCAGTGGAAAATAAGGTTGTGCAACCACTGGCAGGTCTTAAAGATGAGGTTGAGAAGATAGTTACAAGAGTTGGTGCTCTGGAAAGCAGGCCTACATTTGACCAGACTGAACTGGTCAACACCCTCAGTGACGAAGTGGTTAGAAAGGTCAGGGGTGATTTACTGAAAGAATTATCTGATGAAGTATCTGGATCAATCCTAAGGTCATTTCAGGATGTGATATTGCCAGAAGTTGTAAGGAAGATTGAGGTTGAACTTCCCAAGGACTTGCCAGTAGAAATTGAAAATCTTAAAAAGGAAGTCCAGGCACTTCAGACTGGTATGGCTGCTTCTTTTCCAGAACAAGGAAGAACATTTGGTTCGCTTGATAGGTTGATGATGGAAGAGTTATGGAATGATCTGAAGTCAAGGACTAGAGATCATTCCAAGGGGGAAGAATTGAGATCTGGTGTTCAAGAAGGGTTAACAAGGAAGAAGAAAGAGGTAGTAAGGGCAGTCGCTACTGAAAGCGTTGTTCAAAGAAGGCAAGTGACTGGTACTGGCCACGAATCTAAATTCACAAAATATAAGGGTGGCAGTACAAGGGTTGGAAGAAAAGATGGTGAATTCTGTTGAGACTGCAGTGGAAAATAAGGTTGTGCAACCACTGGCAGGTCTTAAAGATGAGGTTGAGAAGATAGTTACAAGAGTTGGTGCTCTGGAAAGCAGGCCTACATTTGACCAGACTGAACTGGTCAACACCCTCAGTGACGAAGTGGTTAGAAAGGTCAGGGGTGATTTACTGAAAGAATTATCTGATGAAGTATCTGGATCAATCCTAAGGTCATTTCAGGATGTGATATTGCCAGAAGTTGTAAGGAAGATTGAGGTTGAACTTCCCAAGGACTTGCCAGTAGAAATTGAAAATCTTAAAAAGGAAGTCCAGGCACTTCAGACTGGTATGGCTGCTTCTTTTCCAGAACAAGGAAGAACATTTGGTTCGCTTGATAGGTTGATGATGGAAGAGTTATGGAATGATCTGAAGTCAAGGACTAGAGATCATTCCAAGGGGGAAGAATTGAGATCTGGTGTTCAAGAAGGGTTAACAAGGAAGAAGAAAGAGGTAGTAAGGGCAGTCGCTACTGAAAGCGTTGTTCAAAGAAGGCAAGTGACTGGTACTGATGCCAGTGAGCCCCAGTTCGAAAGCTTCCCAGACATCCCTACTACACTGAAGGCTGTGAAAGGTAAAGAAAAAATGGTGTCTGGTGAAGAACAAGAACAAGATGTTGAAGATGTTGACAATGAGACTTCAAGGAAGTTAAATCAACAGTGTATCATGATAGAAATATTCAAGACTAACCAGAAGAATGAACTGCTGGCCCATCATAGGGATATGGCTACAATGGGTACTCTGGACTCCTACAACGCTGGCAGGTTAGGCGTAAACATTGAAGTGTTTAAAAGGATGAAGGAGGATCCCAGAGTTCAACAATGTCTTGATGCACTGAACGATGTCCATATACGCTCATTTTATGCTGAAGAAGAGCAGGTATATGACTCGTTGATTTATGGTGTAACCATTCCAGAGCTTATCAGACAAAGAAAGGAGGAGCTGGTAAGCCTCCAGAAGAAAATAAGAAGGAATGCTGGAGCTCTGGAACTGGAATACAGAAAGAGAATTACTGGTCTGCCCAAGCTAACTGCAAAGCAACTGAAAGCTATAAAAGATGGTGATCTGAGCACTTTTATTCCTTTGGATACAACTCTGAAGATAAATAAAGAACATCAGTCCACTGAAGGACAGCAGAGTGGTGTATCCAGGGAAACTGAAGAAATGATCCAGTTGGCTAAGCAAAGGGCGAAATATGACGAAATGATGATGTTCAGGGCCAATGCAAGAAAGATAGTGAATGCTGAAATCATGCTGGCTGAAAATCATCAAGGAATGACCAGGTTTAATGTGAAGTTGACCAGGGAGGGTAACTTCACTGATGAAAGGAAGGATACTGCAGTCCAAGCATTTGGATGGACTGAACTAAAGGAGATTGGATTGACATTCAAAGGCAAGACTGATCTCTCTCCAGATGTGAAAGCTTTTATGAAGAGGATTGAGAAAGTCTGGAAGAGAATCCAAGAAATGGAAGCTGTGTTGGGTCTGAGACCACCAGTGTCTGTTCCATTATCATCTCCCAAGAGGAAGGCTTCTGAAGATGCACCAGAAAGGATATCTAGAAGAAGGGCCTGAATCTTTGTATCATTGTACTTGTTGTAATTATTGTATTAAGAAAGTTGTAATTATTTTCCTTTTTGGTGAAAGTAATAATAGTTGCAAGTTTTTATATTTACAAGTAGAATGACCAGATTTAGTCTAAGTTAGAACTTAAAAGATGAAACTGAAAACACTCATGATCTATAAAGTGTTTTCCAGTAACTTAGATTAGACTTAAATCGACCAAGTGTTTTCCAGACATACAAATTTGTATATCTATAAGTCTGAAAAATACTTGCATTATTTCTAAACAAATAGGGGGAATTTGTTAGGTCCAGATTTAGTCCAGACTTACTGGACTGGCTCCAGACTGGACTACTGGAACCTTATTTAGGTTTGTTAAGAAAACTTGTTTTGCTGGTCTCGCTCCAGACCCGACTACTGGAGCTCACTGAAGATCTGACCAGAAAACATATTCTACTGGACCTACTCCAGACTTGGAATCTGGAGTCCCTCTGAAGATTTGTCGAGAAATAATTGAAGACTAGTGAGCATTTACTTGTACAGGTAATCTGGAGCATTCTCCAGATTAGCTCACTGAAGACTTCACCCCAGTCCAGATCTATTCTACTGAAGACATTCTGACTGAAGTCAAAGACTGAAGTCTGAAGAAAGAAGACTGACAAATGGCGGAGTCCACTGGAAGTCTTACCAGATCTGCACACTGGAGGATTGTTAGTGTTCTAGATCCTGCAAGTCTGAACACTAATATCGAGGATTGACTTTAGCCTTTAACACACTTTCCAAAGAACAATCCACTTGTTCTTTAACAAAAGTGTACGTGTGTTAAGGTGGTTGGATAATAAGGATACACTTGCACTTGATGTGACTTTATCCTTATTCTTATCTAATGCATTTTTTTTTTTTTTTTTTTTTTTTTTTTTTTTTTTTTTTTTTTTTTTTTTTTTTTTTTTTTTTTTTTTTTTTTTTTTTTTTTTTTTTTTTTTTTTTTTTTTTTTTTTTTTTTTTTTTTTTTTTTTTTTTTTTTTTTTTTTTTTTTTTTTTTTTTTTTTTTTTTTTTTTTTTTTTTTTTTTTTTTTTTTTTTTTTTTTTTTTTTTTTTTTTTTTTTTTTTTTTTTTTTTTTTTTTTTTTTTTTTTTTTTTTTTTTTTTTTTTTTTTTTTTTTTTTTTTTTTTTTTTTTTTTTTTTTTTTTTTTTTTTTTTTTTTTTTTTTTTTTTTTTTTTTTTTTTTTTTTTTTTTTTTTTTTTTTTTTTTTTTTTTTTTTTTTTTTTTTTTTTTTTTTTTTTTTTTTTTTTTTTTTTTTTTTTTTTTTTTTTTTTTTTTTTTTTTTTTTTTTTTTTTTTTTTTTTTTTTTTTTTTTTTTTTTTTTTTTTTTTTTTTTTTTTTTTTTTTTTTTTTTTTTTTTTTTTTTTTTTTTTTTTTTTTTTTTTTTTTTTTTTTTTTTTTTTTTTTTTTTTTTTTTTTTTTTTTTTTTTTTTTTTTTTTTTTTTTTTTTTTTTTTTTTTTTTTTTTTTTTTTTTTTTTTTTTTTTTTTTTTTTTTTTTTTTTTTTTTTTTTTTTTTTTTTTTTTTTTTTTTTTTTTTTTTTTTTTTTTTTTTTTTTTTTTTTTTTTTTTTTTTTTTTTTTTTTTTTTTTTTTTTTTTTTTTTTTTTTTTTTTTTTTTTTTTTTTTTTTTTTTTTTTTTTTTTTTTTTTTTTTTTTTTTTTTTTTTTTTTTTTTTTTTTTTTTTTTTTTTTTTTTTTTTTTTTTTTTTTTTTTTTTTTTTTTTTTTTTTTTTTTTTTTTTTTTTTTTTTTTTTTTTTTTTTTTTTTTTTTTTTTTTTTTTTTTTTTTTTTTTTTTTTTTTTTTTTTTTTTTTTTTTTTTTTTTTTTTTTTTTTTTTTTTTTTTTTTTTTTTTTTTTTTTTTTTTTTTTTTTTTTTTTTTTTTTTTTTTTTTTTTTTTTTTTTTTTTTTTTTTTTTTTTTTTTTTTTTTTTTTTTTTTTTTTTTTTTTTTTTTTTTTTTTTTTTTTTTTTTTTTTTTTTTTTTTTTTTTTTTTTTTTTTTTTTTTTTTTTTTTTTTTTTTTTTTTTTTTTTTTTTTTTTTTTTTTTTTTTTTTTTTTTTTTTTTTTTTTTTTTTTTTTTTTTTTTTTTTTTTTTTTTTTTTTTTTTTTTTTTTTTTTTTTTTTTTTTTTTTTTTTTTTTTTTTTTTTTTTTTTTTTTTTTTTTTTTTTTTTTTTTTTTTTTTTTTTTTTTTTTTTTTTTTTTTTTTTTTTTTTTTTTTTTTTTTTTTTTTTTTTTTTTTTTTTTTTTTTTTTTTTTTTTTTTTTTTTTTTTTTTTTTTTTTTTTTTTTTTTTTTTTTTTTTTTTTTTTTTTTTTTTTTTTTTTTTTTTTTTTTTTTTTTTTTTTTTTTTTTTTTTTTTTTTTTTTTTTTTTTTTTTTTTTTTTTTTTTTTTTTTTTTTTTTTTTTTTTTTTTTTTTTTTTTTTTTTTTTTTTTTTTTTTTTTTTTTTTTTTTTTTTTTTTTTTTTTTTTTTTTTTTTTTTTTTTTTTTTTTTTTTTTTTTTTTTTTTTTTTTTTTTTTTTTTTTTTTTTTTTTTTTTTTTTTTTTTTTTTTTTTTTTTTTTTTTTTTTTTTTTTTTTTTTTTTTTTTTTTTTTTTTTTTTTTTTTTTTTTTTTTTTTTTTTTTTTTTTTTTTTTTTTTTTTTTTTTTTTTTTTTTTTTTTTTTTTTTTTTTTTTTTTTTTTTTTTTTTTTTTTTTTTTTTTTTTTTTTTTTTTTTTTTTTTTTTTTTTTTTTTTTTTTTTTTTTTTTTTTTTTTTTTTTTTTTTTTTTTTTTTTTTTTTTTTTTTTTTTTTTTTTTTTTTTTTTTTTTTTTTTTTTTTTTTTTTTTTTTTTTTTTTTTTTTTTTTTTTTTTTTTTTTTTTTTTTTTTTTTTTTTTTTTTTTTTTTTTTTTTTTTTTTTTTTTTTTTTTTTTTTTTTTTTTTTTTTTTTTTTTTTTTTTTTTTTTTTTTTTTTTTTTTTTTTTTTTTTTTTTTTTTTTTTTTTTTTTTTTTTTTTTTTTTTTTTTTTTTTTTTTTTTTTTTTTTTTTTTTTTTTTTTTTTTTTTTTTTTTTTTTTTTTTTTTTTTTTTTGTTGATCACCTCATATGGAGTTTTATCAAACCTCTTGTTTATTATGGATCTGTTTTGAGTAAAACAAGCAGTAACAACAGCTTCAGCCCATAGATTCTGACTGAAGTCAAAGACTGAAGTCTGAAGAAAGAAGACTGACAAATGGCGGAGTCCACTGGAAGTCTTACCAGATCTGCACACTGGAGGATTGTTAGTGTTCTAGATCCTGCAAGTCTGAACACTAATATCGAGGATTGACTTTAGCCTTTAACACACTTTCCAAAGAACAATCCACTTGTTCTTTAACAAAAGTGTACGTGTGTTAAGGTGGTTGGATAATAAGGATACACTTGCACTTGATGTGACTTTATCCTTATTCTTATCTAATGCATTTAATGTTCTTGTCGGATCATTAAATGTAGCCAACCATATTTGTACGGCACAAATTCACTGGTGAATTTGTTGCCTATAAATACTAAGTCATTCCTTGAACAAAAATACTTTTAAGCATTGCTTTTGCATATAAGTGAATTTGTCTAAATACTCTCGATCTTAAACAGGGATACTTCACAACTTTAAGTATCTCGATCCCAAAGAGCTATTTGACAAATATAGATCATATTGTAATCATAGGTTGTTAGGATACTCACTTAATTGTGTTATCTTGATTCCGCAACAACCTTGTATTTTATTTACACATCAATAAATAAAATACCCATGAAACATACATAATGGTCCACTTTATTTGTTTATTGCTTTAAGTCTTGTATTACTTTGTTTATATATCTTGCATCTTTATTTACAAGTAATACTAGTCCATATCTAGTGATTATTAGACTTGTTGTATTTTACACTTTCTATTGGTTAACCATCTCGTTATTTAAGGACTCACAAGAATGATTTGACATTTGATGCAGTCTTAGTTGCAGAAGCTTGTGGACTCTGAAGTTCGGGTCTTGAACTGTGTTGTTCAAGAACCATTCCCGAGAGTTCATCAAATCTAACGTTCATACTCTCTTCAATTCTCTTGGTTCTTCGGTTATATACACGATATGCTATCGATTCTCTCGAATAACCGATAAAATATGCCTCATCGCCTTTTGGTTCAAATTTGCCCAGATTATCTCGATCATTGAGAACATAACATACACATCCAAAAATGTGCAAGAAGTTCACATTGGGCTTTTTTTTGTTGATCACCTCATATGGAGTTTTATCAAACCTCTTGTTTATTATGGATCTGTTTTGAGTAAAACAAGCAGTAACAACAGCTTCAGCCCATAGATTCGGTGGCAACTTCGAATAGGCAAGCATTGTCCTAGCTGCTTCAACAAGAGTTCGATTTCGACGTTCAACTACTCCATTCTGTTGAGGTGTCCTGGCAGCGGAAAATTGGTGTGAAATACCCATGGACTTGAAGAAAGAATCAATTGTTGAATTCTTGAATTCAGTGCCATTGTCTGAGCGAACAATTCTAACTGATGATTTGAGATTAACTTGGGTCTTCTTGATGAAAGCAATAATCACTTGCGGAGTATCACTCTTTGCGTGAAGAAAGAATACCCAAGTGTAACGAGAATAATCATCTACAATCACTAGAATGTATCGCTTTCCATGGATATTTTGAACTTTCATTGGCCACACAAATCCATATGAATAAGGTGCAAAGGACCTTCTGTACTTAAGTGCTTCTTTGGTTTGTGTGAAGCTTTCTTCATCTTTCCAATTGCACAAGCTGGACAAACATGTTCACTTTCATACTTGTAGTCCGGAAGACCTTCAACAAGTTGTTTATCCACGAGAGCATTAATTGTTTGAAAATTCAGATGAGAAAGACGGCGATGCCATAACCAAGAGTTTTGTGCAGTTGCTTTTGAAAGTAGACAAATCTCTGAAGAATTTGATGGAATGTTGTTGAGATCAATAGTGAACAGTATATTGTCCCTTGTTTCAGTAAGAATATCCACACCATCTCCAGTCTGCACTTTGCATTCATATCTCCTGAATAATACTTGAAGATCATTGTCACAAAATTGTCCAACACTGAAAAGATTGTGTCCTAATCCTTCAACATAGGAAACTCTCTTTATAGTGACACCATTTTTAACAATGTCTCCGTAACCGAGAATAGGAGCAATATGATCATTTCCAAATCTGACAGTTCCCATAAACTTTTCAACAAAGTTCGAAAGAATGGACTTGTTTCCAGTCATATGACGTGAACATCCCGAGTCAACATACCAAACACAAATGAGAAATTCCTGCAAAGACAAGGTATATGATTTAGGTACCCATGTAAATTGGGTCCTTGCAGGTTAGAGGGATAACATGCAAGTACACATTAAAAATAAACATCAAGCAAAATAACACGCATACAAACAATTTATTCAAATAACAAACAAGCACACATAATTGTTCAAAATACAAATACGAATTACAAACAAAGAAATGTAAAGGTTTATACACAAGTTTTGATACAAGCAGGAATAGTCCTAGATGTAGTAGCATTATCTAATGTATTTGATCTACGGACAATCCACACTTGTTTGACATGGGTAGTGTTTCCATCAAGTTTAACATTTCTAGTAGCATGCAAGAATCTATCTTTTGGAATCCATTTACTGCTACTTTTCATGCACAAGTCACCTGAAACACGAACATTTTTAGAGTTAGAAACTAATTTAGCTTTTATGTTCTGAACAGGTTGCTTCTTGATTGGTTCTGTGATCTTATTCACTTTCTTTATGTTATTAGATGACAACCAACCATACTGGTCTTTGTATTTAGTCATGCCTGTAAAAGTATCTCTAACCCTCTATAAAGTGCACTTAGGATTCTTCTGAGAATACCTAGGGAAACTAGAATACCTAACCTGCTGAGGTTGTTTGTTACCTAATGAGAAAGTTTCAATCTTAACAATCTTCGGACCACTGCTTGTTTTGACTTCTTTTTGTGACTGAGATTCAGATTTGACCTTGTACATCTTTGATTGCCTAGAAGTCTTTTGGACTGTGGGACTTTTCTTTGATGGTTTGGTCTTTGGTTTTGAATCAGTCTTGGGTGATGGGTTGGTCTTTGGTTTTGAATCAGTCTTGGGTGATGGGTTGGTCTTTGATCGTTGGGTGGTCTTTGGTCTTTGGAACTTATTGATTGATGAAGATTGTGAAGAGTGTGACTTTGGAATTTTCTTCAGATAAAAATCAAGTTTTTCCTCCTTTTTAACAAAATGTTTTTCAAATTCAGGATCAAAATCATGATTTTCTTCCAAAAAATTAGTCAAATCTTCAGTTTCCAACTTCACACTAACTTCACTTTTCTTTATCGGACATGGACTTTGCTTGAGTGAAATTGATGCTTTTTCCTTTTCTTTATGAAATTGAAGTGCTATTTTCTGAAATTGGAATTCAACTTTTAGATCATTAAGTTCCTTTAGCACATTTAACCTCTGTTCCCTTTCTTTTTCAAACTTTTGTTTGAAAGCATCAATTTCATTCAAGTATGATTGAGTTCCCTCAGAAAACTTGGTAAAAGTCTGAGTTTCATAAGTAATCGGGAAGAAATAATCATCAACATCATGAACATCATCTAAATCACCATCAGTTTGCACAGACACATGAACAACTTTCTTTATCGGACATGGACTTTGCTTGAGTGAAATTGATGCTTTTTCCTTTTCTTTATGAAATTGAAGTGCTATTTTCTGAAATTGGAATTCAACTTTTAGATCATTAAGTTCCTTTAGCACATTTAACCTCTGTTCCCTTTCTTTTTCAAACTTTTGTTTGAAAGCATCAATTTCATTCAAGTATGATTGAGTTCCCTCAGAAAACTTGGTAAAAGTCTGAGTTTCATAAGTAATCGGGAAGAAATAATCATCAACATCATGAACATCATCTAAATCACCATCAGTTTGCACAGACACATGAACAACTTTCTTTATGTCTACATTCACATTTTGAACATGAGTTGGATGATTCTCTTCAAACACATTGGTTTTCTTTTTCATGGATAAAATCTTCTCATTGATTTTTTCAAATGATTCAGAAAACTTTCGGTCAAAAACAATTTTGCACATATCAAAGATCTAAGATTCTTTTTCAGTTTGGACTGAAGCATTTACACTTTCACATATAGAATTCACAGAACATCCAGATGGATCACAAACTTTGGAGTCTATCTTGGGTTGGTCAATGACATAATGATTTTGAGCCTTCAAATTTTCTATCAAAGATTGCTTTTCCTCAAGAGACTTTTGCAGATCTTCAATTACCTTTTCCAAAACTTTTTGTGGTACATACGGTCTCAAATTTTCAGGTTTTGGAATAGGATTAGGATTTTCCAAAGGTTTTTCAGTAAAACACTCAAGAATTTCGGGTATGATAGCCTCATGATTGTCTTTGATTGTTTTATGTGTAGAGTTAGCGAAGAAATCACATGACTCATCCATTAACTCATAGTTAAAATAGACTTTTGCACCCTTTTCTAGAAAATCATCAGCCTCATAATCACTATCAGTCGGTCTCACAAATTGGTCTGTCATCCCACATCTCAAATAAGATTCGTTGTATAATGATGGGACTTCTTCTTGTGCTTCGAGCAAACATTTTGGATTGTTATAACCCAACCCTGATGTGAATATTGTTTCTGAATTTCTTGGCCTATTTAAAAAGACTTGTTGATATGAACGATTGATCTTATACAACTTTTCTTGATAAGACTTGATTTCAGCTTTCAGTTCATCATTTTCTTTGAATGTTTCTTACATGTTCAGAACAGTCGACAACCTTATGGTGTTTGACACATCAGATCCTTCCATCTTGCTTCTCCACTTCATCCCAAATGTCTTTTCCTGTTTCATAGGAATCCACATTACAGTAGATGTCATCAGGAAGTGCTTGGTAAAGAAAGGCAATTGCACTTTGGTCAGCCTCAACTCTGTTTCTCTGATCTGTGTTCTAACTCTCTTCAGGTAAAACTTCTCCATTAACTGGGTTCTTTGGAATTTCAGGACCATCTTTGTAAGATTTTCTCAGCAGTTTTCCATTCTTCTGCCTGTCTATCCAGTTCAGAAACCTTTTCTTCCATTGAGGATAAGATCCTCTAAACAAGACAGGTGGTCTTCCTTCAGAACCAAGTGCTAAAGCTTCCCTTGAAGCCATTTCAAGCAATTAACAGACTTAGAAAAATTTGAGAATTTTCAATTTCAACTAAATGCAGAGCTTAATCCTCTGCAAATAGAACAAGTAAGAAATTTCAAAATTTCAAAAATTTTGATTTTTCAACCCACTCGAAGAATATTGATGAAAAATGGTTTGTAGAATTTTTCTTGAAAATTTTTGATTTGAGAATCTTAAAAACAACTAAGTGCCGAGCTTAATTCTCTGCAAATGGTGTAAGTGACCAAGTCGCAACCCAAGAACTTAGATCAACACACAAAAACAACTGAATGCCGAGCTTAAATCTCTGCAAACAGTACAACTTATAAAGTCACTTGGTCGAAGAATCAATTTCAACTATTTGCCGAGCAAATATCTCTGCAAACAGCACAAATAGAACTTGTACTTAGTCACACCAACCAAAAACACTTGTTTTCCAAGCTTAAACCTCTGCAAACAATGCAAGTAGCACAAGTCACAAATCAAGAATTCTCAAAAACAACTATTTGCCGAGCAAAAAGCTCTGCAAATAGCACAAGTAATCTCAACACTACCACAAATCCTTGAACCACTTATTTGCCGAGCAATGAGCTCTGCAAATAGAACAAGTGAACTTCACACTTAACCAACTTTCTTGAAATAACTATTTGCCGAGCAAAAAGCTCTGCAAATAGTACAAGTAAGATCCAGTACTTAGCCAAAATTTCTGAAACACGTATTTGCCGAGCAAACTGCTCTGCAAATAGTACAAGTAAGAACACCACTTAGCCAACGACCTCTGCAAATAGTACAAGTAAGAACACCACTTAGCCAACGACCTCTGCAAATACGAGTAACCACAACACGACAAAATAGTCGGTTAGGTTATCTTCTTCGTTTAGCCAAACCCTTATTTGCAGAGAAGACTGAAAATCTTCGATATCTTCTTCATTTTTGCGAATTAGAACTCGAATTTTATACCAAAATGTTCAGAAAATCAATGCGCACAAATCCTCAAACAAATTAGATGCTAATTTCAACTGGAAATCAAACCCTCACGAACATGCGATTTGTAGAGCTCGATCAAAAACAACTCAAATGATGAAATTAGCTTCTGAAAATGATAGCGAAGGAAGATATACTGATATTAAATTGATCGGTGAACAAAATTAGAACAGAAACACACTTAATTTGCAGGAATCACTGAAACAGTGAGCTCTGCAAATGAACCTTTCAGAAAAACAACTCAAATGATGAAATTAGCTTCTGAAAATGATAGCGAAGGAAGATATACTGATATTAAATTGATCGGTGAACAAAATTAGAACAGAAACACACTTAATTTGCAGGAATCACTGAAACAGTGAGCTCTGCAAATGAACCTTTCAGAAAAACAACTCAAATGATGAAATTAGCTTCTGAAAATGATAGCGAAGGAAGATATACTGATATTAAATTGATCGGTGAACAAAATTAGAACAGAAACACACTTAATTTGCAGGAATCACTGAAACAGTGAGCTCTGCAAATGAACCTTTCAGAAAAACAACTCAAATGATGAAATTAGCTTCTGAAAATGATAGCGAAGGAAGATATACTGATATTAAATTGATCGGTGAACAAAATTAGAACAGAAACACACTTAATTTGCAGGAATCACTGAAACAGTGAGCTCTGCAAATGAACCTTTCAGAAAAACAACTCAAATGATGAAATTAGCTTCTGAAAATGATAGCGAAGGAAGATATACTGATATTAAATTGATCGGTGAACAAAATTAGAACAGAAACACACTTAATTTGCAGGAATCACTGAAACAGTGAGCTCTGCAAATAGAACAAGTGAACTTCACACTTAACCAACTTTCTTGAAATAACTATTTGCCGAGCAAAAAGCTCTGCAAATGAACCTTTCAGAAAAACAACTCAAATTCTGAAATTAAGCACAAATTAAGCTTATAATAAGCTTGTGGATCGTTCAGCAACTCTGATTGTGCTCTGATACCAATTGTTAAATATAGAATTCGAGCTTTTGTGTGTGTAAATGTGTGTGTTAATGGAGGTTTCTAGTTAGAGAAAGTAGAGAGAGAGTAGAGAGAAGTCAGGGAAAGATTGGATTGTATTATGGGGTGAAAGGTTACAATTAACATAATGGAGGGGGTTTATATACATATGAGCTATTTACACTATGCCCCTTCCATTGTAACAAGATTACAATATAAGTACAAATTAACATAAGGTACACAAATCAACTACTACATTTATATTTCTAACATATGCTTTATGTACCTTTACCCGGATAATAAGCCTTATCTTATTATTTAAGTAATAAAAGGTACATAAAGGTGGTTGTGTAAAGTTGCTTTATCATGCGACTTTACACTGCTTTTTAAGGAATTAAATGCTATTCCTTAAATGCTCTCAACCGCATTTGTACGGCTAAAGTTAACATCCCAATGTTAACTTTGCCTATAAATACAAGTCATTGCACAACCAAGAATATTACTTCTTCGAATACACTTCGATAGAATTCACTTTGCAAACCTGCAATATTCTTGGTGAACTTGTGCAATATTCTCTCAATCGCTAAAAGGAACATTTCACAACTTTAAGTGTTTCGATTGTCTTGAGAAATTCCGAGTGTAGATCAATTGTATTTCATAGGTTGTTAGGATATTTACATTCTTGTATTATCTTGGTTCCGCAACAACCTTGTAATTTATTTAACATCAATAAATAAATTACACATTGAAAATTACATATTGTCTCATCAAGTTATCTTACAAGTTTTTTTTGTATTATTGCATTGTTCTTTACTTATTGTCTTTTAAATAAGTAATCTATCTAGAACTTGGTATATACACACTGCAACTGGTCGTCTCCAGTTCAGTGCATATATTGCAAAGTAACTCCACCATCGACATAGAGGTGTCTTCAGTAGTACCATCTATCAAGTTGGGACTTACACAAGGCCAATATTTTTCCAGTTCAATCTCCAGAGGTTAAAACTAGAGCACCACAGGTGACTGTTCTAGTTAAAAAGGTCAATCAAAAGAAACCTTTGCCTCAGTCTGCTTCCAAGGAACCTTCAGTTCCAAATAAAAATAATGTCTCCCTACCTAAGCCTAAAGTCCAGTCAACTGGAAAGGCTAAGGTGTCATCTGAAGAAAATATTTTGTTAAGGCTAGAGAGCCAGTTTCAACTACTGGCTCGTCAAGTTCAAAGTTGCAATGCAAGATTAAACAATTTTGAGGGTACTTCATCTGGCCCTAAACAAAATACAAAACCTTTTTCAAAGAAAGATAAAAATGTTTCTCCTGTCGAGAAGAAAAAGAAAAAGGTTTCAAAACTATCTACTCCAATTGTATTTTCAGAGAAATCTATTATACAGGAAAGCGAACTCAACCAGGGTCTAGTGAACCCATCAGTCGATGGGTTCCCAAATCTAACTAATTAATCTGGTGGATGTGCAGGGCGATCGAAAGAAATATATTTGGTATCTTGACAGTGCAGCTGGCAGGACAATGACCGGATGTAAGACCCTGCTGGAGGAGTTCATAATTTCTGATGGAGCCTCCATTACTTTTGGAAATGATGGTTATGGAAAAACTGAGGGGTATGGTGTCCTGAACAATGGATAAGTCAAATTCAGACGAGTTGCATATGTGAATGGTTTGAAATATAACCTGATCAGTGTAAGTCAACTGTGTGATGATGGCTATCAAGTTTTGTTCAATATTGCTCAGGGCATCGTATTTAACAAGGACTGGAGGGTAGTATTGATTGCTCCCATAAGAGGGAATGTGTATATAATGGATATGGAAAGCTATCCTTTAGAGGAATGTTTCTATACTCAAGCTGATGAAGACACAAACTGGTTATGACATAAAAGGTTATCCCATTTAAATTTCAAAAATATTAATAAGTTGTCTAGAAAACAACTGGCAGATGGGATACCTTCAGTTTCCTTCAAAAAAGAAAGGCCATGTCCAGGATGTGAAATGGGAAAGCAGAAACGTGCCAGTTTCAAGACCAAGCAGAATTTCAGCATATCTGAACCACTTCATATGCTTCATATGGATCTTTTTGGTCAAGTGAATGTTCAGACTCGTGCTGGTAAAAGATACACTCTGGTGATTGTCGATGAATATTCCAGATATTGCTGGGTTATCTTTCTCAGGTCTAAAAATGAAGCTGCTACTGAAATCATTGCTCTTATCAAGCAAATTGAGCTCAAATATAAGCGAAAAGTATGTCAGTTAAGAAGTGACAATGGAACAAATTCCAGAATGCTACACTGGAGTCATTCTGTACTGACACTGGCATCTCCCAGAATTTCTCTTCAGCACGAACTCCAGAGCAAAATGGAGTTATAGAAAGGAAAAATCGAACGCTGATAGAAGCTGCCAGGAGTATGCTTGCTGAATCTGGTCTTCCTACTAGTTTTTGGGCTGAAGCAATTGCTACTGCTTGCCATTCTTAGAACCGGTCAGTTTATATCAAGAGGCACAAGAAGACAGCCTATGAAGTATTAAGAAATAGAAAACCAAATATTGGTTATTTTCACGTTTTTGGATGTCCAGTTTACATCCTGAACGACTCCAGTCAGTTAGGCAAATTTGATGCCAAAGCAGATGAAGGATATTTCTTAGGTTATTCAGCAATTCGCAAGGCCTTCAGAGTCTATAACAAAAGACTGGAGAAGGTCCATGAGTCCATACATGTCACATTTGATGAGTCAAATGCTGCAATTAATATAAAGCCAACCCTTGATACTCCCCCAGTAACTCCAATTGTCTTCTGTGAATCTGATCCTATCAACTACAATAAAGATTATCCAGAAGAAGTTTCCAGTCATTCTGATCTGGAACCTGTTCAGATTAAGAAACCTCCCAGTAGTACACCTTTCTATCCTTCAATAAGTTTCAAACTACCCTCTGAACTTATTATTGGATCAGATGTTCGTACTACTCCCCCAGTATCAGTTCCAGTTGAAACTGAACCAGTTCTCCAAGAAATGCCTTCAAATGAAGAATTTCATGATGCAAATCGTGATCTTAATGACTCTGATGAAGATGTGGAGATAGTTTATGAAGAACCATGGGTGCCAGTTGATAATAATTCAACTGATGCACCCCAACTGAATTCTTGCACTGATATTGTTGTTCATAACAATCCTGGTCAATACTCTAGGTGGACAAAAGCACATCCTATTGATCAGATTATAGGTGACTCCAGTAGAGGGGTTCAGACAAGAAGAGCCTCCAGTGAACAATGTTTATACGTCAGCTTCTTATCACTAGTTGAACCGAAGAAGATTGACGAGGCTATGGAAGATCCAAGCTGGGTGATTGCGATGCAAGAAGAGCTTCACCAGTTTGAAAAGAACATGGTCTGGAATCTGGTTCCTTTCCCAGTTGGCAAGAAAGAACCAATTGGCACCAGATGGGTCTTCAGGAATAAGGTAGATGAAGATGGCCATGTTGTCAGAAACAAGGCCAGATTGGTTGCACAGGGGTATTGCCAATCAGATGTTGATTTTGATGAATCATTTGCTCCGGTGGCTAGACTTGAAGCGATCAGAATTTTCTTAGCTTTTGCTGCTCATCATCAATTCAAGGTCTACCAGATGGACGTAAAGAATGCATTTTTAAATGGTAAATTGGAAGAAGAGGTTTATGTCAAGCAACCACCAGGCTTCGTTGATGAGAAGCATCCCCACTGGGTATATCGTCTGGACAAAGCACTTTATGGTCTCAGACAAGCCCCACGAGCCTGGTATGATACTTTGACTAAACATTTGTTGAAAAATGGTTTCAAAAGAGGTGCAATTGACAGTACCTTGTTCATTCTTCGTGAAAAAGGTAATCTTTTACTGGTACAAATTTATGTTGATGATATTATTTTTGGCTCTACTAATGAAAATATGTGCAAGAAATTTTCAAAAATCATGGCATCTGAATATGAGATGAGTTTAATGGGTGAATTAACATATTTTCTAGGACTCTAGATTAAACAAACCAGAGATGGTATTTTTATTAATCAAGAGAAATATGTTAGAGATCTTTTAAAGAAATATGATATGAACTCTTCACCATCTAAACCCACTCCAATTTCTGCACCACTTACTCTGGACTCTGATCCAGATGGGAAACCAGTGAACACCACTGTCTATAGAGGCATGGTAGGTTCAATGATGTATTTAACTTCGAGTAGACCAGATATTATGTTTTCAACATGTTTATGTGCCAGGTATCAGTCTAATCCAAAAGAGTCTCATATGCTTGCTGTAAAGCGCATATCGAAATACCTTAAAAGTGTCCCCAGTTTGGGCCTTTGTTATCCCAAAGGCTAAGGCATGGATCTAATGGGTTATTCAGATTCAGATCATGCAGGTTGTAAGATAGACAGGAAATCCACTACTGGTGGATGTCATTTCCTTGGTAGCAAACTGGTCAGCTGGACCAGTAAGAAGCAAACTTCAGTTTCATTATCAACTGCTGAAGCTGAGTATGTATCTGCAGCCAGTTGTTGTGCTCAGATACTCTGGATGAAGAACCAGTTGCTTGATTATGGTATTAAATATTCAAAGACTCCAATATTTTGTGATAATACCAGTGCCATTGCTATCTCGAACAATCCAGTCATGCACTCGAAGACAAAGCACATAGATCTCAGGTATCATTTTATTCGTGATCATATTATGAAAAATAACATAGAACTCTATTTTATTCCCACTGACAAACAACTCGCTGACATTTTTACAAAACCACTGGATGTAAAAACCTTTGAATATCTTGTTGGTGAGTTGGGAATGTTGAACCCTTAAATCTGGAACTTTGTTATGAACGCCTTTGTGACACTGGCAGGGTTCCTTGATTTCCAGATTTATAAATCTATGCCAGCTTAGCTATCGAACGCCTTTGTGATACTATCTTTGCATTTATAGATTTATGGATCACCATTCCAGGGGGAAGACTCAAACCATATTTTTTCCTTAAAATGTTTTTAATTTCAGGGGGAATTTATTTTCCCACTGGAAGAATTTTCTGGAAAATATTACTGGAAGACCTCCAGTGTACCATCAGTGCATACCTTCACTGGCCTAATCCACCAGTGATACTGGAGTGTCCAGTCAACCTCCAGTTGCACTGAAATGAGTCATGGTATGTCAGTCATAATATTTTAATACTTGGTCTTTGTGCGTGCCACGTAAGCAAACCCTTTGAATGGATAGTTACTTTTTATCCTACGTGGCATGACATTTTTCAAACTTAATGATGAAATTTTTACCTTGGGAAGACAAAAAGTGCAAGTGGGTAGTTTTTGTGGGCTGTCAACCGTCGCACATTTATGTGTGATGTGATGCATTAAATGCGGATTTCAAACCCGATCAAAATTACATTGAATAAATTCAAAATAACCGTTTGAAATTCCAATTTTCTCTCTCCTCATAAATACCCACATTCACTTTCTTTTTCATTTACTTCGAACGTATTTACTCCCAAAATTCCTTCATTCTTCATTCAATTCCAATCATCACTCTCTTTCATCATAAATCCATAGAATCAAACCCTAGAAAGCTTTAAATCATCATCTTTTCTTTCTTATTCTGGGTTATTTGTTTGCATAAAATGGCCCCTCGACAATCAAACTCTAATAAAAATCTTCTTTCTGCTACTTATGCTCCTCCAGCCGCCGTCATCAAAGCACCACATATTACTTTAGACGCGGCGGCCATCCGTATAAATATGAATAATTGGATGGCCAAACTTTCTG
This sequence comes from Erigeron breviscapus, assembly GCA_034093135.1. Lineage (NCBI taxonomy): Eukaryota > Viridiplantae > Streptophyta > Magnoliopsida > Asterales > Asteraceae > Erigeron > Erigeron breviscapus. The sequence goes on along the minus strand of CM067171.1, from coordinate 78,171,048 downwards.
GCACCCATGATCCCCAATCCATTATTGGACGACTAACTGCTTTCTTTCTCAGTTGTCCATTATATGGAGCCCTGACCCTAAATCCAGGGAAAATGTACCATGAATACCTCTGTGAATTCTGGTATACAGCTGTGTATGTGGAGGAAGGACAATCAATCCACTATACATTGAAACAAGGCACCAGGGCCTTCACTCTCACCGTTGACTCTCTTAGAGATGCTCTTCGGTTGAATTACTTTGCAGAAAATGAGCTGGCCATTACACTTCCCTCTGGCATCAATATGAGGGATGTTTGTAGGCAGATGGGGCATACTGACATTTTGGATGAGCATGGTGTGCTACAAAGAAAGGGAACAATCTACATGAGCAAGCTGACAGACTCATGGAGATTTTTCTTCACTCATCTGGTTGAGTGTTTGGGAGGCAGCTCTGGAGGGTTAGATCAGATTAACCAGACGCAACTCCAGATTGCATATTGTCTTTGGTTTGGATACAGGGTAGATTTTGCTCAGATTTTCTTTGATGACCTTGTTGAGCGTCTGAAGGTGAAAGGTAGAAAAGCTCACGTACCTTTTATTCGCTTTCTTTCACTTGTTTTCAAAAGAGCTCTTGGTAACCAGTATGATTATAATTCTCAACATTTTTCTGTTTGTGAATATATGAGGGATCTCAATCAATTAATTTCAACAACTGGTGAAATTGATATCCCTCCTAATATGATTCACCATTTTAGAAGAGAAATAACCAACGCATCATCACCAAATGAGTCGGAAGAGGCTTCAGGCGGGCTTCAAAATAATGAAGGACCCACTGGAGTCCTCATTGCTGAAATGGGGCCACCAGAAACCCAGGTGGTTCCTGACCCTCAGCAGACTGATATTATCTTACCAGCAAACCCCCTAGACGACCACGAAATGATAAACCTCGTCGTCTTAGGAAACAGGGAGATTTGGTCGCTCCCAGTAGTACCTCAGCTAGCCATCCAGATTCCTCCCAACAGGAGTCTGGAGATGTCAACAGGGAAAACCTACAAGCAACCACTCCCAATATTCTTTTAGGGGTGAGTGGTGAAGATAATAGAGGGTCAGCCCAACCCTCAGTAGAGTCCGTGTCAGCACAATCTCTTGTACAAAGCCAAATTTCTGACACAACTCTTGCACAAACTGAAAGGGTTACTGGAGCCTCACCTCTGGTAATCCCAGTTTCAACTTCTACGGCTGGTGATATTATGAATGCAGATGGAACAATAATTATGGATTCAAATGTTGAAACTGCATTGGAACAAGAAACTGCAGTTGTGCCCCCTGGAGAAGAAATGGTTGAGCGAGATTCTGCTCAAATTGATCTGAACAGAGACATAGCTGATCAGACTGTTGGTGTACCTCCAGTTTGGGACGAAGCAGAGTCACCCATGTCAGATAATAATAATTTTGACTCAAACATGGATTTCCTTGGTGAAGATATGACATTGGAAGTGGACCATTCTTCAGATCCTCCACCAGCTTCCAGTCATACAGTTACTTCAGTCACTCCACCTCTTCCAGATATGCCACCACCACCAGAATCAATTTTTGCACCACCTCCACCACCACCATCTTCACTTCCTCCAAATACTCCTTATTTCAACCCCAGTTCACTTCATACTTCACTAGTTCAACCACCACCAGTTGAGACACCTTTAAATTTTTCCTGATCATCGTGTGCTGGACTCTACTGTTACAACATCTGAAACATCCACTGAAGGAGTCCAGACACAAGTCTCTCTGGTGACCAGAAATGCTACTGGTCCTTTTCCTCCTGGTGATCTCTCCACTTCTTCTTCCACCGAGGTCCAAGGCCTTTTGAATAAGGTGGCAGACCTGGAGAGATCACTACAGTCTTCTTCCCAGGTTGTTTCTGACTTTAAATCTTTAATTTCAAATAATCTTAAGTCAGAAATGAACTTGTTTGCTGGGAATGAAAAGCTTGTGTTTGAAAAGCTTAATGAGCTGGTACTGGCCACAAATAACACCACTGAAAATCTTCAAAGTGGCAGTCCAGGGTTTGGAGAAAAAGCTTGTAACTTCTGTTCAGACTGCAGTGAAAGTAGAAATTGTACAACCTCTTGCTGGTCTGAAAGAAGAGGTCCAGAAGTTAACCAAGTCAGTAAGCAGTCTGGAAAGTAGGCCAGCCTTTGACCAGAGTTCCATAATCAGCAACATCAGTGATTAATGTACTAAGAAGTTCAGATTCAATATGTTGAAAGAAATCACTGAAGAGATCTCTGGGTCAGTTCTAAGAAGTATTCAAGATGGGCTGTTGCCTCAGGTGGTGAAGATGATTGAAAATGAAATGCCCAGGCACTTGTCTTCAGAAATTGAAATTATCAAGAAGGAAGTGACTGAGCTCAGGAAGACTGTTAATATCACTACTCCAGTAGCAGGCAGAACATTTGGGTCTTCTGATAGACACATGCTTGAACAGTTGTGGAATGACCGCAAGTCACAAACTGGTGGTCATTCCAAGGGGGAAGGATCTGCTGCTACTGAGACTATTCCTGAAGGGTTGGTTAAAAAGAATAAGGATGTTGATGTTGCTGGTGCCATTGAGAAAGCCTTTGGTACTGAAGCCATTGTGCAAGAAGAAGAAGCTGCTGGTACTGATGCCAGTGAGCCCCAGTTTGAAGAATTCCCAGATATCACAACCACCTTGAAGTCACTGAAAAGGAAAAAGCATGTGATATCTGGAGGAGAAATTGAAGAGGAAACCACTGAAGGTTCTCCTGAAAGGGTGTCAGTTGATACTGAGACATCAAAGAGACTGGAACAACAAGGCATTTTGATTGATATTTTCAAAAGAACTCAAAGAGAAGGACTGCTGGCCCATAAAAGGGAGATGGCAAACATGGGAACTCTGGATTCTTATAATGCTGGCAGGTTGGGCATTCACGTTGACATTTACAAGTTGATGAAAGAGGATCCCAGAGTTCATCAATGCCTTGATGCTATGGACGATGTATATGTTCGTTCCAGGTACTCTGAAGATGAACAGAAATTTGATGCTGAAACATATGGTCGCCCTGTTCAAGAGTTAATTGAGTTAAGGAAGGTAGAGTTGGTAAACCTTCAGAAGAAGGTCAGACAAAATGCTGCAGCTCGGAGAATGAGTACAGAAAGAAAATGAAGGTGGACCCAGACTCCCAGCCAGACAGACCAAGGCTACCAGAGATGCAGACCTCAGTACTTTTATTCCACTAGACACCACCAGAAAGATCAATCAGGCTGATGTTAAAAGAGCCATGGAACAAATAAGGGTGTCCAAGGAAACTGAGGAGATGATCCAGGTTGCCAAAACTAGAGCCAAGTATGATGAACTAATGAAGTTCAGGGCAAACTCCAGACGGATCATTGATGCTGAAATCAAGCTTGCAGAAAATCATGAAAAATTTACCAAGTTTGAACTAAAGCTGACCAGAGAAGGTGGGTTTGTTGATGATAGGAAGTGTACTTCAGTTCAGGCCTTTGGATTATCTGAACTGAAAGAAATTAGTTTGGTTTATAAAGGGAAACCAGATGTGACTCCAGATGTGAAGGCCTTCCTGAAGAGGATTCAGTGGGTCTGGCAGAAAAAGGAAAATATGGAGGTTGCACTAGGAATTCGCTCAGCAAGCACTACCCCTTCACCCAAGAGAAAGGCCACTGAAGATGCACCAGGACAAGTTTCAAAGAGAAGGGCCTGACTCTTTTATCATTTACTTGTATTTGTAATTTATCTTTTAATCAAAAATTGTAACTTATTATCTGTTGATGTCTGTAAATAAAGTTGCAAGTTTTTGATTCACAAGTAAGTGATCAGACTAGGTCTAAGTTAGAACCAAAAGACAAAACTGGAACACTGATGATCTATAAAGTGTTCTCCAGTAACAAAATATTTTAGACTTAGTCAAAACAAGTGTTTTTCAAGCATACAAATTGTATAGATAGAAGCTTGAAAAACCTTGCATTATTTCTGAACAAATAGGGGGAATTTGTTAAGTCGAGTTTCACTGGACTCACTCCAGACTTGAAGACTGGAGCCATACTGAAGATTTGTCCAGAAATAATAGAAGACCAGTGAGCGCCTTACTTGTATAGGAAATCTGGAGTCACCAGATTTCAGCTCACTGGACTTCACTCTAGTCAACATCATCCCACTGAAGACATTCTCACTGAAGTCTAAAGAATGAAGACTGATAAATGGCGGGGTCCACTAGCAGTCTTAACTGATCGACGACTGGAGCTTTATCAGTGTTCTAGACCTTACAAATCTGAACACTGATTACGAGGATTTGACTTTTGCCTTTACACGCTTTTATCCGGACAATACTAATTGTCTATTGTTAAAAGTACAACTCGCGTGTAAAGGTGGTTGGTTAAAAGGATGACAAGTCACAACAACATGACTTTATCCTTGTACTTTAACCAATGCATTTAAGGAATTAAAGTTGTTTCCTTAAATGCATGCAACCATATTTGTACGGCATAATAAATTCATTGTTGAATTTATTTGCCTATAAATACCAAGTCATTTCCTTGTAAAAATTACTTTTGCAATTTTGGTGAACTTGTCTAAATATTCTCGATCACAACAAGGAATACTTCACAACTTTAAGTGTTTCGATCAAAGGAGATTATTTAGCAAGTATAGATCATTTGTAATTCATAGGTTGTTAGGATACTTACAATTCTTGTAATATCTTGGTTCCACAACAACCTTGTATTTTATTTAACATCATAAATAAAATACACTTGAAAATTACATTGTGTTCCACCTTTACATTATCTATTGCTTTAAGTCTTGTATTACTTTATTTATATACTTATACTTAAGTAATACTAGTCCTTTCTAGTGCATACTTGACTTGTTGTATTTTACACTAGTGGGTTAAACCATCAAGTGAGGGACTTACAAGTGGTATCAGAGCAGAAGGCTAACATATTTGCCTAGATCTGCTTCTTGATGGCCAACCCAGAAAATACACAAGGAGGTTTCAGTCTTGGTCCTGAACCTAATCTAAATGATCAAAATGAACCACCACCCGTTATTAACAATAATCCCCCACCTCCTCCTACTCCTGCTTCTCCACATGTGCATGTGCACTACTCAAACAATCCTGTTCCTAAATTCAGTGGGAACAGTGATGAATTTGGGACGTGGAAAGCTAGGATGATACTCCATGTTACTGGAATTGAGAGGAATATGATGAAAATCTTAAATGAAGGACCTTATATTCCCACATCTCCTCTCAATCCTCTACTTGATCCAACTGGATCTAGAAGATGAAGGGAAAAGAGGGAGGAACATTGGTCTGAAGAGGAGAGGAGATTGGTAAATTTAGATACCATTCTCAAAAACATGATCCTCGGGGCTGTTCCAGAAACCCTAATTCCCACACTAGTTCTTTTCCCTAGTGCTAAATCCATGTGGGATGAACTGGTAAACCAACATTTTGAGAAGGAGTATCAGCAACACACTCCCCTGTCCCCCAAGATGAGGTACCACAGTAACTTCCTTCACCCCCTTCTTTCACAATTTTCGGAAAGTCATATCTACAAAAAGAAAACATCAAAACCTCAATCAAAAACAAAAAACAAAAAAACCACAAAAATAACAAAATATCCTTACCATCAATATCAACTGCACCATGAGGCAGGACATCAATCACTTTGGCCTTATATAAAACAACATCGGGATAAAGCACGACAGTTATGGGGTTACAACGAATTTCCCGACACAAATCACCAACAATATCATCAGGAAAAGGATTCTCATATTTTTCATGGACACATAACAACTCTTTATCAGTAACAGACTCATAACCATCAGGGATCAACGAGGATTTCATAAAAACAAAATCACTTTTCCAGTTGCGGATATCCAGACCACCCTTCCGAAAACAACCCGCTTTTGAACGGTTACCTATTGTAAACCAATCACCAGAAGGAAAAGTTTGACAAAAATACCTAAACAAATCAAGCGACGATTCGCCGCCATACGCCCTACACATCACTTCAAAAGCCACTATCTTTGATAACCCAAGAGGGGTAATAGTGGATATATGGATACTAAAATAGTCTAGAACACTGAGAAGAAAGGGTGTGAAAGGATACCTAACAATACCCTTTATCATGGATTTCAGATAAAAACCAACATATCCCTCTGGGGGATTCACAATAGTTTCACCATCCGCCGAAATCCTAAAGGACGCTATTTTACCAGGAAAATATTTGTCCACAAACTCATTCAATTTTGACCGAATGACGGTCTATTCGGTGGTTTCTAAACCTTCTTTTGACATCAGGAAGGAAAAATAAGAAGGAAAAGTAGAAAAGAACGAGAATAGGAGACGTACCTAACGCTACGATCGGAGGAGAAGAATATCGGAAACCCTAAGAGAGAGAGGGTTGATTTTTTTGAATGAATAAAGTAAAAATAAGAAAATAGGATTTATATATATACGGATGCATGAAGTTCCCAGCCGTCGATCACTTGCCTCGAGATACGCGCTCATCTACCCCCTTAATTAACTTTCAAATCATAGCGGTTCATAGTATTTACAAGACGCACCTTCGGAAAATGAAGAAATGAGCAGAAATAGTCCAACACAATGCTTATTTAGCAAAAATCATCATCTTGGACTGGGGGGCTTGATGATATACCCACCCAGTGGTACGCAGGACCTGCCACACAAAGGTATAATAATACGCTGAGGCACAAGGCTTCTGCGTGACGAAGGATTCTGCGTGACGAAGGATTCTCCGTGACGAAGGATCCCGCTGAAGATAAATAAAGATAAGAATTGTTTCCCTATAAAACCGGGATTTGCCCTTATCACTTCCAGCCGATAATTATGGAAATGATATTCCTGGCCTAAGACTTAGGGAAACCCTAAAGAGGCCTATTTGTTCTCCAAGAACATTTCCTCCTATAAAAGGAGTACCTAAAGACCTTTCAAGGCATTCTATACACATTCAACACACACACAAATTATATACTCGTTCGATTGGCATAAAGAGGCTAGAACCCTACCTTCGGGGAACCACCAACGAACGACCCAATAACACCCATCATCCCATCTTCAACCTAACCCCGGTTCGGTGCACAATCAATTCTTTTTGGAACTTCTTCGCCACATTATCAATTCTTTTATAATTTTTTTTATTTAACAAAAACACCATTCAAATAAATACTTTTATTATTAATAAAATTTTACAACACTTATTAAAAAAAGTTACGATCCTAATAATAGAAAATAAATATTACAAAACTAGACATAATAAAAAAAAACTCGTCAACGTTGACGGTAATTTTCCGGGAGGCTCCAAACATGTTCCACTAGGGCATTGCGAAGTCGATGGTGCGTCCTTCTATCACGTAACTCTGCGAAGACCCGCATTTTCGTTGCAACCCTTTCATCCCATGTACGTGTTGGCATATTAGTTAGATCAGCCAAATAATCTTCCTCAAGGTTGGAAATTGCGCTACCGTTGTCTTGAACAATCATGTTGTGTAGAATGACACAAGTATACATGATACGTTTTATTTTGTTCACCAAAAATGGTCGGGCATTATGTTTAAGGATTGCCCAACGACCTTGAAGCACCCCGAAAGCTCGTTCGACATCCTTTCTTGCAGCCTCTTGGTAGCGCTTGAACTTTATAGTCTTTGGGTCCATCGGGCATTTAAAAGACTTGACTAGTGTGGCCCATTTAGGATAAATACCGTCAGCTAGATAATATCCCTTGGTAAACTCTTCGCCGTTAATAGTATATTGGATTTCAGGAGCCCTATCTTGGAGTAGATCATCGAACAAATCTGATTCATTAAGGACGTTGATGTCGTTGTTCGAACCTACAGGGCCAAAGTAAGCATGCCAAATCCACAAATCATACGAAGCAACTTCTTCAAGCATGATCGTTGGATGTCCTTTGTCGCCTCGTGTGTACTGCCCTTGCCAAGCCACCGGATAGTTTCTCCAACCCCAATGCATACAATCAATACTACCAAGCATACCAGGAAAACCATGTATTTGTTCATGATTACTTACCAAACGTTGGACATCTTCGGTTGTCGGCTTTCTCAAGTACTCAGTGTGATATAAATAGTAAACACACTTGCAAAAGTTATCTAAACAATCAACTGAAGTCGCACGATCCATATGTAAGTACTCATCTAATTGGTCGGCATTAGCAGCATACGCCAATTGACATATGACGGAAGTACACTTTTGGAAAATGTTGAAACCACGCCTACCACTGCAATCGGTTTGATTTAGTTGGAAAAACTTAAAATGTTTGGGTAGGGGTTCGATGGTGCTAAAGCTATGTATATCTTGGCATCTACGGATAAACATCTGCTTGCGCATTCGAAATCTTCATCGAAAATAATCGGTCGGGAAAGTTGGTGCATCAAAAAAGTAATCATTCGATAAACGCGTCATGGCTCCGTTATGATCTCGTGATAAAACCCATCTGGGTCTAGGAACCCGTGAACTTGACTCGACATCGTTTGATTCTTCTTCGTTACAAATATCAAAAACGGCGCCTGCGTGTTAGGTCCAGTTTGACTGGACCCACTCCAGACTTGAAGACTGGAGCGTCACTGAAGATTTGTCCAAAAATAATGGAAGACCAGTAAGCATCTCACTTGTATAGGAAATCTGGAGTTCACCAGATTTCAGCTTACTGGACTTCACTCCAGTCCAGATCGATCCTACTGAAGACATTCTTACTGAAGTCAAAGACTGAAGTTTGAAAAAGAAGACTGATCAGCAGTGGAGCCCACTAACAGTCTTACCAGATCTCCTGACTGGAGCTTTGTCAGTGTTCTAGACCTTACAAGTCTGAACACTGATTACGAGGAATTGACTTTTGCCTTTACACACTTTTACACGGACAATCCATTTGTCTATTGATAAAAGTACAATACGTGTGTAAAGGTGGTTGGTTAAAAGGATGACAAGTCACATCAACATGATTAAAATTTTAAATGAAGGTCCTTATATTCCTATATCTCCTCTCAACCCACTTCTTGATCTAACTGGATCTAGATCTGGAAGGGAAAAGAGGGAGGAATACTGGTCTGAAGAGGAGAGGAGACTGGTAAATCTTGATACCATCCTTAAAAACATGATCCTCGGGGCTGTTCCAGAAACCCTAATTCCCACACTAGTTCTCTATCCCAGTGCTAAAACCATGTGGGATGAACTGGTGAACCAGTATGAAGGAGGTGATTGTAAGTGCACATCTATGTCAATAACAGTCTAGATTGTTTGGGCTTATATTGTTATATGTCTTTGTAATGTGATTGTCATTAATGAACTTAGTATTATGCATAGAATACTAGATTAAGTTTAAGTATTGAATGTGTAATAAATCTGCTAAGTGTGAAATGTGACCTCGCATTTCACATAGGGAATACGACCCCGTATTTGCAGGGTCAAATACGAGGCCAATCACAGAATGCGACCTCGCATTTCACATAGGGAATACGACTCGTATTTGCAGGGTTAAATACGAGGCCAATCACAGAATGCGACCTCGCATTAGTGACGGGCTGGGCTGGATTTGCGAGTCTGACTCGCTGAAGCCCATGTCAGGTGTTTCCTATATAAACCAAACCCTAACAGAGTTTAGGGTTGAACATTTTTCGAAATTTCGAGCATACTTGTGCAGGTTAAGTCGTTAAAGGTTGTTCCGCTAGCCCGAAGAAGATCTGCGAGGCAGCAGGTGATCTAGGGGCTTATTGTTGATCACCAAGTTATAGTGAGGGATTCCGCACCTCAAGATAACTGGAGCAAGCTATTAACAATCTGTACCAGGGGACTTAAAATTGGTATCAGAGCCTCTTGGTTTAATACCGGAAGGTTATAGCTTGTTGGTGATAGACAATATTGATTTAGGGTCGTTTAGACGTGATTCTTTCAAGAGTTTACGATCGGAAATCTTGTTTGTGACCTCTTTTTGTATTTACAGCAGTCGAAGGTGTTGTTGTTGGTTTTTAGGGTTTCGAATTCAAGAGATCTAAGGATTCCAGCATCGTTTGTGACCTCGCGGGCTCGTATTACCTCATCCAGCTCGTATTGCGACCTGGGTAACTAATTACGACCTCGCCAGTTCAATTGCGACCTCGTATTTCGTTTGCGACCTCGTGAGCTCTTTAAGACCTCGCCAGTTCAATTACGACCTCGAGTATTTAATTGCGACCTCGTATTTCTTTACGACCTCGTGAACTTTTACGACCTCGTTTATTTTTGTAAACAGTTCATGAATTTTGCTAGCTCGGAGAAAATGACGTCTCAATTACCCGCAAATTATCAATCTTTGCTGAATCAACTAATTCTAATGGATCACGAAACCGGAAAGGCCAACTCACCGCCCAAGTTAATAAGCCTTGACAGATATTTCAGTTGGAAGGGCAGATTCGAGTCATATTGCAGGTTAATGGATGTGAGGATGTGGATATGTATTGTTAATGGTTATGTTCATCCCACTGTGCAAAGTGACAAAGAACCTACTGGTTCTGGTGGTGGAAAAGCGGCTTCATATGAGCAAATGACTGTCGATCAAAAGAAAGACTACGAAGCAGAAAGTAAAGCTTTAGGATCACTCCGAATGGCTCTCCAAGGGGAATTCTTGCACTTGTTTTAAATGTATGACAGTGCAAAAGGCTTATGGGATGCACTCAAAGAGCATTGTGAAGGTGATGATGATCTCAAGAAGAGAAGGAAGAATTTGCTAAAGAAGTAGTATTATGTCTTTACTAGCTTCAAAGATGAACCTCTTGATGAGATCTTGATTCATTACAGTCATCTGCTGGTTGAGGTTGCATACTTTGGGTACAAACCTGATCCAGAAGATGTCATCGAGAAGTTGTTGGAAGCTCTTCCAGTTAAGTGGGAAGGGTTTGTAACTTCAATCCAACAAAATCCCGAATTTAGCACATGGACTCTGGATCAGATCATTCGAAAGCTGAGAGGTCAAGATATGAAACGAAAGTCGAAGGAAGCAGGTAGCAGTGATTTTGTTCAGCGTCCTGAACTTTATCATAGCAAATTAAGCGTTCCTTCTGCAAAATCTTCAAGTGGAGGGATTACTGCATTCTATAGTGGAGATGATGACAAGATGAAGATGTCAACGGATTCTGATAGCAACTTGATGTATGTAACTTATCCAGAATCGGACATGGTAGTGCATAATGGGATTCAGAATGGTAGTTCTCCAAGCTCGGGTTACACAGGGATGCCGATGAGCATAAGATCTGCTGAGGGACATTTGTGCATGCTCACTTCATTTGTGTCTGCTCATGAGAAGTTAATTGGAGGAAAACTAACTGATCCTGATTTGGTTAGGGAGGATTACAAGCAAGTTGATCCAGATGACTTGGAAGAAATGGATCTGAACTGGCAATTAGCTATGTTAACATTGAGAGTTCAGCGTTTCACAGATAGAACCGGAAGGAAGGTTGTGAATGGCAAAGTAGGGTTTGACAAGACCAAAGTGAAGTGTTATAACTGTGATGGTTTTGGACATTTTGCAAGAGAGTGTCAGAGGCCAAGACGGGACAACAATTCAGCTACAGGCCGTCAGAACTTCAATCAAAGTGGTTCTATGGTGAGTCAGAATTCCGGACATCAATATGCTAATACTGGGAACCGAAGCTCAGGATAAATGGATAAATCAAGAGCTTTAGTTGTTCAATCTGATGGTACTTATAATTGAGGTTCGACTAGTATCAATGATCAGAATCATGCATTCATGGCAATAATTCAAGACCTTGATGAAGAAATGAATGATCTTGCTGATAATTCATTTGATCCTATGGTATGTGCCAATGATCATGGTAGTGTTCATCAGAGGGTAGAAGAGGAACCTGAATCATCAGAACTAGTAAGAGCTGAGAACGAAGATGTAGCCGAAGCTGAGACGAGCTTGATGGCACATCTTGATGTTGTTGAACATAAGGAGCCACTAAGGAGAACTAAAGGGTTGTGGTTTGTCGATAGTGGATGTTCAAGACATATGACTGGTGACAAGAGACTGTTAACGGAGTTTACACCTGTTAAAGGGTCTTATGTTAGTTTTGCCGGTCCCAAGGGCGGAAGTATTTCTGGTATTGGAAAAGTCGTCAATGGGAAGATTAAAATGGATAATGTGAACTTTGTTGAGCAGCTGGAGCATAATCTGATGAGCGTATCTCAAATATGCGACAAAGGGAATCCAGTTAACTTTACAGAAATGGAAGCTCTTATCTTGAAACCAGGTTATGGTATTTCAGAAGAATGGATATTACTGAAGGCTCCAAGAAAGAAGGACATCTATGGTCTTAAATTAGGTGTAATTGATTCAGTGGAGCCAGTTTGTCTGCTCTCCAAAGCTTCTGAAGATGAGTCTCTGCTATGGCATAGAAGGATGGGTCATATCCATTTCAGAAAGATGAATTATATTACAAGCAATGGATTGGTTCTCGGTGTTCCAAATAAGAGATTTATGGTAGAGGATAAATGTGTGCCGTGTTTAAAAGGAAAACAAACTAAAAAGCCACACAAGCCGAAGACTCAGAATTCTATTGCCGCTCCATTTCAGCTACTACACATGGATTTATTTGGACCAGTAAATGTTCAGAGCATAGGGTTTATGTACTACTGTCTAGTAGTTACTGATGATTATTCTAGATTCTCGTGGGTATTTTTCTTGAAGACCAAGGATGAGACTGCTCAAATCCTCATGGAGTTCTTGGAAAGAGTTGAAAATCAGTACAACACAAGAGTGAAGAGAATCAGAAGTGATAACGGGACAGAGTTCAAGAATCAGATTATGGAAGTATATTGTCTGAGCAAAGGAATTGAGCATCAATTCAGTGCACCCTATGAGCCTCAACAGAATGGAGTAGCAGAGAGGAAAAACAGAACATTGATAGAGACCGCCAGGACTATGCTAGCTGATTCGAGGCTTCCTACTATGTTTTGGGGGGAAGCAGTCAACACTGCTTGTCACGTGTTAAATATGGGTTTTAATTGTTAAAAGATTTAATAAGACACCTTATGAGCTTTTAAACAATAGAAAACCAAATTTAACTGGGTTGGAACCTTTTGAAGTCCCATGCACGTTTTTAAAAGTTTGTGACCAACCCAAATTTGCCGAGAAGGTTGAAGAGGGAATTTTTCTTGGTTACATTCCGGGATCTCCAAATAGGAGGGTGTACAACATTAAGGCTGAAATAGTTGATGTTGGTTACAATGTCGTTATTTCTAGCTATAATCCCCCTGTGCATCAAGGGTCTACTATCTTGTTTAATTATGATGATGTGTTTACCTCCTTTAATGGTCCTATATCTTTTGGTGCAGGTAGTTCAGAGGTGGATGATGTAGTATTGCTACGTGATCAGAATATCGAGCAAGGTCTACTACTCCTTCAGAATCCGCTACATCATCAAAGAATAATGAGGAATCAAGAAAAGATCAAGATACAAAGCTTGTGTCAACTTCACACAACATCAATGCAGATGGTTCATCAAAGGATACTGAAGATGCAAGTGCACAAGAATCAGAACCAGTTACTTCACTTCCTCATGGAGAAATAAGTTCAAATTTTGGTGTAAATCTTTAAGTTGATAAAGCTATATAGCATAGAGTCAACAAGTATCATCCAGTTGAGGACATTATTGGTGAACCAAGTGCAAGGATTAAGACAAGAGCTCAAATTAATAAGCTGTCTGGTTTATTCGCAGAGATGAAAGAAACCGGTATAGTTGATGAATCCATGTTCAGCTGCTTTGTATCTCAAGAAGAGCCAAGTAATATTCAAATGGCTTTAAAAGATCCATCTTGGGTTGAAGCAATGCAGCAAGAACTACTTCAGTTTGATAAACTCCAGGTCTGGGAGCTTGTTGATCTACCTCCGGGAGAGTATCCTTTTGACACCATATGGGTTTTTAGGTGCAAAAAGGATGAAAAAGGCATTGTGACACATAATAAGGCTCGGCTAGTTGTTCAAGGTTTTGCTCAACAGGATGGGTTAAACTACACTGAGGTGTTTGCACCGGTTGCTAGGCTAGAAGCTATTCGCTTGTTTCTAGCATTTGCTGCTTTCAAGGACATTAAGGTATATCAGTTGGATGTCAAGAGCGCATTCTTATATGGTACTGTCTAGGAATTAGTGTATGTTACTCAAACACCAGGGTTTGAAGATCCAGATCATCCTGATAGAGTCGATCGACTGAATAAGGCTTTATATGGATTACATCAAGCTCCAAGGGCATGGTACGACAAACTGTCGAAGCATCTTCTCGAGAATGGTTTTGAAAGAGGATTGATCGATAGTACGTTGTTTACAAAATGGAAGGGAGAGGATTTCCTACTTGTACAAGTTTACGTGGATGATATTATTTTCGGGTCATCTGATGAAAAGATGTGCAAGGAATTTGAGCTGATTATGAAAGGGACTTTTGAGATGAGCGCTATGGGAGAGATGAACTTCTTTTTAGGTTTGCAGGTTGAACAGAAAAAGGACGGATTCTTCATTCATCAGACAAAGTATGCACAAGATATCTTGAAACGATTTGGCATGGAAGATACTTCACCTATGGATACTCCTATACAAAAGAACCATCAACTTGGGATGTTTTCTTTCAATGATCCAGAAGTTGATCCTACTCATTATAGGGCCATGATAGGTTCATTGATGTATTTTACAGCATCAAGACCAGATATCATGTTTGCGGTTTGTTTGTGTGCTCGTTTTCAGTCATGTCCCAGGGAAAGTCACATGAAAGTTGTTAAGCAAATTCTTCGCTACCTCAAAGGGCAACCAATACTAGGTCTCTGGTATTCAATTGGGGGAGAATTTGAGTTCGTGGCTTATACAGATGCTGACTATGGAGGTTGCAATTTTGATAGGAAATCGACTTCAGGTGGATGTCAGTTCTTAGGGGGAAGATTGGTTCATGGCAATGTAAGAAGCAGACTTCTGTTGCGATCTCGTCTTGCGAGGCGGAATACATGGCAGCTGGTGGATGTTGTTCACAGGTTCTATGGATTCAGCAACAACTGCGTGATTACGGTCAGAATTTCCTTTGTATTCCCATAAAGATAGACAATGAATCCACCATATCCATAACCAATAATCCTGTTAAGCACAGTAGGACTAAGCACATTGACATAAGGTTTCATTTTATACGTGATTGTGCTGAAAAGAAATTAATAGTCCTAGAAAAGGTGCCGAGTGACTTTAATTTAGCTGATCTGTTCACTAAGGCTTTCGACCGAACTCGTTTCGAGTTGTTAGTCCGATAGATTGGAATGAGAAATCTATAGTGACAGTGTCTCTCAAAAGGAACTTTGTAAAATGAGTCAGTGTTTGTGTCGTAATGTATGTGTGTCATATAGTGTCAGAAAAACAAAATAAAAATCAGAAAATCAGAAAAGAAAAAGAAATATAATAAAAAGAGTAAGGTCACTGCATCAAGACGATTAGACGTGACGATACTTTAGCTTTTAAGCCTACTTAATTGTACTTTAAAATGCTCAGTTCAGTGATACCATTATATGATGTATCGGTAGGCACAAAGTACCAAAGTTTCCTTATAATCTGAACTTAAATGTATACAATGTTCTTATTGGAAACGTATTCAGATATATGGCTGAGAATGCTTGTTCTTAAAATAGACAAGTCCTTTAAATCTTATGAAAGATCTTACATTGTAATTAGGTATATTTGGTCTTTATATAGAAGGTCTCGGGTACATATATGTGTATGTATTGCTTTTTCGGATGTATATTTGTGACAAGATATGCAAATATCTAATAAATCTGTTGAAAATATGAAGCTAATGTGGCCTTTGAGATTCGAACAAGTAAGTCCTTGGGGTGTCTTTGTATACCTAGCCTACCTAAAGCTTCCAACTTGGGATAGGTTGTCAGAAAGTTCGCTATACGGGTCTCATCGAAAGTCATGGGTTTTCATAAGTGCTTAAAATAATGTCACAAATATGCAAGTACTTGGCATTATGCAATGTTGAGTATATTTCCGTACGTGAGTCAAGTTAAGTCGCTTTGCGCATGAGGAATCACCGACCTGTCACTGCTGACTTGATTCTTAAAGACTTTCTCACTTTACTCACCAAATGTCTTAATCTTAGTGCTTGTGTCGATTGTGAGAGTGTATCTGAATATGGGGCACATAAGTTCGCAAACATGATTAAGTGACATATTAGGCTACTCGGGTTGCATGGTGACTGTCATTGGCCAGGGTATGTTGAAAGTGTCACAAACCAAAAAGGAGACTGGAAGTACCGAGTGTTTAAGAGGACAAACATATTGGTAATCGTTTTTGGATCACTGTTCATAACTAATAATAAGAGAATTATTTCTCGCTAGTAGGCTTATGTAATATGCTAAATCTGATCTAATCAGCAGTAACTTTAGCTCTTGTAACTATGTTATTCGTTTATGTTTAGTGTATGTGTTATGTTTTTCGTGAAATGTTTAAATTTTTATCTGTATTGTATTGTTTAAATAAAAGTTCCTATTGCACGAGAGATATAGTCAGAATAGAGTCTAGTTTCCAAGAGGACTCAACTACGTTCTTATGGAACAGTGAATAAACGAGTAGGGTAGTTAAGCAATAGTGTTGTGATCAAAAGCTAAAAGAAAGTGTGTCACAGTAACATAATATGGGTTTAAGGAAAAGAACACAGAGTTGTCGATTTCAATAAACATATATTGAGTTAATAATTATTTTGTTTAATTCTTAGAAAGAAGATTTTCATAAGAATGGACACAGAGTTGTTCATAGTTTTGAATTTGATCTTTGAAAGATTTTTGAATCAAAAAGATTTGGAACAGAGATTCTAAATAATTTTGATAAACTATGTGCATAATTTGAAAGTGCTTGCAGTGAATTATTTGACCTTAAAGTGACTTAGGCTAATAATAGATTGCTAAGTATATTCATTTTATCTTGTAAATGTTATTCAATTCTTCAGATTGTATGTTATTACTTTGAGAAGATTTGATGCTTTTTGTTGAGATGTGCAGATTAACAGGACAACGAACAGATAAGTTTTCTGTAGGTTGTGAAGTTAAAGTGCAAGAAAGACAAATATACAGAGATGGTATAGGTCACTCAATGAGAAACCAAGATGTATACTAGTATGATGAGGCAATCATAGAAGTATTACATTTGGTATAAATTTTCTTATGCAAATTTATATAGATTGATTTCATATGCAAAAGTATAGGCGATTAGGTTTCAGTTAGATGTCTTTGCTGAGTTAAAGACAAGCGACTTTGGAAACTGAATCTATAAGTTTGCATAATAAAGGATACTTTGTTGGAAGACCTTAGATTAGGTTATCCATAGAATAATAAGACAGGGTTCTTAAGATTCTAGATAAGTATCAATAGAATAATAAGACAGGGTTCTTAAGATTCTAAATTTTTGATGAGTATCAATAGAATAATAAGACAGAGATCTTAAGATTCTAGAAGATTTTTTCCCCTAAGTTGACGGATAAACAATGAGTTTATAGGTCCTTATTTTAAACCTTACGATTTCAATAAGAAGTATAAGGTTTTGATTATTGAACGATAAAACAGGGATTTTAAGGTTCAAGTTCTTGAAGATTTGTAGTTCTAGACTAAGATAATGTCATATGTTTATGACTTATGATAGTGAAGAATAACAAATTTGGAGAAGAAAATGAAGAATGTAGTTCTAGATTAAGTCGTTACTATCAAATGTAATAGTGATGAAATAATGAAGAATAACATTATCATTTTCATCTTGTTTTTGTGTTTTTTAAGCTTGTATGTGCAGGTGTAAGCACAAGAAGCTGTATTTTACATGTTTTGTCTGAAGACTTTGCAAGTAATCAGAAGAAACATTCACAGTTGTGAATTTACGGAGACATGAGGAATATTGCTTTTGAAACAGGATCCATGTTCCTGAAGTTTGTGATTCAAGTTTCAAAGTTTCTGGTTTTCGTGAGAGTTAACTAGTTCAGGATTGATTGTTGGAAATTCTACCTCTCTATTACATGCCGGTTATGCAAGGCGAGCAAGGACTCGAGCAATATATCCAAGAAGGAAGATTGCATATGCTTAATTCGGAGGGATTTATCGTTGAGGGGGAGAACTACAACAAGCTATGGTGCATTAGTTGATTATTATGACGATACAGAGAGTTTGAAGTTTGTCTTTTAAATCTGAAGTTTCAGAAGATCGAGTTTCGGGTATAGCAATGAAAATTTTGTTGTCTCGATTTTTTTTTCCAGTGTATTTGCAGAGAAGTCAATCTAAAAGAAGGATTTCTGAGCAATATTCTGAGGTATTAAAAACATTGCTATCAGGCAAGGTCTAGAATATGAGGTAGACAATGCTCAATGTTTTTCTAGTTGAAGATCTTAGATATAGAAATAATTTTATTTTAATATGAAAGATTATCAACTATGTTTGTAAAACCTTAGACATAGACATATGTAAATGTAGAAGGTTATGTGAAACCTTAGACATAGACATTAAGTGAATGTAGAAGATTATAAAAATCTTAGACATAGACATAATGTGAATGTAGAAAGTTAAATAAATCCTTAGATATAGACTTAATGTGAATGAAGAAGATTAAGAAAATCTTAGTCATAGACATTAAGTGAATATGAAAGGTTATTGACTATATTAAGCCTTAGACATAGAAATGAAATGTTTAAATGTGAAAGGATATATAGTTAATATTTTTATTATGCCTTAGACATAGATATATGATTTGAATATGAAAGGTCTTTGCTACCTTAGATATAGAAACATATATGAATGTGAAAGGCTTAAGGATTGATTATTTAGATCATATAGTTATGAAAACATGTCATAAATTGAGGAGAAGTACCTAGTCAATTGTGTTTACATAAGAATATGAAGTATTTAATCAATATTTTGTTCTATCATAGTTATGTATCACAGTCATAAATTGAGGGGGAGTACATAAGAATGATGGTTGTTATAATGATTAGTCATCGTTATACTTCCTAGTCATAAAATTGAGGGGGAGGTATAAGAATGAAGAATCAATTTTATAACTAGTTAGAAATATGGATTGTTGCAAGTGGTACAGATTCGGGAAAGCTAAATTCGAGAAAGTTTTGGAAAGATTGATCGTTGAAAAGTTAAAGAATTTTGTGTAAGTTTATATACTTTTCAGGTTTAAGACGAAGATCAGGGAAAAGATGAAAATTTGATGCCTACAGGTTTGATCTTTTAAATTTTCATATTTCCAGGAAGTTCGTGGTAATCGTTGATCAATTATTCAGAAACTTTGACGAAATTTTGATTTTAAAGTGTGCAGGAGGTAATTACGACCTCGTAATTGCAAGAAGCAGAATACGACCTTGTAATTGGTCTAATTGGGCTTTAGGCAAATACGACCTCGTAATGGGGCCGGGTTGACCCAGATCCATTCGGGTCAAGTGGGTATATAAACCCATTTTAGCCAAACACGACCTCACAAAATTAAAATCAAATTCTGAGCTTTACGACCCCGAAAATACTACTTTGCTACCCCATTTGAGATTTGATATATACAATTAGATCGAGTGTTTTTTGAGTGATATATTTGTGATCCTCGTGAAATACTGAATCTAGGTATACTATCTAATCGTTCTATAGTTGACCATGCAACAAGAAAATCAAGAAAATAGAGTTCGAAATTTTCGAACTAGGTGTTAGAAATATAAATGTAGTAGTTGATTTGTTTGTTGTTATATTTGTACTTAGAATGTAAATGTGTAAGTATGGAAGGGGGCTTAGTGTAAATTAGTCATATGTATATAAACCCCCTCCATAATTGTTGGTGCACATAAAGTGCACAAATTGTTGTCCGATGCAATAATTCTAAAAGGCTGAGAAATTCGTACATATATGCCTTACGAACTGTACATATATGCCTTACGAACTTTAAGTTCGTAAGAACTAATAAGTTCGTACATATATGCCTTACGAACTTTAAGTTCGTAAGAACTAATAAGTTCGTACAGCCCAGCCCATTTTGTACGAATTTGACAGCCCATCCCATTTTGTACCTATAAATATAGGACTTAGGTTTCAGATTTCAGAGAGGATTTTAGTTGCAACAGAGGTCGTCCATAGGGATCGGGGTAGAGATCTATGCCCCGCCATTCCGCCACCATGTAATTCATTACCAAGAGTCGTCTCGATTGATTGTAATCCGGAATCATTGAGATGTATTTTAAACGGATTTATTCTTGTAATCATTCGACTAATGATAAATGAATTCTTTGTTTTTATCTCCTATTCATCAGTAAATTCGTAGCTATTTTGTTGTTGTTATCTTCGTGTTCATCATATAAACCCTAACGACGATTATAGACGGATTCCGCCTGTCTGTGATCGTAGATCTTGTGTTAAACGATCTGGGAACACGTCATTCACGTGTTTCTACATGGTATCAAAGCCTTGGAGGATGATTTTTCCTCAAACGAGATCTGGTAATTAGGTTTTATTGATGAAAATTCGAACAGAAGGCTAAGTTCGTTTTCCTTTAGCAAAACGAAGATAGAAAACGAATTTATCTAATTTTCGTTTTGAATCTTCATCAAACGAATATAGCTTACGAACTTAAGCTATCTTCGTTCAGAACCTCACCTTACGAAGATAGAAAACGAAGATAGAAAACGAAGATAGCCTTTTTCGTTTTCAGATTTCAACTAACGAATTTAGCTTACGAACTTAGCTATCTTCGTTGTGAACTTTCACCTTACGAATTTAATAGCCTTACGAAGTTAGTAGCTTTGCTGATATAATGGTCTTACGAACTTACTAAGTTCGTAAGAACTAATAAGTTCGTACATATATGCCTTACGAACTTTAAGTTCGTAAGAACTAATAAGTTCGTAATAACAAGCCTTTTGTCTTACGAACTTAGTGATCAACCTTTACGAAGATATTGTTGTTACGAACTTAACTAGTTCGTAATAAGAATAAGTTCGTAAGAAGAAGAACAAGTTCGTATATGTTGATGTTCAGACTACGAAGATGTTCTCAAGCTACTATGGAGGTTCGATATGTTTCAGTCTGAAGAATACATGCAGTTGATCAGAGGAAACACTATATACCACATGAAAGGGAGATTTTTGAAACCGAAGACAATCAGATGGGCTGATTTTCAAAGTTTTGCAGAAAAATGAGGGGGGATAAAAAATTTTGATTTTTGAGCAAAACTTTTCTACATACTCGAGTTACATAACGATCAAAGGTTATTCTGTTGGTGATTATTGTATTCTAATGCTCGAGGTTTTGAGAATCATCGAACTATATGTTCAAATTGATTTATGTCAACGGATGATTTTCATATATAGCGGTCGTGGAAACTTTGTTGAAGTATTGGATCATTGAAGCTGGTTATTTGTTGTTCAGTATTTGAAGATCGAATATTATCCATATTCCAAGATGTAGAGATGAATTATCAGGTGATTCTTGCGGAGGAGTTGCATAGATAAAGATCTTTATATTATGGTGGCGTATACAACTGAAGAGGAGATCTGATAAGAACGATTTCGAGTGATTGGTGGAGTCAGACACTGCTAGTTGAGACAGGATTTATGCGACTATATTTTGTGATTCAGTTTGCAGAGTTTCTTATTTTTATGGGAGCTGATTGATTTGATGCTGATTATTGGAAATTCTACTTCTCTATTATATGCCGGTTAAGCACGACATGCAAATAGATCCGAGTGGATGATTGCTTATGTTTAATTCGGAGGAGGTTACTGTTGAGGGGGAGAACTACAATGAGAGGTGTTGGGTTAGTTGGTTGTCATGAAGATACAGAGAGTTTACAGGTTGAAGATCAGAGTGCAGTTTCAGAAGATCGAGTTTTAACATAAGAAGACCCGATATCTTTAGTTACGGGGGAGGCTATTTGTTTAGACTTTCTATAACTAATATCGGATTTTGAAGAATTGATTGCACCGGCCAAGGGGGAGTTAGTTGGTGCACATAAAGTGCACAAATTGTTGTCCGATGCAATAATTCTAAAAGGCTGAGAAATTCGTACATATATGCCTTACGAACTTTAAGTTCGTAAGAACTGTACATATATGCCTTACGAACTTTAAGTTCGTAAGAACTAATAAGTTCGTACATATATGCCTTACGAACTTTAAGTTCGTAAGAACTAATAAGTTCGTACAGCCCAGCCCATTTTGTACGAATTTGACAGCCCAACCCATTTTGTACCTATAAATATAGGACTTAGGTTTCAGATTTCAGAGAGGATTTTAGTTGCAACAGAGGTCGTCCATAGGGATCGGGGTAGAGATCTATGCCCCGCCATTCCGCCACCATGTAATTCATTACCAAGAGTCGTCTCGATTGATTGTAATCCGGAATCATTGAGATGTATTTTAAACGGATTTATTCTTGTAATCATTCGACTAATGATAAATGAATTCTTTGTTTTTATCTCCTATTCATCAGTAAATTCGTAGCTATTTTGTTGTTGTTATCTTCGTGTTCATCATATAAACCCTAACAACGATTATAGACGGATTCCGCCTGTCTATGATCGTAGATCTCGTGTTAAACGATCTGGGAACACGTCATTCACGTGTTTCTACAAGCCGTTCAACTCACATACATCTCCAGCGACTAAGTTCGTTTCTAACATTTAGAAAACGAAGATAGGTTACATACGGCTAATTATATACTTATAATTAGCAATATATTCGATAACTAATCAAACTAGTTATCTCGTGAGGATTCCGCACTCACGACATAACAATAGACGATCTCGAGAGCGATCTGTAGCTATCGAGGGACTCACAATAATGAACTTTGTAACCTTTCACCCCATTTTATGCAAACTAATCTTTCCTGCCAAACACACTTTCTCTCTCTACCCTCTCTCTCATCAAACCACCATTGTTACATACACACTAAAACACACACAAAAGCTCAAATTCTACTCTTTACATTTGGTATCAGAGCACAATCAGAGTTGCTGAACGATCCACAAGCTTCAATTAAGGCTTATTTTGTGCTTATTTTCTGGAATTTGAGTTTGTTACTGAAATAGCCATTTGCCGAGATTACTGTTTGAGTAATTTCTGCAAAATTAGTGTGTTTGTGATTGGGAACACGTCATTCACGTGTTTCTACAAGCCGTTCAACTCACATACATCTCCAGCGACTAAGTTCGTTTCTAACATTTAGAAAACGAAGATAGGTTACATACGGCTAATTATATACTTATAATTAGCAATATATTCGATAACTAATCAAACTAGTTATCTCGTGAGGATTCCGCACTCACGACATAACAATAGACGATCTCGAGAGCGATCTGTAGCTATCGAGGGACTCACAATAATGAACTTTGTAACCTTTCACCCCATTTTATGCAAACTAATCTTTCCTGCCAAACACACTTTCTCTCTCTACCCTCTCTCTCATCAAACCACCATTGTTACATACACACTAAAACACACACAAAAGCTCAAATTCTACTCTTTACATTTGGTATCAGAGCACAATCAGAGTTGCTGAACGATCCACAAGCTTCAATTAAGGCTTATTTTGTGCTTATTTTCTGGAATTTGAGTTTGTTACTAAAATAGCCATTTGCCGAGATTACTGTTTGAGTAATTTCTGCAAAATTAGTGTGTTTGTTGTTGAAATTTGTTCACCGATCGATTAGTTGTTAATATATCATCATCCGGTATCGATTTCAGATTTCAATTTCATCATTTGATCACATTTCGTAAAAGCTCGGCAAATCAAGGTTTCAGTGGGATTTCATTCTGATTGAAATTAGTTGTTATTTTGTTTGTGGATTTGTTCGCGATCATTTTCTGAGAATTTTGATATAAATTTCAAGTTGTAACTCTCAAAAATGAAGAAGATATCAATGATTTTCAGAAACCTCGGCGTTTGGGTACTTAGCTGAACGAAGAAGAAGAACAGTAACCGACTGTTTTGTCGTTTAGTGTTTTCTCGTGTTTGCAGAGATTGTTGGCTAGGGTTAATCGTACTTGTACTATTTGCAGAGATTTTATCTCGGCAAATACGTGTTTTAGCAAATTTTGGCTAAGGACTGAAGCTACTTGTACTATTTGCAGAGTTTTTTGCTCGGCAAATAGCTGTTTGAAGAAATTTTTGTTAAGTATTGGTGCTCATTGTTCTATTTGCAGAGATTTTATCTCGGCAAATAGGTGTTTCAAGAAAAGTTGGTTAAGTGTGGTGCTCATTGTTCTGTTTGCAGAGATTTATTCTCGGCAAATACGTCTGTTGACTGAATTTGGTTAAGGATTGATTCTACTTACACTGTTTGCAGAGATTTTATCTCGGCAAATAGTTATTTCATCAAAAATCCACCAAGTGTATTTGTGATCCAGTTCTATTTGTACCATTTGCTGAAGAAAAAGCTCGGCAAACTGTTGAAGTTGATTGATCAGTGTGCTCGAGTTGTGAATTGGCTACTTGTTCTATTTGCCGAAGAAAAACCTCGGCACCTAGTTCATTTAGACTTGTCAAAATTTTCAATTTCAAGAAAATTAATTCAATATCATTTTCGATCAATATTCTTCAAGTGGGCAGAAAATAAAATTTTTCAAAAATTTTTGGTCCATTTGCCGAGATTTTTGCTCGGCATTCTTCACAAGTAGAAAATCAAATTTTTTTTCTAAGTCTTTTAATTGATTGAAATGGCTTCAAGGGAAGCTTTAGCACTTGGTTCTGAAGGAAGACCTTCTGTCTTGTTTAGAGGTTCTTATCCTCAATGGAAGAAAAGGTTTCTGAACTGGATAGACAGACAGAAGAATGGAAAACTTCTGAGGAAATCATACAAAGATGGTCCTGAAATTCCAAAGAACCCTGTTAATGGAGAAGCTTTACCTGAAGAGAGTTGGAATACAGATCAGAGAAATAGAGTTGAAGCTGATCAAATGTCAAATGCTTATCTTTACCAAGCACTTCCTGATGACATTTACTGCAATGTGGACTCCTATGAAATAGGAAAAGACATATGGGATGAAGTGGAGAAGTAGATGGAAGATCTGATGTGTCAAACACCATAAGATTGTCGACTGTTTTGAACATGTATGAAACTTTCAAGCAACAGAAGGGTGAACCGTTGAACGAAGTATACATCAGATTCTGTAATGTCATCAATGAGCTTAGAAAGAATGATGTGAAAAGAACCAATATGGAACTGAACATCAAATTCATCAAAAATCTGGAAGAGGAATGGCAAGTGTATGGAACCCAACTCAACCAACAATCAGACTTTGGGAAACTTACCATTCACACCTTGTATGAAAAGCTGAAGCTAAATGTTGAGGATGTTCAGAGGATCCAAAAGAAGAAAGAAGAAAGTTCTCATTCAGATCCATTGGCCTTGGTAGCTGAGAAGAAGACTTCAAGAGTTTCAAAACAGAGCTTTGTTGAAACAGATTCTGATTCAAGTGAAATGAGTGATTCTGACTTGGATGAAAGACAAAAAGAGATGTATAAAGAACTCGCTTATTTCACAAAGGCTTTCAAGAAGAAATTCTTCAAGAAGAAACCAACCAACAATCAGCTTAGGACTTCATCAGTATCTTCGTATGCAAAGAATTCGAATGCTCCCAAGTTTGAATCAAAGAAGGAATATGTTGGTGGTGAGAAGAAATTTGAAAATCAGAAGAAGTTTGAGAAGAAGGTCATGGAGAAAAGGAATGAAGACAAGAAATGCTACAACTGTGGTCTTACTGGACATTTTGCCATCAACTTCACTAAACCTCGACAAAAGAACTCCGAGTACTATAAGTACAAACTTTTGCTGGCAAGACAAGAGGAAAGTGGAATTGCTCTTCTCGCTGAGGATGACAAGTGGTTACATCTTTCTGATGAGGAGACAGACGAACTTGTAGCAAACGTGTGCTTCATGACGAAGATCAAGAAGTCAAAGGAGTTGGAGGAAGTTGATGAAAGTTCTTCTGAGGTCGAGGATGAGGTAATCACTTTTAGTAAGTCAGATTTAGATTATTATATGAATAAATGTGCTGAAACAATGAAATATGGGAGAGGGTTGAGTAAACAGATTTCTAAATTAACAAAAGTTTTGGAAATCAAAGAAATCGAATTTCAAAATTCTAAAGATAAATTTGATTTACTTCAAAAGGATTTTGACAATTTGAAATCTGAAAAAGCTGCGGTCACGTTTACTCCGAACTCCAAATTGCATCTTGAAAAACAAGAACTTGAAACCAAAGTTCTTGAACTGAGCAAGACCGTCAGACAACTTCAAGTTGAAAAGACCAATGAGATGTTTTGAGCAAATGCTTTGGCTGAGGACATTGAGTCTTTGAATGTGAAACTGAAAGAATCTATCCCTGATTTGAAGGAATATGAAGATAAAATTTCTGACCTAAAATATGAATGTTGTATAAAAGATTCTCTTAAACAAAAACTTGATAAAGAAAATGATGAGCTTAAAGCTGAAATCAAGACTTATCAAGACAAATTGTACAAGATTAATCATTCATATCAACAAATCTTTTTGAATAGGCCAAGAAATTCGAAAACAATATTCACTTCAAGGTTGGGTTATGACAATCCAAAACTTTTGCTCGAAGCACAAGAAGAAGTCCCATCATTATATAAGGAATCTTATTTGAGATGTGGGATGACTGACCAGTTTGTGAGACCGACTGATAGTGATTTTGAGGCTGATGATTTTCTAAAGAAGGGTGCAAAAGTCTATTTTAACTATGAGTTAATGGATGAGTCATATGATTTTTTCAGTCACCCTGCACATAAAATGGAAAAACAAAATGACGAAAAAGAAAATCATGAGGCTATAATTCCTGAAATTCTTGAGTGTTTTAAAGAAAAACCTTTAGAAGAAACTTTTCCAATTCCAAAAGCTGAAAACTTGAGACCGTATGTTCCACAAAAAGTTTTGAAAAAGGTAATAGAGGATCTGCAAAAGTCTCTTGATGAAAAGAAATCTTTGATAGAAAGTTTGAAGACTCAAAATCACTATGTCATTGACCCACCCAAGAATCATGTAAATGATTGTGATCACCCCGATCGTCCTGTTTGTGAAGTTATGGCCACTCCAACTCCGCCAAACCAATCTGTGTGTCAAAATGAGACAACTTCACAAACTGCATGCTCTATTTGTCAAATTGTGAATGCATGTGTGCAAACTGAGTGTGAAGTTGTTCATGTGTCTGTTCAAACTGATAGTGATCTAGATGAATTCAATGATGCATTTGATGTTGATGATTATTTCTTCCCGACTACTTTTGAAACTAAGTCCTTTACCAAGTTTTCTGAGGGAACTAAATCATACTTGAATGAAATTGATGCTTTCAAACAAAAGTTTGAAAAAGAAAAAGAACAAAAGGTGAAAGTGCTAAAGGAACTTAATGATCTAAAAGTTGAATTCCAATTTCAGAAAATAGCACTTCAATCTTTTAAAGAGAAAGAAAAAGCATCAATTCCACTCAAGAGAAGTAAAGCAAGTGTGAAATTGGAAACAGATGATTTCTCAACTTATTTGGAAGGAAATTATGATTTCGCTCCTGATTTTGAAAAACATTTTGTTCAAAAAGAGGAAAAACATGAATTTTTTGTAAAGAAGATTCCAAAGTCACACTCTTCACAACCTTCCCCATTCGATAAGTTCCAAAGACCAAATACCAAACCATCATACAAGACTGATTCAAGACCAAAGACCACCCAACAACCAAAGACCAAACCATCACCCAAGACTGATTCAAGACCAAAGACCACCCAACAACCAAAGACCAAACCATCACCCAAGACTGATTCAAGACCAAAGACCACCCAACAACCAAAGACCAAACACCATCACCCAAGACTGATTCAAGAACGAAACCAAACAAAGGTCCCAAAGTTTCTAAGATTTCAAAGACTTCTAGACAACCACAGATGTATAAGGTTAAAACTGAACCTAAGATTCAAAAAGAAGTCAAAACAAGTAGTGGTCCGAAGATTGTCAAGAATGAATCGTTCTCATTAGGTAACAAACAACCAAAGAATGTTAAGTATTCTAGTTTTCCTAGGTATTCTCAGACGACCTCTAAGTGCACGTTACAGAGAGTTAGAGATACAATTTCAGGAACAACTAAATACAAAGATCAGTATGGTTGGTTGTCGCCTAATAACATCAAGAAAGTGAACAAGACCACAGAACCCATCAAGAAGAAACCTGTTAAGATCAAAAATAACAAATTGTTTGCTAACAAGAAGACTGTTCGTGTTTTAGGTGACTTGTGCTTAACTAGTAGTAGTAGATGGATTCCTAAGGATAGATTTTTGCATGCTTCTAGTAAAGTCAAGCTTGATGGGAATACAGCTAATGTCAAACAAGTGTGGATTGTCCGTAGATCAAATACATTAGATAATGCTAATACATCTAGGACTAGTCCCGCTTGTATCAAAACTTGTGAATAAACCATTACATTTCTTTGCTTGTAATTCGTATTTGTGTTTTGAACAATTATGTGTGCTTGTTTGTTTTGTTGAATAAAATGTTTGTTTGTGTGTTATTTTATTATTTTTTTTAATGTGTACTTGCATGTTATCCCTCTAACCTGCAAGGACCCAATATAAATGGGTACCTAAAACATATTCCTTGTCCTTGCAGGAATATCTAATTTGTGTATGGTATGTTGACTCGGGATGTTCTCGTCATATGACTGGAAACAAGTCCATTCTTTTGAACTTTGTTGAAAAGTTTATGGGAACCGTAAGATTAGGAAATGATCATATTGCTCCTATTATCGGTTATGGAGACATTGTTAAAAATGGTGTCACTATCAAGAGAGTTTCCTATGTTGAAGGACTAGGACACAATCTTTTCAGTGTTGGACAATTTTGTGACAATGATCTTCAAGTACTATTCAGGAGATATGAATGCAAAGTGCAGACTGAAGAGGGAGTGGATATTCTTACTGGAACAAGAGACAACAATTTGTTCACAATTGATCTCAACAACATTCCATCTCATTCTTCAGAGATTTGTCTTCTTTCTAAAGCAACTGCACAAAATTCTTGGTTATGGCATCGCCGTCTTTCTCATCTTAATTTTCAAACGATTAATGCGCTCGTGGATAAACAACTTGTTGAAGGTCTTCTGGACTACAAGTATGAAAGTGAACATGTGTGTCCAGCTTGTGCAATTGGAAAGATGAAGAAAGCTTCACACAAACCAAAGAAGTTTCTAAGTACAGAAGGTCCTTTGCACCTTATTCATATGGATTTATGTGGTCCCATGAAAGTTCAAAGTATCCATGGAAAGCGATACATTCTTGTGATTGTCGATGATTATTCTCATTATACTTGGGTATTCTTTCTTTATGCAAAGAGTGATACTCTGAGTGTGATTATTGATTTCATTAAGAAGACCCAAGTAAATCTTAAATCATCGGTTAGAATTGTTCGCTCGGACAATGGCACTGAATTCAAGAATTCAACAATAGATTCTTTCTTCAAGTCCATGGGTATTACTCATCAATTTTCCGTTGTCAGGACACCTCAACAGAATGAAGTAGTTGAACGTCGAAATCGAACTCTTGTTGAAGCAGCTAGGACAATGCTTGCTTATTCTAAGTTGCCTCCGAATTTATGGGCTGAAGTTGTTGCTACTGCTTGCTTCACTCAAAATAGATCAATCATAAACAAGAGGTTTGATAAAACTCCGTATGAGGTGATAAACAAAAGAAAGCCCAATGTGAACTTCTTGCACATTTTTGGATGTGTATGTTATGTTCTCAATGATCGAGATAATCTGGGAAAGTTTGAACCAAAAGGAGATGAGGCATATTTCATCGGTTATTCGAGAGAATCGATAGCATATCGTGTATATAACCGAAGAACCAAGAGAATTGAAGAGAGTATCAATGTTAGATTTGATGAACTCTCGGGAATGGTTCTTGAACAACACAGTTCAAGACCCGAACTTCAAAGTCCACAAGCTTCCGCAACAAAAATTGCTTCAAATGTCAATTCATCATTCTCTACTCCAACAACACAAGATTTGGATATCTTGTTTGAAGAATTTTTCCAAGTTCCGAAGAAAGTTCCTGAATCTGATGTGATTACAAATGAACCATCCAGTTCAAATTCAAAAGAGATGGATCCCAATGAGTCTTCAAACATCCGGACTATGTTTACAGGTTAGACAAGGCTTTATATAGGTCTGATCTTCTAAACATCCTCGTGCATGGTATGATGCTCTATCTTCTTATCTTATGAAATCTGGTTTTAGCAAAGGTTCGATTGACACTACCTTGTTTATCAAACGACAAGGGAGTGACATCATTCTAATCCAGATTTATGTTGACGACATAATTTTTGGGTCAACTAACCCTAAATACTGCAAGAACTTTTCAGCTTTAATGATCAAGAAATTTGAAATGAGCATGATGGGTGAATTAAACTTTTTCCTTGGCCTTCAAGTAAAACAGTTGTCAAATGGTACTTTTATTTGTCAATCTAAGTACATTCTTGACATGTTGAAAAAGTTTGATATGATGGATTGTCAAACAATTGGGACACCCATGGAAGCTCGAACAAAGATTAATGCTGACTTAAATGGAAAATCTTTTGATCAAAATAAATATCGCAGTATGATAGGGTCACTCATGTATTTGACTGCAAGTCGCCCGGATATTATGTTTGCCACATGCATGTATGCCAGGTACCAGGCCAATCCAAAGGAAAGTCATTTCCAGGCTGTCAAACGGATATTCCGATACCTGAAAGGCACTGTGAACCTTGGTCTCTGGTATCCAAGGGATACTGGGTTTCAATTGGTAGCATATTCGGATGTTGACCATGCAGGTTGTAAGCTTAACCGAAAGAGTACTTCTGGAAGCGTACAGTTTTTAGGGGATAGATTAGTCAGTTGGTCTTCGAAGAAACAAAATTGTGTATCCACATCTACTGCAGAAGCTGAATACGTTGTTGCAGCAAGCTGTTGTTCACAAGTTCTTTGGATGAAGACTCAGTTGACTAATTATGGATTTCAGTTCAACAGAATTCCCATCTACTGTGACTCTAAGAGTGCTATTGCTATTTCTTGCAATCCTGTACAACACACAAAGACCAAGCACATAGATGTTCGGTACCATTTTCTTAAAGATCATGTCGAGAAAGGTAACATCGAACTCTATTTTGTCCCAACAGACTACCAACTTGCTGACCTTTTCACCAAACCTCTGGACGAACAAAGGTTCAATTTTCTTAAAACCAAGTTGGGAATGCTAGATCTACAAACTTAAATGCTTTCATGCCATGTATTCTATGTTCATTTTCTGTTTCAAACATTGATGTGTTTTACTTGTTACTACATGCAATGTTTGAGGGGGAGAAAAAGGGTAGAATGCATGATTTAAGGGGGAGTTTGTAAATTTACTGTCTTGATATATGCTTAATTTGAGGGGGAGTGTGCAAATGTATGTGAATATTTGTTTGCTTATTTTTTAATTTTTTTTTATCTGTTTGTGTTATTTGTTTATTGTATGTTATGTATGTTTGTTTTTTTTAAATCTGAAAAATCAAATACAAAATTAGAAAATTTAAATAAAAAAAGATAAAAAGTTTTTAATTTTTTGTTGTTTTAATAAGTTTTTTTTTCTTTTATTTTATTTTTATTATTTTTGTTTTTGTGTAAAACCCAAAAAGAGCCCAAAATCATTTCAGCCCAACTTGATTGAAGCCCAAAACTACTTGGGATCCGGGTTGACACGCGGGTCAAACCCAGACCCACGACCCGGATTCGTGGTTTAAAAGGAAACTGGGCGGGCCAAGTGATTCATTTCAAAATTCAAATGAAAATATCTTCTTGTTTTCTCTCAAAAACCGATTAAACTATCAATCATTCATTCAACCATTTCATCCATCGTGTAAGAATCAAAGTGGGTGTAGTATTATTGTCATAGTTGGGTTGATAATCATCACTGTTCATCGATCATTTCATTCAACCATTTCATCCATCGTGTAAGAATCAAAGTGGGTGTAGTATTATTGTCATAGTTGGGTTGATAATCATCACTGTTCATCGATCATTTCATTCAACCATTTCATCCATCGTGTAAGAATCAAAGTGGGTGTAGTATTATTGTCATAGTTGGGTTGATAATCATCACTGTTCATCGATCATTTCATTCAACCATTTCATCCATCGTGTAAGAATCAAAGTGGGTGTAGTATTATTGTCATAGTTGGGTTGATAATCATCACTGTTCATCGATCATTTCATTCAATTTGAGGTTAGATTTCTTGTGTTCATATTGCATATCAACTGTTTGATTAAATGCATGAATGAACTGCCATGATTGTTTTACATTATGTGATGATTGAATGTGAATATTTGTTTGCTTATTTTTTAATTTTTTTTTATCTGTTTGTGTTATTTGTTTATTGTATGTTATGTATGTTTGTTTTTTTTAAATCTGAAAAATCAAATACAAAATTAGAAAATTTAAAATAAAAAAAAAAGATAAAAAGTTGTTTAATTTTTTGTTGTTTTAATAAGTTTTTTTTTCTTTTATTTTATTTTTATTATTTTTGTTTTTGTGTAAAACCCAAAAAGAGCCCAAAATCATTTCAGCCCAACTTGATTGAAGCCCAAAACTACTTGGGATCCGGGTTGACACGCGGGTCAAACCCAGACCCACGACCCGGATTCGTGGTTTAAAAGGAAACTGGGCGGGCCAAGTGATTCATTTCAAAATTCAAATGAAAATATCTTCTTGTTTTTCTCAATGTCAAGATTTTCTAAGACATAAAGAAGCCATTTGCAGAGATTTTATCTCGGCAAATGCTTTGGTTGTTCATATTCATTGTTTTTTTGACTTAACAAAATTTCTGACCAAAAAGGTCATTTGCTGAGATTTTTGCTCGGCAAATGGATGTTTGTCTCAAAATGTTCAAATTCTTCTAAGTCATGAAATAGCCATTTGCTGAGATTTTATCTCGGCAAATGCTATGTTTTGAAAATCTTGTCCAAATTTTGACTTATTAGATGTTTCAGTCTAAATGGCCATTTGCCGAGGTTTTTGCTCGGCAAATGCATGTTTTTCACAAGTCAAAATTTTCAAAGTCCTAAATTGTCTATTTGCTGAGATTTTATCTCGCCAAATCTGCATTTTGTGAAAAATTTTCTTAAGTCTTGAGTTCTATATGTTCCATTTGCAGAGATTTTATCTCGGCAAATGCACATTTTGCCATTGAAATTTTTCTTAAAACATTTGTCAACACTCTTGTTGATCAAATCAAAGGAAATTTCATATATTCAATGAAGTCGAGTCTGAAAAGCTCATTTGCCGAGATTTTTGCTCGGCGTTTACGAGACATCACTTCGATACCCGATGACTTGAATTTTTGGACCCTGATCTGCTTCATTCTCGTGTTTGCCGAGATTTTTGCTCGGCAAATCATGAAATTTTTCAAAGTTTTTGCCAAAATTAATTTTTGTTCCTTATTATTTTCTGGGCAAAATTTTGAGAATTTTTTTTTGAAAAACCCCATTTGCCGAGGTTTTTTCTCGGCAAACAGTTAAACTTGAATTTATTTTATTTTTATTATTTTTTAAAGTTTTTTTATATTTGTGTTGTTTTTAAAATGTATGTATGTATGTATGTATGTATGTATGTTATGTGTATTGTATGTGTCTATATAGTATTTCATAAGTGTTGAGGCTAAGAAGCAAGGTATTGAACGCCTTTGTGTACTACCTTTGTTTTCTTATCTTTCAATACTTATGTGATTCTATATATCGTCATGTTTCGTATATATATTAGGGTGAGAAGCAAGGTATCGAACGCCTTTGTGTACTACTTTGTTTTCTCATTTCTGATATATGTGCGAAACATTGTCTTTGTGTATTAAATGTGTTTATTAAATGTTGGTGTGTTATTTTTCTGTGTTTAAATTGTTTTTCTGGTCAAACTTTGGTCAGTCTAATTTTTCAGAAAAATTATAAAAACAAAGATGGTGATGTTCCAAGAAGGTGCAACTATGAAGATGCAAGCCAATCATGCTCTTCATATACCATTCACATCCAAATTCCCAATTATAACGGAGATTCTAAGCCATCATCCTTTGGAAACTGCTTTAACTAGTGGTGCAATTGTTCCGGAAAAGTATATATTTGAGCTATGGGAATCTATTGAATTTGTGAAAGGAAATAAAAGACATAATCAAGAAGAATACTTTAGATATACTCTTCAATCAGATGAGAATGGGTTTAACTGCCAATTCACACTAGATGAATTCAGATCGATCATTGGTTTTCCTGAACAAGAAGAGTATGAAGAGTTGCCATCAGTTGATGAAATGTTGTCTGCTGTACTTGCTTTGGGATATGAAGAGGAATTGACATCCATGAGGGATTTTAAACGGATGAATGTGGCTACATTATGGCATACCATGTATAATGTCTTAAGCACCTGTCTGATGCCATCCCAGAAGGGGATTGATACAATGACAAAGCACTCACTGTCGATATACTATGCTGTCACACATAATGTTAAATGTGATTTTGCCAAGATTGTGTGGGACAAAATGAGACAAGTTGTGAAAGGAAAGGATGTTCAAGAAAGAAAATACATTCCTTATATTCGATTTGTCACTTTGATAATCGAAGACGTACTTGATAATGTTGAAGAGATTCCAAAGTTGGAAAACAGTTTCAAATGTGTCATTGCAATGTATAAGTCAAACATGAGAATACGAGGCACAGGAAGTGAAATTGCAAGACCTTTTCCGATTCCACCATTTCTGCTTAACTTGGTTCCTGCTCAGAGTCCTCACCTTAGGGCTTATAGAGAGTGGTTAGCCACAGCGATGGGATTTGAAAACCGACAGATTCCTACCCAAGCTGTGAATAGGTCGCCAAGTGAGGGTCCTAGGTCATCTAAAAGAAAAAGAGGGGTT
Source organism: Erigeron breviscapus (assembly GCA_034093135.1). Lineage (NCBI taxonomy): Eukaryota > Viridiplantae > Streptophyta > Magnoliopsida > Asterales > Asteraceae > Erigeron > Erigeron breviscapus. The sequence goes on along the minus strand of CM067171.1, from coordinate 78,136,070 downwards.
AGTGATGAGGGGACTTCTGGGCAGAAGAAAAGGAAATCTAAACGAGTTATGTTTGAGCAAGAAGTTGCTACACCTGAACCTATTCCTTCACCTGTTTCTCAATCAACACCACCCATTCAAACAACACAATCTCCACCACCCGTTCAATTTTCACAATCTTCACCTTCACAATCTACACCAATACCATCCGTTGTTTCGCCAAATCCACCAATCCTAACACCACCTCGTTTATCACCCGTACTTAATCCTACACCGCTTGCTTCAGCATTACCGGATGAACCAACTCCACCACCAGGCAGACGATTTAAAATGATTAGTCGAAAGTCATCATCAAAGAAGAAATCAAAAAGGAAACATAAGTCGTCTAAATCTGCAAGCCAAAGATATGAATCTACCTCAGCAGATTTGAATGATCAAGTTGGTGCCTCAACTGAATTTGATGCTGAACAAGTAACAAGAATTGTTGATAATGTATTATCTGAATTGCAATCTGATAATGTTAGCACAGGAGATGCAGATGTGCAGGAGGAACAAGGAGGGAATGAGGGCAGAGTTGAAAATACCAGAGAGGTTGAGAGGTCCGGATTAGGACAAGGGCATAAAGAAAACGTTGGCCCTCCGATAGTTGAAACCAATGTGTCTAGCCGGGATGTCAACCCTAGGGTAGAAGTCGAGAACTCCCCATTCTCGCTTGCACCGAACTCTCCTCGCCATTCTGACTCCTCAAAACAGGAGTTAGTCTCACAAACGCACGGGGAACAGCCACGTTCACCACACTCTCCTCATTTGGAGGATGAGAGTGTTGAAAATAGAGAGGAACAGCCCCACCTCTCGACTTCATTTCGTGCACAAGAGTCTAGATCTCCTAGGCACACGGATTCACAAGCCCAGTTGAGTACTGGTGCCGGAACAAGCGGAGAGGGACCCACTTTATGTGACCCTCAAGGACAGCTTGGAAATCCTGCCTTAGCTAACATCATGCCAGCTTTAGCCGCAGGTAACAGTTCTCAAACCGAGACTGGGGGACAGTATGAACGCCTAGTGACACTGCTGTTCCTCAGGATCAACTTGAGACTGTATTAACGGGCATTCTCAGTGACCCCGGTGTTGTTAGAGGTGTTGCCCAACAACAACAAGTCCCGGACAGTGATTTATCACAGTCTAGGACACAACTTGATTTGGGTTGCAAAGCCCATGAATCTGAAACTGCTGTTGAGGGTGTAACCCGAGGATCCGCAGGAAATCCTGAATCAGCTTCGCTGAATTTAGGTCACACTACAAGTGTGCAAATAACCTCCGGGTTGGTTCCTCCATCTCAAACACCAACACAAAGAACACCAACACCAAATCAAATTCCATCAACATCAACAAATCAACCAACCAAAGATTCTGCATGTGAAGTTTTGTTGAATATCTTACGATCTGAGGGTGATTTGTTGACTGTAACTGAAAGAGGAGTGCTGAATGCTCTTGAGGTACGAGAAAGAGAAGTTGCTAATGAAAGAAGAGTTAAAGCTTTACAAGATCAAGTTCAATCTCAGAAAGCTGAATACGATGCGAAACTTGATGCATTTGAGTTAAGATTGTTAGCGTTAGAATCTTGCCGACCGGCCTCGGTTGCTTCTCGACGGGATGATCCTGATTCTGATGATCACCCCGAGGGAGAGAACCAAGGAGAAGGTCAAACTAATATTGATAATTCTTCGGCAAGAGTTTATGTGAATGTTGAGGATGTAGTAATGGAAGAAAGAACTAAGGGTGGAAACCAAGATGATATAGAAGAGGATCAAGCTGAAATTGAAAGATTAGCTGCTGTTAGAGCTAGATCTGATAAAGGATGGAAAGAACTTGCTGATGAAACTCAAAGAGAAGTTAATCAAATAGTTAAAGATTTCACTGAAAGATTTAATGAAAAAAACAATGAAGATGATCCAGAGGAGATTGCAAGAGTTGCTGAAATCAAAAGAAAGTTTAATGAAGTTTTTGGAGCAGATAGTGATGAAGAACAAGAAGAAGAGAATGAAAATGTTGTAGTTGATGAAGAAGAAGGGTTTGTCATAGAAAATGAAATTGTGGAATATGCTGAAAACGAAGCAGAAGTTGAGGCAAGAAAAGATAATGTAATATTGGATGAGCCGGAAATAGTTGAGACTCCAGCAAATGTAGAAGCTGATGAAGAACCAATGTTTGAAGAATTTCCAGACCTTGATTATGTTGAAACAGGTTCTTCAAGCAGAAAAGAAGTTGGAGAATCATCTACTCATGGTTTCACAACTCCACAACATTACACTTTTGAAGACTTCAATAGTTTTGATCAATTGAGAAAGACTCCTGAAGCTGCATCTCAGAATTTCAAGAAGTCAACATATAAACAAGTGTTGAAAGAAGCAATCATATCCGAGGAAGTTCTTCCTGATTACTTTCCAACAGAATTGACTGAAGAACAAAGGAGGTTATTAATCGGGGATACTTCTTGAGGGATAAAGAAAGAATGATTGCTCTGGGTGTTAAGCCAAAGGAGGCAGCTAAGAAGTCTAGATTTCTGGAAGAAAGAGCTTATCCGATCTTTTGTGGAGCTACCAAAGTGACCAAAACGAAAAGACCAGAGTTGGATTTGATGTACAAGTTTAAGGAAGCAAGGCAAATTGAAGAATACAAAGAGCTTCTTAAACTCACTAAGTAATACAATCCAAAGCTTCTCGAAGAACAAAGAAACCACAAGATTTTGGTGCTTGTCAGAGTAATCTTGGTTAAAAGGGTTTCTATCTCTGTCCCTTGTTACCATGTGAAAAGAGACAATAATAAGATGTACAGATTCACAGAAGCTCAGTTCAAGCTGCTGCCAGTAGATGACATTATTTTTCTCTACAACTATTTCTTGAATGCAATGCAAAGATACAAAGAAGATGTTATTGCCTTTGAAGCTGTTAAAAGATACATGTCAAGCTGCATTCAATACGCTTCATTGGAAGACTTTCAAATTGGTTTTGAAGTTGTTAAGAGAAAGATCAATGTACCATATCCAGATCAAAGTCTCTACACCAAAGACATCGAACAGCTCAGTATTGGTCATGTCATAGAAGAACCTTCCTTCGGTGTTGTCTTTTTGAATAGCAGAAAGAAGAAGATTTTCATTCGTATGGATGAACTTGCTTCTTATTCAGATGGAACATTAGAGTTTTGTAAGAATGTTTTGTTGTGTTTAAAAGAAGATGAGCAAGATAAAAAGAAAAAGGAAGTATTTGATAAAGTAATCTCCAAGATCAATCAAAGACTCGAGTACAGAGACAGTATCAGAATGATGAGAGAGGCAAAGAATGTTCAGAAGTCTAAGTACGTCGTACGTCGGAGAGGAGGTTGTTGGATCAAGTACGAGCCAAGTCATCTTCCAGGTCCACAAAACATTCCACCAAGAAACTTTGAAGCAAATATGATTGTTCCAGATGACAGACCTGAAGGAGAAAACTGGTTCTGGCATCCAAACAAAGACAGACCAAATACGAGAGCTTGAAGATAAACAAAGACTGGATATTTTTGACAAATCACTACTAAGGGGGAGATAAACAAAGACTGGATATTTTTGACAAATCACATTTAGAAATATAAATGTAGTAGTTGATTTGTTTCCTTGTTATATATTTGTACTTAGAATGTAAATGTCTAAGTATGGAAGGGGGCTTAGTGTAAATTAGTCATATGTATATAAACCCCCTCCATAATGAACTTTGTAACCTTTCACCCCATTTTATGCAAACTAATCTTTCCTGCCAAACACACTTTCTCTCTCTACCTTCTCTCTCATCAAACCACCATTGTTACACACAAAAGCTCAAATTCTACTCTTTACACTAGGTTTTTAAATTTTCATTCGATTTTGATGTTTTTGGTTAAAAATAAGGGTTGGGGTATCTTTATCGTTTGAATACGAGTATAAAGAAACAATTTTCACCAGTTTTGGGTTGGGTAAATCACGATTTCGTGTTGGGGAAGATGAACAGTGCGACAGACTCGCATTTGGGGTTTTGCTAGCCCAGATTTGCGACCTCGTAAATGTCAATTTATTTTGACCGGTTTGACTTTCGAAATACGATGCCGATTTATGACCTGATCAAATACGTGGCCAAATTGGAAAATACGACCTCGTATTTTAGAGTTTGGTTGACCGTATTTTGACCTTGAATACGACCTCGTACAGGGATACGACCTTGTATTTTTGACTTAACAGATTTTCAAAAGTTTATTTTTATAAAAATTTGAAAATGAGTTAATTTATCTTTAACTTAATTACAGGGATAATTTAAGTTAATTTAACAGATTTTCAAAAGTTTATGTTAATAAAGATTTGAAAATAAGTTAATCTATCTATAACTAAATTACAGAGATAATTTATGTTATGTTGTAAATTACAGGGATAATTTATGCTTTTGACTAAATTACCGGGATAATTTTAGTTGTGTATGTTATGCATATGAATTTTTATGTCTATTTAGGTAATTAATTATGTGTTATTGATTACAGAAATGGCAAGAAATTTCATATCAGGTCATAATTATGTGATGAACTTCGATGATAATCAGGAAGGATCGGCTTATTATCACGAGATATTTGCCTTCTTCAGAAGATCAAGGATTCATCATGTTCTTACACATTCTCCAGTCATATATTTAGATTATCTCAGAGATTTCTGGAATAATGTTGACTGTGTGAAGGCAGGAGATGTGTATATCTTTCATACCATAGTTGCTGGGCAGCAGATACAGTTCACAGCTACTGACCTCGTTAACATTCTTAATCTGGGCACGGTTGAACAAGAAGGTGGTGCTACAGGTCTCACTAAGTTCAGACATGAAGTTATTCAAGGTGCTTTCAGAAGAATGGGGTTTGCTGCAAATATGTCAAGTAAAACTCTATTCAAGAAGGGTTTTTATGGCAGGTGGAGGTATCTTGCGCATGTGTTGCTGGTTAGTTTAAGCAACAAGAAGTCTGGTTATGTTACATTGAACCAGGAAGCCCAAGCACAGATGGTGGGCTTGGTATTTAACAAGCCATACAGTTTCTCTAAATTCTTTTTCGATGAGATGAAGAAACAGATCACAGCCACAGAAAAGAGGAGGTTTTTGATGTATCCTAGGATTGTGATGATGATCGTCAATGCTAGACTTCCGAATCTACCTGCTGTAGGAGAAGTGAAGCAAGTGAGTTCTATCATCACACGTGGCTATGAAGAGTTTCGCCGCAGGTATCCGAATGATCCAAATGCTCAAGATGTAGCATTATTTGGTGCAATCGTTAATGCCAACTACGTGGCACCTACTGATGGGGTCATATCAGCTTATGAAGGGCCTCAGCCAGAGGGTGGTGAAGCTGCTGAGAATGTTGAGCAGTTACATGACGTAGTGGTTTAGGAAGATGCACCAGAAGAGCCTGAAGTTGTTGTACAGGTTGCAGATGATGTGATAAACCAACCTGGAGCCAATTCTGAGTTTGTTGATGATTTATTGGAAGAGATGGCTGATCCAGATGGTGATATTGCTCAAGTGCAAAGGTACAATGCCAATGTTGATGACTTAGTAGATGTGGACCTTAACTGGGACATAGATGATTATGTAGCTGGAGCTGCAGTTGGTTCTGATGCAGCTAGAGCTAGTGGGTCTGGTACTGAAGAAGCTAGTGTGTCAGGAGCGGTCAGGCTAGTGGATCTGGTGTGAATGCTGAAGGTAGAGGAAAGGCTGTTGCTGATGTTCAAGCAGACAGAGAGCCTTCTATCCATTCTGATGATGATTCCAGCAGTGATGGTGATGAAGATCCTTATAGATCTCATGCATTCATCAGAGTTGGATCTAAGATGGTTTCTAAACCTACTGAGGCAACTCAAGGAAGAATAATGAGAGAAACGGATGAAGATTGGGTGCCAGAGCAGCCTATGCCAAAGAGAACTAGACTTGTCAGGGAACAAGAAACTTCTGCTGCTACTGGTGGTTCACAAAGTGTGCCAGTTGTAACTGTTCTTGAGACTACACAGCCACAACCATAACGACAAACAAGTGAAGAAACTAATCTTGGTGATCTGCATAGACAGATGAATGAGATGAGAGGTTTGATCACTCATTTAGCTGGTGATTTTAAGGTTGTTAGTGACAAGAATAAGTTTTTGGAAGACAAGTTGGACAAGGCCGAGGTGGTAGTGTCCAAGATGTATAAAAAGTATCTTGAACTTGATGGGAAGGTTGTCAGGATGGCAGATGCAATGAAGAAGGGAGTCAAGATCTCCGAAGAAAAACTGCATGAGCTCATCGATAACTATCTCAAGGTTAGAGCTGAGAGAGATAGCTTAGGTTGCAGAGGTGATAAGCTAGCTAAGGCAAGGCATGATGATGATCACTATGAAGATCCAGATGCTGCCAGAGCTACTCAGGAGCTAGGAGAAGGTTCTAGTTTGAGAACAGAGACTCAAGGGGAGTCTAGCCAGGCTGGTGTTGCTGGCAAGGCAGTTTCTGAAGCTCCACAGACTCAAGAACTGGTTGTCACAGAGTTGAAGATGGTAGTTGAGTCTGATGCACCTCAAACCAAACCCCTTACAGAAGATGTTGACATTGATCGATTAGATAAGGATAAGGGTTTGGTAGGGCAATCTGATGCTATTGCTCTTGATGCTGATAATACTAATGCTCAGGATAGTGAGTCTACCAAGACCGACTCTACCAATAACACTTCTACCGAGTCAGATTTGCATCCTGTAATTGTGCATAGACTGGAGAAGAGATTGGGTTATGATCCACAAGCTCATATGAGAGCTAGGGCAGAGATTGCGGATTATTATTATGATCCAGGATCTATGTGGGATCAAGAGAAAGAATGGTTAGGGTTGACTCATACTCCTTCAGAGTCAGAGTCAGATTCTGATTTCGAGACTGAGACTGAGACTAAGAAGGAGCAGAGCAAGAGCAAGAAGAAAAAGCAGAGGAAGTAGATTGATGACAAAGACAAGACAAAGACATAGGTATGTTAACGTCTAGAAGCTATTGCCAATGGGGAGTCTGTAAGTGCACATCTATGTCAATAGCAGTCTAGATTGTTTGGGCTTATATTGTTATATGTCTTTGTAATGTGATTGTCATTAATGAACTTAGTATTATGCATATAATACTAGATTAAGTTTAAGTATTGAATGTGTAATAAATCTGCTAAGTGTGAAATGCGACCTCGCATTTCACATAGGGAATACGACCCCATATTTGCAGGGTCAAATACGAGGCCAATCACAGAATGCGACCTCGCATTAGTGACGGGCTGGGCTGGATTTGCGAGGCCGACTCGCTGAAGCCCATGTCAGGTGTTTCCTATATAAACCGAACCCTAACAGAGTTTAGGGTTGAACATTTGTCGAAATTTCGAGCATACTTGTGCAGGTTAAGTCGTCAAAGGTTGTTCCGCTAGCCCGAAGAAGATCTGCGAGGCAGCAGGTGATCTAGGGGCTTATTGTTGATCACCAAGTTATAGTTAGGGATTCCGCACCTCAAGATAACTGGAGCAAGCTATTAACGATCCGTACCAGGTGATGACACTGTTGTTACCAGAAAGGTCTCCCTAAACAAGAAGTATGAGTCATTTTTTGCTCTCCCCAATGAGTCTCTTACTGGTACTTACACCAGATTTATGAGCATTATAAACCAGTTAAGAGGACTGGGGGTTGAGAAGGACAATGATATACTTCTGGAGAAATTTTATGATATTTTACCCACCAAATGGTCTCACATGATTTTAGTTCTAAGACAAGGAAAAACCTTGCATATGCATACTTTATCAACCTTGTATGGAGCTTTTAGATTTACTGAGGAAAACCAAGCCCAAAGAATTGAGGCTGAAAAAGATGCTTTAAATCATGCTTCCAGTAGTTCCACTGTGGTCAGTCATACTGAACCACCATGTGCGGCATTAATGTCTTCCGAGAATGTATTTTCTATGAAGAAGATGATGTCTGAACTAATGGATTCTGGAGTCACTAATGATATCTCTCCAGACTGTGATGAAACTGACAGTGATGACCTGGTTGCAATGATTGCTAAAACGTTTAATCGTTTTAAAGCAAGAGCAAATAGGCCCACTGGACAACATGCACCCAGTTCCTCTACTGACAAGACCAATCTGACATGCTTTAAGTGTGGCAGAAAAGGTCATTTCATGAAGGAGTGCAAGTCCAGTCAGTTCATTTCTCAGTCTGGTCCATCTGCTTCTTATCAAAAGCCTGATGATAGCTACAAGTCCAAGTACAAAAAGCTTAAGGCTCAAATTACACTCATGTCACAAGATAATAATAAATGCATGATTGCAACCACTGAAGAAAAATGGGTTCCCTCTGATGATTCATCAGTTGATGAAGAAGAGGAAAGACATTGCTGTTACATGGATCTGGTAGATCAAGAGCATCTAGTGAAGGAAGATGTCACATCTGGAAGATTGGTGGACATAG
>CM067171.1:78084682-78126600 GCA_034093135.1 Erigeron breviscapus | reverse complement strand
CTGGAGGAGTATTCATAATTTCTGATGGACCCTCCATTACTTTTGGAAATGATGGTTGTGGAAAGACTGAGGGGTATGGTGTTCTGAACAATGGACAAGTCAAATTTAGACGAGTTGCTTATGTGAATGGTTTGAAATATAACCCGATCAGTGTAAGTCAACTATGTGATGATGGCTACCAAGTATTGTTCAATATTGCTCAGGGCATTGTATTCAACAAGGACTGGAAGGTAGTATTGATTGCTTCCAGAAGAGGGAATGTGTATGTGATGGATATGGAAAGCTCTCCTTCAGAGCAGTGTTTCTATACTCAAGCTGATGAAGACACAAACTGGTTATGGCAGAAAAGGTTATCCCATTTAAATTTCAAAAATATTAATAAGTTGTCTAGAAAACAACTGGCAGATGGGATACCTTCAGTTTCCTTCAAAAAGGAAAGGCCATGTCCAGGATGTGAGATGGGGAAGCAGAAACGTGCCAGTTTCAAGACCAAGCAGAACTTTAGCATATCTGAACCACTTCATATGCTTCATATGGATCTTTTTGGTCCAGTGAATGTTCAGACTCGTGCTGGTAAAAGATACACCCTGGTGATTGTTGATGAATTTTCCAGATATTGCTGGGTTATCTTTCTCAGGTCTAAAAATGAAGCCGCTGCTGAAATCATCGCTCTTATTAAGCAAATTGAGCTCAAATATAAGCGAAAAGTGTGTCAGTTAAGAAGTGACAATGGAACAGAATTCCAGAATGCTACACTGGAGTCATTTTGTACTGACACTGGTATCTCCCAGAATTTCTCTTCAGCACGAACTCCAGAGCAAAATGGAGTTGTAGAAAGGAAGAATCGAACGCTGATAGAAGCTGCCAGGAGTATGCTTGCTGAATCTAGTCTTCCTACCAGTTTCTGGGCTGAAGCAATTGCTACTGCTTGCCACACTCAGAACCGGTCAGTGTATATCAAAAGGCACAAGAAGACAGCCTATGAAATATTAAGAAATAGAAAACCAAATATTGGTTATTTTCACGTTTTTGGATGTCCAGTTTACATCCTGAACGACTCCAGACAGTTAGGCAAATTTGATGCCAAAGCTGATGAAAGATATTTCTTAGGCTATTCCGCAATTCGCAAGGCCTTTAGAGTCTATAACAAAAGACTGGAGAAGGTTCATGAGTCCATACATGTCACATTTGATGAGTCAAATGCTGCAATCAATAAAAAGCCAACCCTTGATACTCCCCCAGTAACCCCAATTGTCTTCTGTGAATCTGATCCTATCAACTACAAAGATTCAGAAGACACAGTTTCCAGTCATCCTGATCTGGAACCTGTTCAGATTAAGAAACCCACCAGTAGTACTCCTTTCTATCCTTCAATAAGCTTCAAACTACCCTTTGAACTTATTATTGGATCAGATGTTCGTACTACTGCCCTAGTATCAGATTCAGTTGAAACTGAACCAGTTCTCTAGGAAATGCCTTCAAATGAGGAATTTCATGATGCACATCGTGATCTTAATGACTCTGATGAAGATGTGGAGATAGTTTATGAAGAACCTTGGGTGCCAGTTGATAATGATTCAACTAGTGCACCCCAACTGAATTCTTGCACTGATATTGTTATACATAACAATCCTGGTCAATACTCTAGGTGGTCAAAAGCACATCCTATTGACCAAATCATAGGAGACTCCAGTAGAGGGGTTCATACCAGAAGAGCCTCTAGTGAACAATGTTTATACGTCAGCTTTTTATCACTAATAGAACCGAAGAAGATTGACGAGGCTATGGAAGATCCAAGCTGGGTGATAGCTATGCAAGAAGAGCTAGACCAGTTTGAAAGGAATAAGGTTTGGAACCTGGTTCCCTTCCCAGTTGGCAAGAAAGAACCAATTGGAACCAGATGGGTCTTCAGGAACAAGGTAGATGAAGATAGTCATGTTGTCAGAAACAAGGCCAGATTGGTTGCACAGGGGTATTGCCAATCAGATGTTGATTTTGATGAATCATTTGCTTCAATGGCTAGACTTGAAGCGATCAGAATATTCTTAGCATTTGCTGCTCATCATCAATTCAAGGTCTACCAGATGGACGTAAAGAGTGCATCTTTGAATGGAAAACTGGAAGAAGAAGTTTATGTCAGGCAACCACCAGGTTTCGTTGATGAAAAACATCCTCACTGGGTATATCGTCTGGACAAAGCACTTTATGGTCTCAGACAAGCTCTACGTGCCTGGTATGACACTCTGACTAAACACTTATTGAAAAATGGCTTTAAAAGAGGTGCAATTGACAATACCTTATTTATTCTTCGTGAAAGAGGTAATCTTCTGCTAGTACAAATTTATGTTGATGATATTATTTTTGGATCTACTGATGAAAATATGTGCAAGAAATTTTCTAAAATTATGTCTTCAGAATATGAGATGAGTTTAATGGGTGAATTAACATTTTTTCTAGGTTTTCAGATTAAACAAACCAGTGATGGTATTTTTATTAATCAAGAAAAATATGTTAGAGATCTATTAAAGAAATATGATATGAACTCTTCACCATCTAAACCCACTCTAATTTCTGCACCACTCACTCTGGACTCGGATCCAGATGGAAAACCAGTGAACACCACTGTCTATAGAGGCATGGTTGGTTCACTGGTGTATTTAACTGCCAGTAGACCAGATATAATGTTTTCAACATGTCTATGTGCCAGATATCAGTCTAATCCAAAAGAATCTCATATGCTTGCTGTAAAGCGCATACTGAAATACCTTAAGAGTGTCCCCAGTTTGGGCCTTTGGTATCCCAAAGGCTCAGGCATGGATCTAATGGGTTATTCAGATTCAGATAATGCAGGTTGTAAGATAGACAGGAAATCCACTACTGGTGGATGTCATTTCCTTGGTGGCAAACTGGTCAGCTGGACCAGTAAGAAGCAAACTTCAGTTTCATTGTCAACTGCTGAAGCTGAGTATGTATCTGCAGCCAGTTGTGTGCTCAGATACTCTGGATGAAGAGCCAGTTGCTTGATTATGGTATTAAGTATTCAAAGACCCCAATCTTTTGTGATAATACCAGTGCCATTGCTATCTCAAACAATCCAGTCATGCACTCAAAGACAAAGTACATTGACATCAGGTATCATTTCATTCGTGATCATATTATGAAAAATGATATTGAAATCCATTTTATTCCCACTGACAAACAACTCGCTGACATTTTTACTAAACCACTGGATGTAAAAACCTTTGAACATCTTGTTGGTGAGTTGGGAATGTTGAACCCTTAAATCTGGAACCTTGTTATGAACGCCTTTGTGACACTGATTTCCAGATTTATAAATCTATACCAGCTTAGCTATCGAACGCCTTTGTGATACTATCTTTGCATTAATAGATTTATGGATCACCATTCCAAATATTTTTGTCCTTAAAATGTTTTTAATTTCAGGGGGAATTTATTTTCCCACTGGAAGAATTTTCTGGAAAATATCACTGGTACATTACTGGAAGAATTTATTTTCCTCCAGTGTACCATCAGTACATATCTTCACTGGCCTAATCCACCAGTGACACTAGAGTGTCTAGTCAACCTCCAGATGCACTGAAATGAGTCTTGGGTTATCAGTCATAATATTTTAATACTTGGTCTTTGTGCGTGCCACGTAAGCAAACCTTTTGAATGGATAGTTACTGTTTATCCTACGTGGCATGTCATTTTTCAAACTAAATGATGGTATTTTTACCTTGGGAAGACAAAAAGTACTAGTGGCTAGTTTTTGTGGGATGTCAAACGTCGCACATTTATGTGTGATGGGAAACATTAAATGTGGATTTCAAAACCGATCAAAATTACTTTGAATAAATTCAAATTAACCATTTTGAATTCCATTTTCTCTCTCCTCTATAAATACCCATATTTACTCTTTTTCACTTCATTTCGAAAGTATTTACTCCCAAAATTCCTTTCATTTACTCTCTTTTTCATTCAATTTCCAATCATCACTCTCTTTCATCATAAATTCATACAATCTAACCCTAAAAAGCTTTAAATCATCATCTTTTCTTTCTTTTCTGGGTTATTTGCTTATATAAAATGGCTCCTCGACAATCAAACTCCAACAAAAATCTTCTTTCTGCTACTTATGCTCCTCCTGCTGCCGTTAGAAGAGCACCACACATTTCTTTAGAAGCATCGGCCATTCGAATAAACATGAATAATTGGATGGCAAAACTTTCTAGCACCCATGATCCTCAATCAATCATTGGGCGAATGAATGCCTTCTTTCTCAGTTGTCCACTTTATGGTGCCCTAACTCTCAACCCTGGAAATATGTACCACGAATATTTGTGTGAATTCTGGTACACAGCTGTGTATGTGGATGCAGATGAATCAATCCACTATACATTAAAACAAGGCACCAGGGCCTTCACTCTCACCGTTGATTCTCTCAGAGATGCCCTTCGATTAAATTATTTTATAGAAAATGAAATGGGCATTACACTTCCCTCTGGCATTAATTTGAGGGATGTGTGTAGGCAGATGGGGCACACTGATATATTGGATGAGCATGACCAGCTTCAGAAAAAGGAACAATCTACATGAGCAAGTTAACAGACTCATGGAGATATTTCTTCACTCATTTGGTTGAGTATTTGGGAGGCAGCTCTGGAGGGTTAGATCAGATTAACCAGACACAACTCCAGATTGCATATTGCCTATGGTATGGATACAGGGTGGATTTTGCTCAGATCTTCTTTGATTATCTTGTTGAGCGTCTGAAAGTGAAAGGTAGAAAAGCTCATGTACCTTTTATTCTTTCCTTTCACTTGTTTTTAAAAGAGCTCTTCGTAATGAGTATGATTATGAGTCAAATCATTTTTCTATTTGTGAGTATATGAGGGATTTAACCCAATTAAAATCTACAACTGGTGAAGTTGATATCCCTCTCGAAATGATGAAACCGATGCATCATCACCAGATGAGTTTGAAGAGGCTCCAGGCGGGCTTCAAAATAATGAAGGACCCACTGGAGTCCTCAATGCTGAAATGGTACCACCAGTAACCCAGGTGGTCCCTGACCCTCAGCAGAATGTGAATATCTTACCTGAAAACCCCCCAGACGACCAAGAAATGTTAAATCTCGTCGTCTTAGGAACTTGGGAGATATGGTCGCTCCCAGTAGTGCCGTTGTTAGCCATCCAGATTCCTCCCAATAGGAATCTGGAGATGTCTCAAGGGAAAACTTACAAACAACCACTCCCAACATTCTTGTAGGGGTGAGTGGTGAAGAAAATAGAGGGTCAACCCAACCCTCAGTAGAGTCCGTGTCAGCACAATCTCTTGTACATAGCCATATTTCTGACACAACTCTTGCACAGACTGGGGTTACTGGAGCCTCACCTCTAGTAATTCCAGTTTCACATTCTTCGGCTGGTGATATTATGAATGCAGATGGCACTTTGATTATGGAACAAGAAAATATTGAGCAGGATGCTCCAATTGATTTGAATAGGGAAGTTGGTGATCAGACAGTTGGTGAAGCTCCAGTATGGGAAGAAGTAGTTGAGTCACCTTTGTCTGATAATGATAATTTTGATGCAAACATGGATTTTCTGGGTGATATTGCTTCATCAGATATACCTCCTCCACCAGAATCCACTGAAATGCCACCACCTCCTGAATCATTATATGCTCCACCACCGCCACCAGAATCAACCTTTGTACCACCTCCACCACCACCATCTTCACTTCCTCCAAATACACCATACTTCAACCCCAGTTCTCTACAAATTTCATCAGTTCAACCTCCACCACTTGAAACACCACTGGAATTTCCTGAACACCGTGTGCTGGACTCCACTGTTATAACATCTGCAACATCTACTGAAGGAGTCCAGGCACAAGTCTCTCTGGTAACCAGGATTGCTTCTGAACTTGCTCCTCCAAGTGGTCTCTCCACTTCTTCTTCAACCGAGGTCCAAGGCCTTTTAAATAAGGTGGCGGACCTGGAGAGATCACTCCAGTCTTCTTCACAGTTGTTTCTGAATTTAAATCCTTATTATCAAATAATCTTGCATCAGAAATGAACCTGTTTGCTAGAAATGAGAAGCTGGTATTTGAAAAGTTGAATGAACTGGTACTGGCCACCAACAAAAATTCTGAAACTATTAAAGTGGCAGTCCAGGGATTGGAAGAAAAACTAGTAGCTTTTGTTCAGACTGCAGTCAAGGCAGAAATTGTACAACCACTGGCAGGTCTGAAAGAAGAAGTTCAGAAGTTGACTGAATCAGTAAGACGTCTGGAAAGTAGGCCAGTCCTTGACCAGAATTCTGTTGTTAGTCTCATCAGTGATGAGTGTGCTAAGAAGTTCAGACACAACATGTTGAAGGAAATCACTGAAGAAATTTCTGGGTCAATTTTAAGAAGCATTCAAGATGGGCTGTTGCCTCAAGTGGTGAAAATGATTGATACTGAATTGCCAAAGCACTTGCCTTCAGAACTCCAAATTATCAAGAAGGAAGTGACTGCTTTAAGGAAAACTATGAATATCACCACTCCAGTAGTTGGTCGTACATTTGGGTCATCTGAACGTCATATGTTGGAGCAGTTATGGAATGATCTCAAGTCTAGGACTGGTGATCATTCCAAGGGGGAAAAATCTGTTGTTACTGAGAAAACTGCTGCTACTGAGAAGATGGTTGAGAAAACAAAGGAAGTTCCTGCTGGTGCTATCGAGAGAGCCCTTGCTATTGAAAAAGCCTTTGGTACTGAAGCCATTGTGCAAGAAGAAGAGGCTGCTGGTACTGATGCCAGTGAGCCCCAGTTTGAGGAATTCCCAGACATCACAACCACACTGAAGAATTTGCAAAGAAAGAAACACGTGGTGTCTGGAGGAGAAATTGAAGAGGGTGTGGAAGATGAAACCACTGAAGGTTTCCCTGAAAGGGCGTCAGTAGATGTTAAAACATCTAAGAGACTGGAACAGCAAGGCATTTTAATTGACATCTTCAAAAGAACTCAAAGAGAAGGGCTGCTGGCCCATAAATTAGAGATGGCAAATATGGGAACTCTAGATTTATACAATGTTGGCAGGTTGGGCATTCAAGTTGATGTGTACAAGTTGATGAAAGACGATCCCAGAGTTCACCAATGTCTTGATGCTATCGATGATGTATATGTTCGTTCCAGATACTCTGAAGATGAACAAAAATTTGATGCTGAAACATATGGTCGCCCTGTTCAGGAGTTGATTGAGTTAAGGAAACAGGAGTTAGTTGACCTCCAGAAAAAGGTCAGGTCAAATGCTGCAGCTCTGGAGAATGAGTACAGAAAGAAAACGAAAGGTGGACCCAAACTCCCAGCCAGAAAAACAAAGGCTGCCAGAGATGCAGATCTCAGTACCTTCATTCCGCTGGACACTTCCAAAAGAATTGATCACGTTCAAGTTCAGAAAGTTTTGGATGATCTGAAAGTGTCCAGGGAAACTGAAGCAATGATCCAGATGGCAAAACAAAAAGATAAATATAATGAACTGATGATGTTCAGGGCAAATGCCAGAAGGATCGTAGGTGCTGAAATAAAATTGGCCAAAAATCATGAAAATTTGACCAAGTTTGAGGTTAAGCTGACCAGAGAGGGTAATTTTGTTGATGAAAGGAAGAATACTTCAGTCCAGGCGTTTGGGTGGTCTGAACTGAAGGAGATTGGCTTGACATTTAGGGGGAAAACTGATCTGTCTCCAGATGTCAAAGCATTTTTGAAGAGAATTGAGAAGGTATGGAAAAGGAAGCAACAAATGGAAATTGCATTAGGCATGAGATCTTCAGATGCTTCACCTTCTCCAAAGAAAAAGGCCACTGAAGATGCACCAGGACAAGCTTCGAAGAGAAGGGCCTGACTCTTTTATCATCTTACTTGTATTTGTATTTATTTTAAATCAAAGTTGTAACTTTTTATATGTTGATGTCTGTAAATAAAGTTGCAAGATTTTGATTCACAAGTAAGTGATCAGATTAAGTCTAAGTTAGAACTAAAAGATTAAAACTGGAACACTGATGATCTATAAAGTGTTATCCAGTAACTTAAATTTTTAGACTTAGTCAAAATCAAGTGTTTTTCAAGCATACAATTGTATAGATAGAAGCTTGAAAAACCTTGCATTATTTCTGAACAAATAGGGGGATTTTGTTAGGTCCAGTTTGACTGGCCCTACTACAGACTTGAAGACTGGAGCGTCAGAAATAATGGAAGACCAATAAGCATCTCACTTGTATAGGAAATCTGGAGTTCACCAGATTTCAGCTTACTGGACTTCACTCCAGTCCAGATCGATCCTACTAAAGACATTCTTGCTGAAGTCAAAGACTGAAGTTTGAAGAAAGAAGACTGACAAGCAGTGGAGCCCACTGACAGTCTTACCAGATCTCCTGACTGGAGCTTTGTCAGTGTTCTAGACCTTACAAGTCTGAACACTGATTACGAGGAATTGACTTTTGCCTTTACACACTTTTACACGGACAATCCATTTGTCTATTGATAAAAGTACAATACGTGTGTAAAGGTGGTTGGTTAAAAGGATGACAAGTCACATCAACATGACTTTATCCTTGTACTTTAACCAATGCATTTAAGGAATTAAAGTTGTTTCCTTAAATGCATGCAACCATATTTGTACAGCATAATAAATTCACTGTTGAATTTATTTGCCTATAAATACCAAGTCACATACCTCGTCCAATTTACTTTTTGCATAATTGGTGAGTTTGTCTAAATACTCTCGATCGCAACAAGGAATACTTCACAACTTTATGTGTTTCGATCAAAAGAGAATATTTAGCAAATATAGATCATTTGTAATTCATAAGTTGTTATGATATTTACATACTTGTAATATCTTGGTTCCACAACAACCTTGTATTTTATTTAACATCATAAATAAAATACACTTGAAAATTACATTGTGTTCCACCTTTACATTATTTATTGCTTTAAGTCTTGTATTACTTTATTTATATACTTGCATTTATATTTAAGTAATACTAGTCCAATCTAGTGCATTCTTGACTTGTTGTATTTTACACTAGTGAGTTAAACCATCAAGTGAGGGACTTACACTGCGATCTCCAGATTAAATAGCGTGTTCATTTGCATAACGGTGTTGTTTAGGAAATTGAATTCATCACTTGATGATGAAGTAGACATAATTTTGGTGGTGTTTGATGAATGAAATGGTGTGTGATAAAATGTTTGTGTGTTAAAACGGGAATAAGCTGATTGTTTAAATAGAAAAAAAAAGCCGTTGGAAATAAAAAGAAAAAAACAAATCAAAATCTAGCCGTTGCTCGGTCCCACTTCGTACGTCCATCAACTTCTTCCTGGAGACTCTTGGCCAATGATTCAGGTCAAGGACTCTACGTGTCCATAGCATCGAGCGTCCCTATGCTTGAGGACGCAACTCGTGGACTATTATAAGCACATGCCTAAGGTATACATGGAGTCTTGTGTTTTGCCTCGTGGGATTTTCATGGTTACAAAAGAGAACTTTCCAATGTAAAGGGACTAGGAGATTCTAAAGTGCCACAACAAGACCATACCCTTCCTTTATTACTTTTACTAAAGTGAACAAAGACAAAACATGATAGGTATCGATGAAAAGGTATGTTCACACCTTAGCAAAACCTACCAAACAAAATACTTCACACGTTCAAGTGTTACTTCTTTGATGTAATATTTCTTTAGATTCTGGTATCAATTAGAAGCCGAGTTCAACAAAACCTTAGATTGAAATAATGTATTCCCCAACGTCCCAATCGTTCTAAGATAAGGCGTGTAGTAGATTTATGTAATAGGTTCTTGATAGATAGAGTGTTAATAGAAAGCTGATGTATCGAATACGTACAAATGTCTTTTGAATACTTATATTGGAGATACTTTATGAGTCCTCAAAAGAAATTAAGCACAAAATAATCTCTCACAAGTCACAAGCTTGAAAATCTCCAATTTCAACAACTTAATTGGTATATGTCACGTACTGTTAACTAAAGTCTAAAAGAATATATGTGTACAAACAACAGTGTATTGCATTAACATCGTTACTAGCAATTAGGATTATTAGACTTAGTATTCTTATAGTTGTTATAGTTTCCGATATACTTTGTAACTGAATTGTAGATAGACTAGAAAACCTATAGAATAGGTCAACACATGTATTCTATATATTCTGAGATAATCAATAACAAAAGCAAAGGGATTGGATACCTACTTTTATGGTATCAGAGACTTGATCCACCACACTGCTTCCACTTCCGGTATTGACAAAGACAAGTCCAAAGAGACACCAGATACCGATATATGGAATCGATTGGACACCATAGTTCTCCAATGGATATATGGCACAATCTCACTTGATTTTCTGAACACCATCATAAGACCAGATTCCACTACTGAATATGCTTGGACAGCCCTCAAGAGCATTTTCCAGGACAATCAACACACTCGAGCTGTGTACCTAAAGAAAAAATTTGCAAATGTGAAACTTGATTCCTTCTCTAGCATGTCTGCATATTGTCAAGAGTTAAAAATTCTCTCTGATCAACTTGCTAATGTTGGATCGCCTGTCGAAGAGACAGATCTTGTGATCCAATTGCTCTCGGGTCTAAATGAAGCCTACAGGGGAACTGCTACCATCATTCAACAACAGAAAACCCTACCTACATTTTATGAGGCAAGGTCAGCCCTTTGTCTCGAAGAGACCACTAGAGCCAATCGGGTTACCACCGACTCGGCTTTACAAACCTCTCAAACTCCGCCAACACCGCCACCTCCCTCTTCTGGCTCAAACTCCACTTATCACTCTAACCGAGGCCGAGGACGCGGTCGTGGTAAAGGACGTGGACGAGGTTGAGGTCATTTTGGTGGTAACTATTCTCAACAGTGGCAGTCTTTTGGGTCTCCACATAACAATTATGGCCAACCCATGCCTTCTAACCAACCTTCTCAATGGACCCCTTGCCCCACTTGGTCTCCAACATACCCCTGGGCTGCTCCTCCATGTCCTTACCCGACTGCACCAGTTTCTACCCGGCCCACATCAAACATTGGAAATGGCATTTTGGGCCCTCGTCCACACCAGACCCAGCAGGCATATCCAGCATCTGAGACAGGTTATACACTAACTGAGTTAGATCAGGCTTTTAACTCGATGACCCTCATCCCACCGGATCATCAATGGTATATGGACACTACTGCTACAGGTAATATGACACACGTTGTCAAATCGCAATGCTTATTTAAATAAGGTGTTTTATCGAAATATTATTATTGGAAATGGCAGTACAATTCCAGTCCATGCAATCGGTAACCATACGGTAACATCCTAAACTTTTCTGCCTTTGACTCTGAATTGGACCGTTAGTTGACTTTGATGCCGTTAGTTGCTTAAATTGCTAAGTAATTAACTATTGTTGTCTAAATGATTAATGTGATACTTGAATGAGTTATTAATGATCATGAGATGTTATTATAGTTTCCGGTCAGTCGTTAAGGGGCTCCTTGGTCGTTTGAGCTTCCGATTCGTTAATTTGAGTCTTAACGGTCGTTAAATTTAAGTCAAGGGCACTTTAGTCATTGTGCAAAGAGGGGGACGGTTTTGATAGGGTTTAGGCAGCCCTAATCCTTCATTATCTTCAGAATTATGTGTGTTTTTCTTGGTGTGAGCCTCCATAACCTCCATAGCTTGATTTTCATTGATTTCGGGTCGATTCAGAGTGATCTAGGGCTTGAAATCGATTCTACAATCATCTAGAAAGGTAATGATTGAAATCCTTACTGAATATTAGTCATTGGAATCTATGTTTTTCGTCCATACCTGGACTTGTTGACTATCGATTGATAAGAAACGTTTTTGTTGTTAGATTTGACGATTTCGGGTCATTCGGTGATTATTATAGCAATCATTTGGTATAGTGAGATTTACTACAGGTATGAAATCATTGTTAATGTCATTTTGATGTTTCAATAGAACCAAAATAGGGTTCACATCTGGTCTTGAGGTTTGATTTGGATTCGATTGCGTTTGTGAGTCGATTTAGGTCATTTGGGGTGTCAAATCTATTGTATAATGTGTGTAACGAATCTATAAATCAATTGATGATTTCATAAAGTCAAATGATTCATATTTTGGTATATATGAACTGTAGAGGTCATGGTTATCAGCCATGGATGTTTGATGGTCGAAATTGCTTTCAAAACGAATTGGATTTCCAGGCCTGAAACTGTTGTCATGTTGAAAAATTCATATCTTTCTTATATGAACTAGTTGGGAGATGAATCTTATATTTTTGAAAAGGTCTATGTGTCCTCTTGAATCTATATGAATAAAGCTTC
The DNA here is from genome assembly GCA_034093135.1 of Erigeron breviscapus. Classification (NCBI taxonomy): domain Eukaryota; kingdom Viridiplantae; phylum Streptophyta; class Magnoliopsida; order Asterales; family Asteraceae; genus Erigeron; species Erigeron breviscapus. Next base: position 78,114,219 of record CM067171.1, on the reverse strand, counting down.
TGGTGATTTTGCCCATAGATAGGCGAAAAGTGTCGATTTTCAAAAGTGGTCGAATTTCAGACGATTTCTGCAGGCCTATCTTGTAAATGTCATAAATCATTCATTAGAGAACTTCAAGAGTCAAACTTTATATTTCTGGAAAGGTCTTTGAATTCCCTACATTTCTTAAGAACTAAGTTTTGACTCATTTGGTCGTCTTGAGGTCGAAAAGTCGCCTGCAAGTGAAGGGCGCGAGTCAGTCTTTCGACCAGCACCCCATATGCGGCGCATATAACTTATGTGCGGTGCATATCGGGGCCTGGGAGGGTTCTGGGTGATTTTCGAAGCAAATATGCGACGCATATTCAAAGCATGCGCCGTATAAAGTGTCTGTGAGTCCGTTTGAGGTCCGAAACAAGCGTTTAAGGGTCCTATAAGTGTACCTAAGTTAATGGATGGTTTTATAACCTTATTAGGATGGGTTTATACAAGTTTAATGACTATGAACTCGATATAGGTAGTCGGGATCACAAACAAGATACCTTAACGTTGCTTATTGATCGTTGTGCTCGTCACGAGGTAAGATACACAACTTTGACACGCTGAGGGTTCAACAAAAACATAGTTTTCATATAATAACTTCCCCTAATGATATCTTGTTTGCTTATGGGTATTCGGGATTATACGGGAGGTGATATGGGCTATGTAGATATATATCGATGCCTAAAATGCTACCCCAAGGATATGTGATGTTATGATATGATATGATATGATGATGATATATATGATATGTATTGTTATCAGATGCCATGATATGATATGTATTGTTATCAGATGCCATGATATGATATGTATTGTTATCAGATGCCATGATATGATATGTATTGTTATAAGATGCCATGATATGATATGTATTGTTATGAGATGCCATGATATGATATGTATTGTTCTAAGATGCCATGATATGATATGTATTAATATGAGATGAAAGATGATATGAAATGGCTTTTGATATGTGATGAACTATATGTGCATGTGTAGAAGTGAAATGTGATGATTACATGGCTTGTACATCTAGTTCACTAGACTTTGTAAGTTTCCATGACACGTGCACATTTAAGGGCCCAAACGTTAAAGTGATTTGATGTGATGTGATGATTGTTTAGGTAATGTGGACACCTAAACTATATGTGATGCAAATCGAGCTCGTAAATGATGTGAGAAGTGTTAAGCTTAACCCGTACATGCCTTTGCCAGGGTAGTACGTTGATGTGGTTGCTTGGGTGGCTCCTTGCAACATAATTACGTGGTATGAGTATCTCCGGGTGGCGTGATTACCCACCAATGTCTTTGAACATACGGACTACTCCTGGATTGGCTTGCCATTCCTTAACGACATTGATGGACCGCCGTAAGGCCAATCCATCTAGTCGGGTGTGAGGTTCCCTGTTAGGTCTTATGACCGCCTATACACAAACTTACATCTTATATGTGATGAGTGACTTATGTCACGCCTAATGTAAGTGACTTATGTCACACTATACGATGATGCTTATATGTTATATGTGAAGTAAAAGATGACTAGGCACATCTAGGGTGATTCAACCTATTATGATGATGTTTGATGCGATGATATGTTATGGATGATGTGATGCATTGATGTGATATGTGCCTTAACGATTTAATATGACTTTTATATAATGTTTAAATGGACAAATGTTTTATTAATGATGTGTTATCTGTTAGAAATATAAAATAGTGCTTAGTTGTATTTCTAAACATTGTACTTTATGTATATAATGTAAGGTTGAGGGGGAGCTTTTGTAATATACTTAGAGTATAAATACCCCTCAAGCCTTCAAATTTTGTAAGCTTTCAACACACTTATGATAATCTATCATTCCTGCTTCCCACACACACATCTTTCTCTCTCAAGAACACACACTAACACACACACTTTCCACCATTGTTGATTACCTTTCTTCCGCACTAGAACACGAATTATAATAGTTTTAACAAGTGGTATCAGAGAAAAACAACAATCTGTTGACGATCCAGAACAAATTTCAAGCAGATTGATGCTAATTTTGTTCAAAATTGTGAATTCGTGTTCAATTATAACCGTTTTTAACTGTCACTGTTCTTCATCAATTCAACCTCAATTTTCACTCAATTTTCACTCAATTTTCCTGTTTTTGTTCACAGATACATTCTAAATCACCTCTAAAAACATCCTGTCAAGTTTCAGAATCCAATTCACAGTATTGATCAAAATCCAAATTTTTTGGAAAGTTGATGAGATTTTGAATTATAAGTTTGAGTTGATTTAAGCAATGGAATTGCTTCTAGGGTTGTGCGCGATCATATTCTGAGCATTTCTGGGTTTGAATTGAGTTCTAATTCTCAAAATTGAGTAAATTACAAGCAAAATAGTGATATTCTCTACTATTTTGTCTTTTCTGCTGTTCTTGCTGATTGATTCTAAAAAGATTTTGCTAAGACGATCTCCTTCAAGATCGTCCTAGTGTTTTCCTTGGTTTGGTGATAAGACGATCTTCCCAAGATAGTTCTAAATTTTTTTTGGTTATGTGTGAACTGTGTGTTGTGGATTGAACACTTGAAGTTGTTGTGATTGGGAATCACACACTTCATTGGGTAACTAATCTCTTTGAGATTGGTTTTGCTCAACAATAAATTTCCAACATTTTCTATACTTAGAAAATTTTTCACTCAACCAATTCTTAAGACGATCTTCAATCAAGACCGTCTTACTTTTTCTTAACAAATTCTTAAGACGATCTTCTATCAAGACCGTCTTACTTTTTCTTAACAAATTCTTAAGACGATCTTCAATCCAAGACCGTCTTACCTTTTCTTAACTAATTTTTTTAAGACGATCTTTATCCAAGACCGTCTTACCTTTCTTCATCAAATTTTATTAAGACGATCTTCTCTCAAGATCGTTCTATCATTTCTTCATTTATACTTAGAAAATTTTCAACCAGTTTTCTAAGACGATCTCCTTCAAGATCGTTCTAAGTTCCAAAGTTTTTTTTTAAACGATCTCATCAAGATCGTATTGTTTTTTTTGGAAATCAAAAACAACAAAAACAGTTTACAAATCATTGTTTATTCATTTCAATGACAACAATGATGATTTCAGAGCTTGAGATCAGAAAGAATTTTTTAGCCAAACAACAAAAGATGAAACCATGGCTATTTGGGGATATTGATGCTGATTCTGAAGATCTCACATGCTTAATGACATCTGTCACTTCAACAACCAATCTTTCACAAAATACTTCACAAACAACAACAAGTGAGGTACAATTCATCTCCAAAGATGATTACTTGTCTGTCCAAACAACTGCTGATACTTTGACAAAGCAAAATCTTACTTTGAAAAACAATTTGAAAATGGCTAAACAAGAGTTTGATAAAATTAATATTGATTTTTTAGAACTCTCAATAGCTCATGAAGCTCTCAAAGTGAACTATGATTCTTTAAAAGAAATGCATTTGTCAAGTAACAGTTCTCAAGTTGTTTCACCCAATGCTCATTTGACCAACAAATGTCAAGACCTTGAAAAGACTGTCCATTCACTCAAGCAAACCATTGAGACCTTAAAGCTTGAGAAAACCAATGAATGGATAAGAGCAAATGCAAGACAAGCTCATGTTGAGTTTCTCACAAATAAAATGAAAGATTTTAGACCCAACTGTGAAAAACATGAAAGACAGATTTCTGATCTAAACAGTACTTGTTTTCTCAAAGGAGTTGAAATTGAGACTCTTCAAAAACAAGTTGAGGATTTGAAAACAAACATTTTGTTTTATCAAGAAAAAATCTATAAAATTGAACAAAATCCTCTTCTGAATTTCACTGCTTATTACAATAAATCGAAGATTGATAGATCAGAACTTCTTCTTGGATTGGGTTATGAGAATCCAGCACATTTAGAAAAAGTCCAAAAAGAAGACCTTGGTCCACTTTATGATGGAAAATGTCTTAGATTTGGCATGATTCAAGAGTTCATCAAACCATCTAAGGATGACTTTGAGTCAGATGATGTTGAAAGACAAAAACCAAACAGTTTTCAGATTGATTATGTTGCTATTAATGACACATACAAGAAAACTCATAAAAGATCCATATATGAGTTAGAAGAAATAGACAGCATTTCAATTCCTGAAAAAGAGTCTCAACAAGATTGTTCAAAACCAATCTCAAAAAGATTTTACATTCCAACTACCATATTGGAAAAAGAAATTGAAGGTTTAAAACAACAGATTGAGTCTCAACACCAAGTCATTGAACATCTGAAAACTCAAAATCAGTCTTCAAAGGTAAGTGAGACCACCCCACTCAAAGGGAACATAATCTAACTTCTGTTGATTGCTCCACTCCATCCAATGGGAGTGAGAATTTTAACAAAGATATGCAGGGTCATAGCATCTCTCCTCAAGAGATTCATGATATGTCAACCTCAATGCTATCATCATTCTTTCATGTTGAAGAGAAAGTTCAAGCTTTAAAAGCTAAACATCTTGCTTCTGTGAAGAAAATACTTTCTTTTGAAACCCCTGTGATCACCCCTGTTGACCAAAATAAATTGAACTTAGAGCAAAAGATTGAGATTCCTACTGATCTTAAGGCTAAAGCAAAAGCATTGATTGAAAAGTTGACTAATAAAACTGCATTAAAATCAGAAGTTTAACCAAAAGAATTACAGTTTACTTATCCAGATCTTTCTGTTGAAGAATTAGATAAGTTTTTGGAATCTGATCATGTTTTTGCACCAGAAGTTGAAAAAGAGCTTGAAAAACTCTCACCCAGAAAGCCTAAATCAAACAAGGAATCTAAATCTAAGTTTGCTCCAACTTCATTTTATACACCCAAAGGTCAGCATGCCCCAACTGTCAAAGGTAAGAAGGCAATTTCTGCTAACTCAAAGCTTAAAGTTGATATTTCATCTGTTTCTAGAACCTCTGCTTCTAAAGCTATCTCTCAATCTAGTTGTTTTCCTAAGATGTCTAAAACTAGCCAAGATTTGCTAATAAAAGATACATCTAATGGTATAACTAGTTATAGAGATCAGTATGGTTGGTTCACTGTTGCAACTCAAAAGAAACAGAATATCAAAAACTCCAACAAGCAAAGAAAAAATCAGAATGTGTTTTTAACTCCTCAAACTGAATCTAAGAAGTTATCTGATAAAGGAGAGAAGAGCTTATCTAGTAACCATAAGTGGATTTTTAAATCATCATTGATAAAATCTACTAGCTATGCTAAAACACAAGTGTCTGATAAATCACCAGTTAGAAGAAGTTGGATAGCTAATGATTACAAGAAGAAAGTTCCTGATAGGAAATTTGATTCAAATTTGGGTAATTCAGCTAAACCATGGTCTGTAAGAAATTCTAAATCTTCTGCTGTGATTTCTAAACCTTTGATTGTTGATTACAATGGGATTGTGATGAATCTTAAGAATAAACCTCTTGTTCAAAAACCTCATCTGTATACTTTGAATGATTCCACTAACCCAAAAGGACCCATTCAAAGGTGGGTACCTAGAAAACCTTGATTGTGTTTTGCAGGTAATAAAGGTCTGTGTTTAGTATTCCAATCTCGGATACTGTTCAACACATGATCCTGGAATGAGTTTCTTTTCAAGAAACAATCTCAAATAAGTGCTCATTACCAATGCACTTACTTGCCTCTGCATGTTTCGTACAAATCCTTCATCTCTTTATCTCTCATTCATTATCTGTCAAACATTGATGCTATCCCTATGTGCAATGTGCTTAAATATCATGCAATGTTTGAGGGGGAGAAAAAGGATAATTCATGGATCTAGGGGGAGTTTGTGTATTTGCACTATTTGAAGAGAAAATCATTGTTTTTATTAGAAAAACCAAATATAAAATTTAAAAAATTCATAAAAATAGAAAATTGTTTTTGTCAATTGTTTTGTTTTTGTTCTGTTTAAATAAAAGTTTTTTTTATTGTTGGTATGATAAAACAAAACATAAGCCCAAATTTAAAAAAAAAAAAAAGGGAGGCCAAATTTCAACAAGCCCATGACTTTCAAAACGGGTCAAGACCCACCCGACCCAACCAACTCGGTTTCCTCTTCCTTAAGGAGGAGGGAAACTAATTTTTTTTCCATTTCTTTATCATATCCCAGTTTCCCATAAAAGACTCTCAAATCACTTCGAAAACAACTTTTGGCTGATCATTGAAACAAGATAAGGGTTTTGTTGGTAATTACATACTGATCATTTCATTCCATTACATCATTGTCATCTAATCACATCTTCAAGTAAGATTTCGACTTAGAATGTAAGTTTTTTTTCTTTCATTTTTTACTTGAAATTTCTGCTTCTGTTGATGATTATGTGATGATTGAATGATTTAGAAGCATGTTTAGGTTACATGTGTATGTTTATTACATGTTTAAATGCTTAGTAATGTGATTTCGAAAATTCAAAAACCTGCAACTTATTTTGTTTTGTGAAGAAGATGACCTAAGACGATCTTCGATTTGTTATAGGTTATTTTTCTTGATGTAAGTGATTGGAGTAGTGTAAGTTTACTTACTGTGATTCATATAAATGTTTTGTTATGCTTAGATGTAAAAATGAATCATGTTGTGTTATGTGAAACCTGGTTGGAAATAAAACGACTTTGGCAAAGTCTTCGTAATTTCAAGTCATTGTGTTTCTAAGACGATCTTGCCCAAGACCGTCTTAGTTCCAGAACGACTTGGAAATAAGACGATCTTGCCAAGACCGTCTTAGTTCCACTTTCTCATATATTTGCCTTGTAACCCTTGAGACCAAGACCAGGACGATCTTGTCAGGATCGTTCTAGGGTCTGTACGCTGTGTGGTTGATAAATTGATTTGAAAAATAAATGAATGGGTAACTGAACTCGTAAGAGATCGGTTTGCTCAAAACTAATACTTTTAAATTTAAAGGGAAATCATTGAGATGATTTCACTTTAGATTTCAAAGTGTTAGAATTTTTTTTTAAAATTGAAGTGAAGTGTTTTTAACACTTGTTGTTAAAACGATCTTAAACAAGATCGTCCCATTTTAATAAAACCTTAAGACGATCTTGTACAAGATCGTCTCATTTTCTTTGTCTTAAAACCTTTGTCAACATATTGAATATTAAGACGATCTTGAACAAGATCGTCCCATGTTCATTTTTCCATACTTAACATTTTTTTAAATAATTAATGCTAAAACGATCTTGAACAAGATCGTTTCATTTTTTTCCTTAACCTTTTTCAATAACAAATGTTGAGACGATCTTCCTTATGATCGTTTTGTTTTTCCAAAACCTGAGTTCAACCTCAGGACGATCTTGTCAAGATCGTCCTAGTTTCTATACTTAGAAAATTTTTCAAAAAGTTTTTTTTTTTCTTAAATTTTGTGTAATGTGACAAAGTGCTTTGTATTATCATATAATCACAATATATTTGAAATACAAGGAATTGAACGCCTTTGTGTACTTCCTTGCTATTTTTAAATATATTGTACTTATATGATTATACTTTATTTTCTGAGTTTATCTTCTCATTTCAAATTATTTATAAAGAATACACTGAGTTGATCGCCTTTGTGAACCTCTTTGTATTTTATATAAATCATTTGAGTGAAACTTGTTATTTGCTATTCAAACATTATTTTATGTGTGCGTTAAATTGTTTTATGTCTTAAATCAGAAAAATAAAAATGGATCATCAAGAAGTTATTGAACATGATGAAGAGGTTGCTCTAAATGAATCAATTGAAGAAATTCTCATTGCCGGAAACACAAGTAACATGAGAAATAATAGAGCATTGTTTGATCCTTTCATGGCTCCCGGTTTCCAAATTGTTCCAAGAATTCTTCATAATCATCCTCTCACATATGTACTTACTGTTGAACAAGACTTAGCTGAAGTCTATCTTTTTGATATGTGGAGATCGATTACCTTTGTTCAACCTTATAATCCAACAAATCCAAAAGCCAAATCTAAATCAAAATCACCTGAACTTCGTCGTCAAGGCTACTTTCAATATCAGTTGACTTCAGAAGAAAGAACATATGAGTTTGAGTTCAATATTGATGACTTCAGAAGGATTTTAAGACTACCTGAAGCAAATTTCAATGGACATGCTGATTATGATGAATTTGAGTCCAATGAAGAAATGTTTGCTGCTTTAATTTCTATTGGCTATGAAGGTCCTTTATCCAGGACAAGAGATTTCAAGTTGAAAAATCTACCAAAGATTTGGTATTATGTGTTTTCCATCCTAAGCAACTGCTTAACTCCTTACACAAGAGGGATGGACAATCTGACACAGCCAATGCTGCACATTTTCTATGGTGTTGTCTTCAACAGACACTATGACATTGCTCAACTTCTGTGGGATCAATTGATAGTATTAGTAAATGGCAAAGTCTCTGCTCCCAAGAAGTATATTCCATTCATAAGATTTCTCACAGCAATTGTCTACAGTGCAGTCAGACAGGAAAGAAGCATTCCAAGGCTTCAAGACAGCAGCCAAGTGACCATACACTTTTATAAGTATGTTAGAGATTCAGGAACTGCTAACTATACTTTCCTGATTCCATCATTTCTATTAGATATGGTTTCAGATTCTGATGATGATAAGATTGCTTATCTGGACTGGATTAGAACAGCACTGGGACCGGAAAGCCTCCTGGTTCCTACCCAAGCTGTACATAGGACACCTGGTGAGGGGTCAAGTAGAAAAAGAAAAGAGCGTGAGGGTGAATCCAGTTCCAGTAAGTCCAAAAGAAAGAAACAAAAAGGTGAAATGTTTGTGTTAAAATTGAGTAAACAAGTGCATCAAAAGAAGAAGAAGAAGAGTTCATCAAAGAAACTCAAAAGAAAAGCTACAGCTGAAACTTCTTCTCCAATATCTTCTGAGGAGACAATATCTGTTTCTGGGTCTCAAAGACCAATCCGATCACCACCCCCCAAAACAACCAATTTAATCCGATCACAACAACAACAACAACCTCAAAATCGAAACAACAGCAGCAGCAACAACCACAACAACAACAACAACAACAAGCAACAACAACAACAACAACAACAACAACAACAACAACAACAACAACAACAACAACAACAACAACAACAACAACAACAACAACAACAACAACAACAACAACAACAACAACAACAACAACAACAACAACAACAACAACAACAACAACAACAACAACAACAACAACAACAACAACAACAACAACAACAACAACAACAACAACAACAACAACAACAACAACAACAACAACAACAACAACAACAACAACAACAACAACAACAACAACAACAACAACAACAACAACAACAACAACAACAACAACAACAACAACAACAACAACAACAACAACAACAACAACAACAACAACAACAACAACAACAACAACAACAACAACAACAACAACAACAACAACAACAACAACAACAACAACAACAACAACAACAACAACAACAACAACAACAACAACAACAACAACAACAACAACAACAACAACAACAACAACAACAACAACAACAACAACAACAACAACAACAACAACAACAACAACAACAACAACAACAACAACAACAACAACAACAACAACAACAACAACAACAACAACAACAACAACAACAACAACAACAACAACAACAACAACAACAACAACAACAACAACAACAACAACAACAACAACAACAACAACAACAACAACAACAACAACAACAACAACAACAACAACAACAACAACAACAACAACAACAACAACAACAACAACAACAACAACAACAACAACAACAACAACAACAACAACAACAACAACAACAACAACAACAACAACAACAACAACAACAACAACAACAACAACAACAACAACAACAACAACAACAACAACAACAACAACAACAACAACAACAACAACAACAACAACAACAACAACAACAACAACAACAACAACAACAACAACAACAACAACAACAACAACAACAACAACAACAACAACAACAACAACAACAACAACAACAACAACAACAACAACAACAACAACAACAACAACAACAACAACAACAACAACAACAACAACAACAACAACAACAACAACAACAACAACAACAACAACAACAACAACAACAACAACAACAACAACAACAACAACAACAACAACAACAACAACAACAACAACAACAACAACAACAACAACAACAACAACAACAACAACAACAACAACAACAACAACAACAACAACAACAACAACAACAACAACAACAACAACAACAACAACAACAACAACAACAACAACAACAACAACAACAACAACAACAACAACAACAACAACAACAACAACAACAACAACAACAACAACAACAACAACAACAACAACAACAACAACAACAACAACAACAACAACAACAACAACAACAACAACAACAACAACAACAACAACAACAACAACAACAACAACAACAACAACAACAACAACAACAACAACAACAACAACAACAACAACAACAACAACAACCGTACCACCAACACCACCACCACAATCATTTCCTGATCCAAATTCACCACATCATTCTTCCAGCTCTTCTTCTGAATCATCTGATTCATCCGAATACTTAAGTGATTGCTCACCAAACAGAATTGCCACCAGTGGGTTATCTACCAATACTTTAATTGTTGCTCTTATGAATCGGTTGAGATCAGAAGAACCCCATCTTTCTTCGCATAAAAGATCTATTTTTCAATCACTTCTTGCATATTTGTCTTTTCAAAGTACACAACAGGAACAACAGAATCAAATTGAAGCTCTTCAAAAGCGAGTCATTGAGCTTGATCAACAATGTCGACTGGCTAATATCTCAAGGCGTCGGGATGATCAAGAACCTGATGATCAACCCGAGGGGGAGAATATGAGAGATATTAGAGAGGGTCATGAGACACAAGCTCAAGATGGTCAAGAAACTGTTCAAGAAGTTGTTACAGAGACTCAAGGAGGAACTCAAATTCAAGAAGATTCGGATGATTTACCTCTACTCATCAGAAATATTTCCCATTATTATTCTTCCACATCAAGTTCTGATGAGTCAAGTGATCCTGATCCATTTCAACCAGAAAATGGTAATGATGATAAGTCTGATTCTGATAAACCTGATGATGCTCCAGCAAGTGTAGCTCAAGAAGAATATGGAGAGGATATATTTGAAGAGATAGTCTATCATCTCAGAAATACAGAAAATCTTGAGACTCCCAATGAACTTGGACAAGGAGTTAGACATCCAAGGATCTCAAGAAATAAGATATGGCAGATCAATGAGGGCTATTTTGCTGAGAATTATGAACAAATCTTGGATTTGAGCACAAGACCTGAAGAAATTGTGTGCAGAGCAAGATATCTTGAAGAAAGAGCCTTTCAAATCTATTGCTCACCAAGTGAAAGACTCAACATGACCTTGAACCGATTAAGAGCATTCTTTCTGTTCAGACATCAAGGTCAAAGAGATGCATATATGGAGCTAATGAATGCTGAAAGTTCTGTAAGAGCTGAATGGTGGTATCAGCAATTTCAAATCCCAATCACTAAAATCCTTCAGTTGTTTACTCCTCTCAAAAACCACAATCTTAGACTTGTTCGATTCAGAGTTCGTCGAGCAGATGGCAATATCTATGTTGTTCAAGAAGAATATGGAGAGGATATATTTGAAGAGATAGTCTATCATCTCAGAAATACAGAAAATCTTGAGACTCCCAATGAACTTGGACAAGGAGTTAGACATCCAAGGATCTCAAGAAATAAGATATGGCAGATCAATGAGGGCTATTTTGCTGAGAATTATGAACAAATCTTGGATTTGAGCACAAGACCTGAAGAAATTGTGTGCAGAGCAAGATATCTTGAAGAAAGAGCCTTTCAAATCTATTGCTCACCAAGTGAAAGACTCAACATGACCTTGAACCGATTAAGAGCATTCTTTCTGTTCAGACATCAAGGTCAAAGAGATGCATATATGGAGCTAATGAATGCTGAAAGTTCTGTAAGAGCTGAATGGTGGTATCAGCAATTTCAAATCCCAATCACTAAAATCCTTCAGTTGTTTACTCCTCTCAAAAACCACAATCTTAGACTTGTTCGATTCAGAGTTCGTCGAGCAGATGGCAATATCTATGTTGTTCAAGAAGAATCTTTTCAACATATGACAATCTCAGACATCTTGTTTCTCTACAATCAATATGCCTATCTGATCATCAAGACTCCAGATCAACTTCTAGCCTACGAAGCATTGAAAAGTCATATTCAAGCATTGATCAGATTCTATGAGTTCAATGACTTTCAGATTGGATTAGAAAGAAGAACTAGCAGGATTAACCTTACAAAACCAAACCAAAGAGCCAGAGGTTATGAGCTAGATTCATATCAGATTGGAGATCCAATTGAAAATTTGGATGGATTTGTCTTCATTAATCGACTGAAGAAAAAGATCTTCATTCGTGCCTCTGAGTTTCCCAAATATTCAGATGGTACCTTGAAATATTGTCAATCAATTCTGAATGCAATAGATGAAGATTCTGACAATGAAGAAGATGAACAAATCAAGTCTCAGAGAGAAGATCATATAAGATGGATCAAAGATACTCTTGATATGCGTCAGAAGATTAGAGATCTCATTGTCACAAGAACTCCCAAGTCCCAAGAAGGAATTATTCATACCAAGACAGGTTCATGGGTTCATTGGAATCCTAGTCATGAATGTGGTCCTCATAACATTCCTCCTGTAAACTTCCAAGATAATATCAAATTGCCAGATGAACGTCCTGTAGGTGATAACTGGCACTTCATCCCTAAGAAGTTTTGGAATGATTCATGGAACAGTTATAAGAAGAGAGCCTTCTGGAGTTCAAAGATTGACAAGCCATCAACCTCAAATGCTGCACGACGATATAAGAAAAGAAAGAACAAGCAAAGACGTGCAAACAAGAGGAGGAGACAACATAGAAAGTGATGATGGACAACCAAGCACTAAGGGGGAGAATGTTAGAAATATAAAATAGTGCTTAGTTGTATTTCTAAACATTGTACTTTATGTATATAATGTAAGGTTGAGGGGGAGCTTTTGTAATATACTTAGAGTATAAATACCCCTCAAGCCTTCAAATTTTGTAAGCTTTCAACACACTTATGATAATCTATCATTCCTGCTTCCCACACACACATCTTTCTCTCTCAAGAACACACACTAACACACACACTTTCCACCATTGTTGATTACCTTTCTTCCGCACTAGAACACGAATTATAATAGTTTTAACATTATCTTACTTAGCTAATTCGTTAGCTAACACTTGCTATTTTAAATATGTTGTGCCCTCAGGTCCAACATTAGTGAGCAGGTAGATGTGAGAAGACGTGAGGCATGGGTAGATGATCTTGAAGCTGGCTGTAGTTTACCCATAGTGGCTGCTCGCATTAGACATTGATTTATGTTTAGATATTTATGATTTGTATTTACTATAATGTCGGTTGTTTAATGTTGGGCAACCGATGGATTTCCATTTGAGCTTATTTCGATGACATTGCTGGTAACACCAATTAATAAATGAACCAAACGTTTCCTTTTGGTTTGTTCTTTTAAAGTTTACTTCCGCTATATTTTGACGCCGTTTGGCAAAAATTTTTGGAAATCCATATTTTTAAACGACGGGTGTTACAAGTGGTATCAGAGCAATGGTTTAAGTGAACCAATGACTATAGGTATGCCATAGGAATTGGACTTAAATCGATAGAGGACAAGTTAAGCTTAAGTAGGTATGCTTAGCCTTTGAGATGAAATGCCTTAGGACGGGTTTGGGATGAGTGAGAGTGTAGGATTAAGGCTATGTGATGATTGTTTATTGATATGTGAATGTGTCTTTTAGCCTTTATTCTTCCGTTTCTCGCTTCTCCGTCGCTAATTATTCTATTGCTATGATAGACGGTCCTCGAGGCGATCTTCTATTTCTCTAATTGAATTTGATAAACTTGTGCTTTATATTACGTGGGAAGTTGTTGAGATGGACAAAAGTTGGAGGGTTAGGTGAAATGGTATTCTATCAATATCGAACCCACGAGGTTAGTGACAAGGACCACAATGTAAAATATATATGTTGTATGCGTGATAAAGGTCGTGTGAATGGATTTGGTGAAGAGAAGACGATACACAAATGTGGTAGCGAACATGCAAGTGAAAGGATACAATTACAATTATGGTCCGGAACATAATTGCAAGCGTATCACGACGCGAGCGTATTTGTATGGCCATGCTTGCGTTGACCAGTGTAGAAAGTAACGAAGTGGTAAGATCTCTATGAAGTGTTGTATTATGTTGTGGAGCCCACGGGCTTAAAGGACATGGACTTGAAGTTTGACGAGTAGAGTTGATGCTGGATACTTGAAGGGTTGTAAGTAGGTGACGCATAGAAGGGTTACCGGGCACACGTATGAAAGGATACAATTACAATTCTGGTCGCGAACGTAATTGTAAATGTATCACGACATGTGTGTATTTGTGAGACTGTGTCTGTGTTGATCCGAATGAAGTGAAGATGAGAACGATGGAATCACGGAATGGTATCATATTTAACCACGCGAAGAGTAAACACGTATAAATGGAATAAAGAATGATGAAGCTGAAGCAAGTAAAGAAGCTAACACTAAGGTTGATTGAACCCTTTAACCATGAAGCTCTTCCATTCTATGAACACCATGTTATGATGTGAAGCTACATTCGAGCTGTGAAGTGTTAAAGTTGTGCTTGGGTGTAAGGAAAACGTTTAGGTTTCGTTTGAAATTATCTTTCCTGATCATAGATAATATGCGGTGCACAAAAGCTATATGCGGCACATATCCTGAGTTTTTAAGTTTATGCGGAGCATGTTCAAAGCATGTTATTTTCTGTAAACAAAAGTGTGAAATATGCGGCGCATATTATTCCCATGCGGCGCATATGTGCCCAGTTTTGAAATATGCGGCGCATGCACCATCCATGCGGCGCATGTTTTGGTCTGTTTTGGATTTACGACTCGTTTAGTTTTGATTTCGCTTGCGGATGATATATGACGATTGGGACGAATATCTACAGGTGAAGATTCTTCCTTATATTGCATGAATGTAAAGGTGATGTTGATATCGTATATTTGTACAAAGTCTTATGTATGACTGCTTCTCAAGATAAAGAGTTTTTCCCTTAAGAAAAGTTAAGAGGTAAGATGATGGAGTTATTTATGGTTTCTTAAAGCACAAGAAGTAAAAGTTTTCAGGAGCATTCGGTTTCGAAGTGATCATGTTTCTCGCCTATGTGATCTATTCATGTACGGCAAAGATTATATTTCTAAAGTCAAGGCCACTCGTAGTTTTGAGACGTTCTAATAAGGTTCTCGGTTTCGTTGCAATCGTGAGGTCGAACCTTCAATTGATGTGTGACTAGTGCTACTTTCATGCAAACGCACCTTCCGTTTTGTTCTCACTTATAGGAAGAAGTTAATGTTTTTTTAGTGGGATGCATTTCTTTCTGTAAGATAGATTTACGATTTTGCTACCATTTGTTGATGATGAAAGTCCTGCCAAAGTTATTTCTACCCTCACTACCACCCTATTGAGTTTCTCGAAGTACCTGCATGCTAACGAATGGTTCTTACCATGTCATGAACTTAAGGGATAAAGTTTAAAGTTTTCTCTAGATCGTTCAGTCATTATGTTTAGTGATGACAATATTGCCTATTCTAAGTATGACGAAGAACATCATATTTGCGTAAAGAGCGTTATTACGATTTTCAACTCGAAGAGGCTTAGTTTTAATTCGTCAAAAGTGAGTAAGAGTTAAGGGAGCAGCCGACGCTTAATGTTGAAGGGAACAAAGTTCTATTTATTAGCTAAGTCCGTGGTTACGAGGTTATAGTGAGTGCTTGACTACGGCGAATCAGCTCAAGATAATGTTCTTTGAGACAAAGAATGTAGTAGAACGGGAGCATAGTCAGAAGAGTCGAGACGAACCATCATGAAGCAATACGTTTAAAAGTAAGATTTAGGTATCCGAGAACGAAATGACCAAAAGTTGTACTTGAGGAGGCTTATGAACCGTGGTGACATGCTTATTTGGATGCCGCCTGAAATGTGATACGACCTATTATGATACGAGGTGTAGTAAATCTTATATGTTGACGTGGGATAGGGTTAAAAGCCAAGACTAGACACCGAAAGTTTTGTTACAAAATAATTATTTAATGATCCTTTAACGGAAGTGAGGAGTCACGTTATCAGGGACTAAGAGACAAGGTTGCGTGGGAAGCTAAAGGTAATGATATGATATGAGCCATTAGTAGACAGGTTGCCCAAGAATGTTTATTTCTTGGTGAACTATTACACCGTTTCATTGGACATGAAAGAAAAGATGTATGATAAAGAAGTGCTCTTAAAGTGTGAAAGTTAATTGTTGAATGTTTCGAATTGAGACGGCTGTAATGTAAATAATTTATAAAGATGTTTGTCAAAGTATGAAGGAAATGGAGAACTCAAGTGCTGCCTATCACTCCTAGATTGATGGGAAAGAGAAATGATGATTTAGAAACTTGGGAAAGTCATATGATCGTGCGATAGTGCGTTGAGATTTTCATATACTATTGTTGAGTTCACATATAATGACAACTACGATGTAGGTGTGGATGTCATTTCATGATACGACATGTTATTGAAAGGAAAGTTGTGGAGCCAGATAACATGAAAATAGCAGCTCATAAAGTCAGAATTGTTGAACGAGTGTTTTGATTAGCTCAAAATTGTCTAAAGATTTTGGTGGTGAGCAAAGAAAGCTTATTATGAACAAGGTGTGTATTATGGTCTAGCCATAAGTCTCTAAGGAGGGGTATGATTTGCATACAAAGTGACGGCTAGTCGACCTTTGTTCCATGAATTATGTGAGTTATGGTAGCAAGGAAATATGGATATGTGCCGGAAGGTCTTATCCGACAAATGAATAGTCTTCACCAAATGTAATGTGTGTACTACTTATGAAGGTTGAAGAAATGAAGTGATTGCTTGGTTTGATTTAAAGATTGAACCAAAGAAATGACAAAAACGGTTGAAATGATAAAGTTAAGGTTACGGGTAAGTTATTTATATATAAGCGGCGAAATGATTCTGAGGACAGAATCCTTTTAAGGGGGATATAATTGTAACATCCTAAACTTTTCTACCTTTGACTCTGAATTGGACCGTTAGTTGACTTTGATGCCGTTAGTTGCTTAAATTGCTAAGTAATTAACTATTGTTGTCTAAATGATTAATGTGATACTTGAATGAGTTATTAATGATCATGAGATGTTATTATAGTTTCCGGTCAGTCATTAAGGTGCTCCTTGGTCGTTTGAGCTTCCGATTCGTTAATTTGAGTCTTAACGGTCGTTAGATTTAAGTCAAGGGCACTTTAGTCATTGTGCAAAGAGGGGGCCGGTTTTGATAGGGTTTAGGCAGCCCTTATCCTTCATTATATTCAGAATTATGTGTTTTTCTTGGATTGAGCCTCCATAACCTCCATAGCTTGATTTTCATTGATTTCGGGTCGATTCGGAGTGATCTAAGGCTTGAAATCGATTCTACAATCATCTAGAAAGGTAATGATTGAAATCCTTACTGAATATTAGTCATTGGAATCTATGTTTTTCGTCCATACCTGGACTTGTTGACTATCGATTGATAAGAAACGTTTTTGTTGTTAGATTTGACGATTTCGGGTCATTCGGTGATTATTATAGCAATCATTTGGTATAGTGAGATTTACTACAGGTATGAAATCATTGTTAATGTCATTTTGATGTTTCAATAGAACCAAAATAGGGTTCACATCTGGTCTTGAGGTTTGATTTGGATTCGATTGCGTTTGTGAGTCGATTTAGGTCATTTGGGGTGTCAAATCTATTGTATAATGTGTGTAACGAATCTATAAATCAATTGATCATTTCATAAAGTCAAATGATTCATATTTGTCACGCCCCATAATAATACGGAAGGGTACGAGGTGCAACATTTATGAAATCACAACACAAGACATAATGAACGACTATAAAGGAGTCGTTTTGAAAACATTTCATTTAACATAACTTCATTGTCTTGAAACATTGGAAATACATTAAGGAAAAACATTACAATAATTTAAAGAGTATTTTTAGGAATTCTAAATCCTCGATAGGTGGTGCTATCATTGGTTTCGACAACAATGATAACTTGAACAAAAGTAAAGTCTTTTCCATGATAAAAACGAAACATCAACTCCAAGTGGCGGAATAGCCTTATGTGAATCCTACCGTGCATCTTACGGACCTGAGATACATGC
Source organism: Erigeron breviscapus (assembly GCA_034093135.1). NCBI lineage: Eukaryota > Viridiplantae > Streptophyta > Magnoliopsida > Asterales > Asteraceae > Erigeron > Erigeron breviscapus. Next base: position 78,095,833 of record CM067171.1, on the reverse strand, counting down.
TAAGATGGGTCAACAATAATGTTGGTGAATTCATAGGGGTAAATAAGTAATTTGCATGAAACCACAAGATTTAAGTGTGACCATTGCTGACCCGCAATGTCGTGTAGCCATTGTTCAAAAACAATGCTAGGAAAAATATAATGTATATATTGTACTAAGCTCATGAATTGAAACTCGACGGTAATAAGTAACATTGTGCCTCAGCAAGTATTTGATCCATAATACTTGGGAATCCAAATATGCATGCATTCGTTCGACCATCACCGGTCAAGTTGGTGCGACCAACCCGAATGGGGGTGTCAACCCAAATAGTACTATTCATCATATCTCGTTCAAATCCATAACTAACAATTCATGATGGGAGGACTTTAAGAGGGATCAATGCAACTTAGACAATCATCATATACATAGTTTTGGTACTTGTGTTCCACATGTAAAACATAGAGCATGCATCTCACCCAAAATAGTAAGAAAGTGTGGGCTATGAACTCACCTTAGTTTCAAAGTAGCAACAATTAGCAAGTAGCGGATTTTCTTGAATGTGTCAACCTATAGATATAAAATATAAACTTGTCTTAACAATTTATGCTATTATGTTCCTAGTGAATTTTCCTTATCCTTCCAAATAATGTTGTTATAATACATTTTCTTAAAAATGTTTTTCTTATGTGATAATCGTTAGGGTTGTCCACGTGCTAGTTGGAGTTGGTCTTTCATGGGTTTATATATATTAATATGATATAATAGTAATAATAATAATAGCGATATTACGACTATTCTCCCACACAACCCATACACGTGAAATGGCAAGGAAGTATGGTTGCGTGTTGAAATAAATCATAACATGGCATTCGCGATCATTCTCCCTCACAACCCATACGAGTGCACCGGTTTCCATAATAGGAGTTGGGCAATTGTCAATTAAGTATGGTGGTGAGTTGGAATAACCACGAATTAATAAATATATAATATATATATATATGTCGCCGCACAACTTTGCACCAACATTCTATATATATATATATATATATATATATATATATATATATATATATATATATATATATATATATATATATATATATATATATATATATATATATATATATATATATATATATATATATATATATATATATATATATATATATATATATATATATATATATATATATATATATATATATATATATATATATATATATATATATATATATATATATATATATATATATATATATATATATATATATATATATATATATATATATATATATATATATATATATATATATATATATATATATATATATATATATATATATATATATATATATATATATATATATATATATATATATATATATATATATATATATATATATATATATATATATATATATATATATATATATATATATATATATATATATATATATATATATATATATATATATATATATATATATATATATATATATATATATATATATATATATATATATATATATATATATATATATATATATATATATATATATATATATATATATATATATATATATATATATATATATATATATATATATATATATATATATATATATATATATATATATATATATATATATATATATATATATATATATATATATATATATATATATATATATATATATATATATATATATATATATATATATATATATATATATATATATATATATATATATATATATATATATATATATATATATATATATATATATATATATATATATATATATATATATATATATATATATATATATATATATATATATATATAGATATAGATATATATATATATATATATATATATATATATATATATATATATAACATATATTAATATATATATACATAGTTATTTAGTGGGCATTTAACTAGCACGTTTTCCCAACTTTACCAACATAGATTATCACACTAATGATTATACTCAAAGCATGCTTGCGTATTTCCAAGAAAAGGCTAATCATTATGTATGTTGGGATTATTGTCATAAAGGTATTACTTGGAAGAGGGAATATCCACCTAGGAACTATACCATCATTAAATGCATGTAATGATTATTACCCAAATTAAATTATTTCGATTAAATCAACAATAATTAATCTGTTAATTTTTCCAATAATAAATTATATTTTCAAAACCATAATGTGTATGCATGTCGGCTGTCCTTTGGAATGCATTTGAAAAGTTTAGAAGTTTAAAAGTCATTGAATTGGTTTTGGTGCATTCTTGGCCGAACATTCACGGCCAAAAGAGAAAACTATTTCTGTTTTTAGACAGCCCAGAAGGTCGACTATTCAGCCCCAACAATAGTAACAACACACAGGTGGGTTATGGTGGTGATAAAAGGTGGCAAAAGGTGGTGGTTTGCGGTGGTTTCGACCCGAAACCGAAACGAAAGACACTAAGACTTTGCATGGCCGTGTATCATCAGCACAAAAGACTTAGGGTTAGATAAACAACCTGTTTCGCGAGTGTAACAGATCTGCAACGGTGGCTGTTCACGGCGGCTCGCGGCTGAGAACAAGAAAAACAAGTTAAAAACGTTTTTGAGATTTAAGGCACTATAACTAAGCATGGGCAGCCATGAAACGACCTGAAATGATACTTGTACGCTCCTCCTTCTTCCTGGGTCGTCGCGAGGTGGTGGTGGAGTGGTGGTGCGCGGCTGCGACGGGAAGAAAAAGAAAAAGAAAGGAAACCGGTTAGGGTTTTTAGAGAGAAATAAGAAATGGGTTTATGTTAGGAGGAATTTACTTACGTTCCTCACCCTCCTGGATGTTAATGGAGTCGAATGGTGGTGGTTTGAAGATCCGGCCAGCAGCAGCGGTGATGGGGTTTTGGTTGTTTAGGGTTGTAGGAAAAACCTTTGTCTTTTGTTGGTTTGTTTGTATTTGTCTTTTGTTGGTTTGTTTGTATTTGTCTTTTGTTGGTTTGTTTGTATTTGTCTTTTGTTGGTTTGTTTGTATTTGTCTTTTGTTGGTTTGTTTGTATTTGTCTTTTGTTGGTTTGTTTGTATTTGTCTTTTGTTGGTTTGTTTGTATTTGTCTTTTGTTGGTTTGTTTGTATTTGTCTTTTGTTGGTTTGTTTGTATTTGTCTTTTGTTGGTTTGTTTGTATTTGTCTTTTGTTGGTTTGTTTGTATTTGTCTTTTGTTGGTTTGTTTGTATTTGTCTTTTGTTGGTTTGTTTGTATTTGTCTTTTGTTGGTTTGTTTGTATTTGTCTTTTGTTGGTTTGTTTGTATTTGTCTTTTGTTGGTTTGTTTGTATTTGTCTTTTGTTGGTTTGTTTGTATTTGTCTTTTGTTGGTTTGTTTGTATTTGTCTTTTGTTGGTTTGTTTGTATTTGTCTTTTGTTGGTTTGTTTGTATTTGTCTTTTGTTGGTTTGTTTGTATTTGTCTTTTGTTGGTTTGTTTGTATTTGTCTTTTGTTGGTTTGTTTGTATTTGTCTTTTGTTGGTTTGTTTGTATTTGTCTTTTGTTGGTTTGTTTGTATTTGTCTTTTGTTGGTTTGTTTGTATTTGTCTTTTGTTGGTTTGTTTGTATTTGTCTTTTGTTGGTTTGTTTGTATTTGTCTTTTGTTGGTTTGTTTGTATTTGTCTTTTGTTGGTTTGTTTGTATTTGTCTTTTGTTGGTTTGTTTGTATTTGTCTTTTGTTGGTTTGTTTGTATTTGTCTTTTGTTGGTTTGTTTGTATTTGTCTTTTGTTGGTTTGTTTGTATTTGTCTTTTGTTGGTTTGTTTGTATTTGTCTTTTGTTGGTTTGTTTGTATTTGTCTTTTGTTGGTTTGTTTGTATTTGTCTTTTGTTGGTTTGTTTGTATTTGTCTTTTGTTGGTTTGTTTGTATTTGTCTTTTGTTGGTTTGTTTGTATTTGTCTTTTGTTGGTTTGTTTGTATTTGTCTTTTGTTGGTTTGTTTGTATTTGTCTTTTGTTGGTTTGTTTGTATTTGTCTTTTGTTGGTTTGTTTGTATTTGTCTTTTGTTGGTTTGTTTGTATTTGTCTTTTGTTGGTTTGTTTGTATTTGTCTTTTGTTGGTTTGTTTGTATTTGTCTTTTGTTGGTTTGTTTGTATTTGTCTTTTGTTGGTTTGTTTGTATTTGTCTTTTGTTGGTTTGTTTGTATTTGTCTTTTGTTGGTTTGTTTGTATTTGTCTTTTGTTGGTTTGTTTGTATTTGTCTTTTGTTGGTTTGTTTGTATTTGTCTTTTGTTGGTTTGTTTGTATTTGTCTTTTGTTGGTTTGTTTGTATTTGTCTTTTGTTGGTTTGTTGAGAAGATGGATGGTCTTTTGTTGGTTTGTTTGTATTTGTCTTTTGTTTGGTTTGTCTTCTTACTAGTGTTTTTAATTGCAATAATATATGTGTGTCACGTGTGGGTAAAAGGAGAAAATGGCAGGAACATTTCTAGCAATTTATAAGGCTAGATAGGTGGGCTTGGGTCATGGTTTGGGGCTTGGGCTCATGAATCCGAAAATTACATGGATTGAAGGTGTGTGGGCTTATTTTTGACTAGCAATTCTTATTAGCCCTTTAATTGTTTTATTTAGTTAGTCCATGTACTTTTATAAATAATTTACATATTGTTTTGTATAAATTTTTAGTTAGGAAACTAAAAATAATATGTCATGTTTTTATAATTCATGTTTTTATAAATTGTGTCAATTATTATTATTGCATAAGAGCGTTCTTTAATAATTTAGTAAATATATAACGACATATATTTCATATGGCACTTTTACTAACGAAAGAGATCTTAACTAGATACATATTGTCACATAAAAATCATATATCACAAAAATGCATATTATGGAGGTCCTCCTTGACCGGTTCATCAACCCGATGAATGTGTGTCGGCATCGTTATTTTATAACGACGTTTGCTCATGGTTGACACATAAGAATTTAAATATCACATATTTAAATTTAACTTTCTATAAATAGCACATGAATAGTAAACTTTCTAAGTTTAGCTAACCTCAAATTTGGCGGTTGTCACATATATTACTAGCATTTTGGACGTTACGGAATAAATGTGGGTATTTTTGTTTCATTTGGTCTTCACGTTCCCACGTGAACTCGGGTCCTCGTCTTGAGTTCCAACGAACCTTAACGATAGGAATGCGACTTTGTTTTAATTTCTTAACTTCGCGGTCCATGATTTCAACGGGTTCTTCTACAAAGTGCATGTGATCATCTAGCTGAATCTCTTCAAGCGGAATGGTTTGTGTTTCATTCGATAAACACTTCTTTAAGTTTGAGACATGAAAAACATTGTGCACTCTGCTCAACTCTTGAGGAAATTCTAGTCGATATGCGACGGGACCTATCCTTTCTACGATCTTGAAAGGTCCAACGTATCTCGGGTTCAACTTTCCTCGTTTCCCAAAATGAATGGTTCCTTTCCAAGGAGAGACTTTTAACATGACTCTATCTCCTACTTGAAATTCCAACGGTTTTCGCCTAACGTCGGCGTAGCTCTTTTGACGGTCACGTGCGGCTTTCATTCGGTTTTGGATTTGAAAAATCTTTTCGGTGGTTTCATGAAGGATTTCTGGACCCGTAATTTGACTATCACCAACTTCGATCCAACAAACGGGCGACCGACACTTTCTCCCATAAAGTGCCTCGAATGGGGCGGCTTGAATGCTGGTGTGATAGCTATTGTTGTATGAAAATTCACACAATGGCAAGTGACGCTCCCAGTCACTCCCAAAGTCTATCACACACGCGCGTAACATATCCTCTAGCGTTTGGATGGTCCTTTCGCTTTGACCATCGGTTTGGGGGTGGTATGCGGTGCTCATGTCAATTCTAGTACCCAAAGCTTTTTGGAAAGATTTCCAAAATCTAGAGGTGAAACGAGCATCTCGATCACATATGATCGAAATAGGTACACCATGACGTGACAAAACTTCCTTCAAATAAATTCTCGCTAATTTATCCATCCCAAACGTTTCCTTAATGGGTAGGAAAAGAGCGGACTTTGTGAGGCGGTCCACAATTACCCAAATCGTGTCACATCCACTCACGGATCTAGGCAACTTAGTAATGAAATCCATGGATATTTCTTCCCACTTCCATTGGGGTATCCTTGGTTGTTGAAGCAAACCGGATGGTTTTTGATATTCAATCTTAACCTTTGCACACGTCAAACAACGACCAACATAGGCGGCTATGTCGGCCTTCATCTTAGGCCACCAATACATCTCCTTAAGTCCATGATACATCTTATCGCCACCGGGATGTATTGAATACCTAGACTTGTGTGCTTCGTCCATGATTAACTCTCTTAGGTTCCCATGGTTGGGTACCCAAATTCGGTTGGCAAAATAGCGAGTTCCATCGGGTCTAGTTTCAAATTGCGCTTCCATTCCTCTCAAGGCTTCATTCTTGAGATTTTCTTCTTCTAATGCTTCAACTTGTGCAATTCGAATGTGAGGGGTGAGGTTGGTATGAATGGTCATACCCAATGCTCGGACGCGAAGCGGCTTGACTCGTTCCTTGCGGCTCAAAGCGTCGGCTACAACATTCGCCTTGCCGGGGTGGTACTTAATCTCACAATCGTAGTCACTAAGTAACTCCACCCATCTTCGTTGTCTCATATTCAAGTCCTTTTGGTCAAAAATATGTTGGAGGCTCTTATGGTCGGTGAATATGGTGCACTTTGTGCCATAAAGATAGTGCCTCCAAATCTTAAGAGCGAAAACTACCGCTCCTAACTCCAAGTCGTGGGTAGTGTAATTTTTCTCATGCACCTTGAGTTGACGTGAAGCATAAGCTATCACCTTGTCCTTTTGCATGAGGACGCAACCTAACCCTTGATGGGAAGCGTCGCAATACACCACAAAATTATCGGTTCCTTCGGGCAGAGCTAGAATTGGCGCACTACAAAGCTTCTCTTTTAGTAGTTGAAATGCCGTTTCTTGCTTGTCTTCCCAAGCAAACTTCTTTTCCTTTTGCGTCAAAGTGGTCAGAGGTTGGGCTATTTTTGAGAAGTTCTCGATGAATCTTCTATAATAGCCGGCAAGACCTAAGAACTGACGTACTTCCGTTGGGGTCCTCGGTGCATCCCAACTCTTGATGGCTTCGATCTTTGCGGGGTCTACGTGAATCCCTTGACTATCAATCACGTGGCCTAAAAATTGTACCGTTCGAATCCAAAATTCACATTTTGAAAACTTCGCATACAATTCTTCCTTCTTGAGTAGCTCCAAAATCATTCTCAAATGTCCCTCATGCTCTTCCTTGGTTTTCGAATAGATTAGTATGTCGTCAATAAAGACAATCACAAACTTATCTAGATATGGCTTGCACACGCGGTTCATGAGGTCCATGAAAACGGCGGGTGCATTCGTCAAACCAAAAGGCATAACTTGAAACTCGTAGTGACCATAACGAGTTCGAAATGCCGTCTTAGGGATATCTTCTTCCCTTACCCTCAATTGGTGGTATCCAGATCTAAGATCGATTTTCGAGTAGTAACTCGATCCTTGTAATTGATCAAACAAGTCATCGATCCTAGGTAGGGGATATCGGTTCTTTATAGTAAGCTTGTTTAATTCACGATAGTCTATACACATCCGGAAGGATCCGTCCTTTTTCTTGACAAAAAGAACCGGAGCTCCCCATGGCGAAGAGCTTGGTCGGATGAATCCTTTATCTAAGAGTTCTTGCAATTGAGTCGAGAGCTCTTTCATTTCGGATGGAGCTAAACGGTATGGAGCACGTGCCACCGGTGTAGCACCGGGCACCAAGTCCACTTGAAATTCCACCTGACGAGCCGGAGGTAGTCCGGGTAAGTCCTCGGGAAATACTTCGGGAAATTCTCGTGCAATAGGCACGTCTTCAAGTCGTTTCTCCTCAGGTTCTTTTGTCGTCACATGGGCTAAAACTGCGTGATACCCCTTTCGTAGGTATTTTTGAGTCTTCATACACGAAATGAGATTAATTGTTACACCACACTTTTCTCCTTGAATGATCAACATGTCTCCATTCTCTAACGGGATGCGAACAACCTTTTCGTGACATACAATCTCGGCCTTGTGTTTGGATAGCCAATCCATGCCGATGATGATGTCAAAGCTTCCTATTTCGACGGGGATTAGGTCTATGTGAAAGGGTTTGTCGGCTAAGGTCAAAGTACACTCACGTACTATGCTATCGGCTTTGATTTCTTTCCCGTTAGCAAGTTCTATAGAATATGCATCGTCTAACGGCACGGGGTTTATAGATAACAATTGAATAATTCTATTTGATATAAAGCTTAAATCGGCACCGCTATCAAATAAAACGGAAACTAGCAGGTTTTCGAGAAGAAACATACCCGTCACAATGTTCGGGTCTTGGCGAGCTTCTCTTGCTTGAATCACGAAAGCTCTTCCACGGGCTTGATTGTTGTTATTGTTTTGGTTTCTAAGTCTTGGGCAATCCCTCTTGATGTGCCCCTCATTTCCACATTCATAGCACCCCTTCTGCACCCCATTGTTGTTATTGTTTTGGTTTCTAAGTCTTGGGCAATCCCTCTTGATGTGCCCCTCATTTCCACATTCATAGCACCCCTTCTGCACCCCATTGTTGTTATTAGCCACGGGGTTTGGAGCTCTACAATTTTGAGTCGTATGACCGGTCCTCTTGCACCGGCCACATGGCGGCATACAAGGTCCGCGATGATGAGAGCGACATTTGTTGCAATAAGGGCTACCTCCATTATACCCTTTCTTCGCAGTTGGCCCCGCGGTATAAGCCTTAACCGCCTCGGCCCGTCTTGGTTGTTGTTGAACTAGATTTCTCGATGACCCTTCATCCCACTTCCTCTTGTGATCGAATGCTCTTGGAGCAGCAACTTCCTTGGCTCCTTGTCTTTTCATTTGATCAGCCAAACTATGTGCCATCTCAACGGCACTCTCGATGTCAGTGGGTTTGGAAGAGGTTACCATTCCTTGGATTTGAGGTGGGAGTCCCCAAATGTACCTCTCAATGAGCTTGAATGCGGGTTCCACCATAGTTGGGCACACTAGGGCCAACTCGTGAAACCGAGTCGTGTACGCGGGTACATCAAGGCCCTTAGTAGTCAAGTTCCAAAACTCGGCTTCCAACTTCTGGATCTCATTCCTTGGGCAATACTTTCCTCGCATCCTTTCCTTTAGTGCCTCCCAAGTGAGTGCATAAGCCGCATCAACTCCTACAGAGTGAGCATACAAATTCCACCAAGTCAGGGCTCCACCTTGGAGAGTGCATGTCGCGTACTTCACCTTACACTCTTCCGGACAATTGCTGATGCGGAAAACTGACTCCATCTTTTCACACCATCGAAGTAATCCAATGGTCCCTTCGGTACCCTCAAAGTTCAGTGGTTTGCACAAGGTAAAGTCCCTATAGGTGCAACCCTTTGGGGCATTTGTTGGTTCTTCACCATTGCCACTTCCCTCGGCTTCACCGGTGGTTCGGTTTGCCTCATAAGTAGCGATGGCGGCAGCAACTCGCTGTGCTACGAGCCTCTCGATTTGGGCCGAACTCAAGGTTTGTGACTTAGTTGCTTTCTTTGGCGCCATTTCTTTAAGAAAGGAAACAAAAGTGTAATAAGTTTTTCTTCATTAACTTATGGATAGCTAACAACATTTAACCACGTCATAATGCATATCAATAGATCCTCAATCATGCAAACACATCATCAACATAACACTACCATGCCATAACTATACTAAAATGCCAACATAATCATAAACAAAATTATTGTAACTAAAAGAAACATAAAAATTTGGATAAAGTAATAGATTTCATTGCTTCAAAATAAAGACAACCATGCGAGAAGTAACTTCGCAAAATCCATAGATTCATCATAATTCAAAGTTTCCGGGCACATCCCGCCCTAAATAGGAACAATAAAAATGTAAAGATAACATCTAGCTAGATCCGCTAGGGGGTGGCATAGTGATAGCAGCAGCAATGGTCTGAAGTGCCTCCTCGATCCTCTGAATCCTTACCTCCTGCATCGTAAGTCTATCCTCCATGTGCTGAACATGAGTCTCCAAGTCTTCAACCCTTACACGTGTAATAAAGCTCTCGTCTCGTACTCCAATGGTCAGCTCAGCAGTGCCTCTCAATCCCAATCCAAGTCCCACAACATAGTCCTCAATCTCATCCACACGATCATGAGCAAACTCGGTCTGAATAGTGGTCTCGGTAAGCTCCACGTTCATAGTGGAGACTTGGCGGTGAAGATCCGCCACAGAAGCTGGAATAGGGCGAGTGGGTCCCTCAAGTGCCTGAAGGCGAGACTCGGCGCGGAAAAGTCGCGCCACGAGGGTGGATACGGTGAGGTGGACAGGCTCTCCGGTATATGCAGAGACGATATCCGGCCCGGAGTGAGCATAGACGCGGTCGTTATCACGAAGGCCCTCTAGCTCTCTCCATCGAGCTAGGACACAAGCCACAGAGTGATAGATCGGCTCGGTGCGGCGGCGTTGAGCCGGTGGCTCAACCATAGAGGGTGGAGGGTGCACCATCTCGGGAACACGAGGCTCAATAGTGAATCTCGGGTCCCGTGACGTGCCCTCGCCGGTACGGAACTGATGATAGTAAGTGGGTGGGGGTAGGTTGAAATGTGGAAGTGGAATATCTGGTGTGGCATAGACGACAGTGGATGTGCCGATCGGGTGAGCTATCGGCTCGGGAATAGTGAAAGCAGTGGGCTCGGCCAAAGTGAGAGTGGGCATAATAGTCGGAGGAACTGGTGGATGGGCAAAGGGTGGTGATGTGGGACCAACGAGTGGTGACCTAGGAGTGTCACCAACGGCCTCGGAATCAACAGTAGGCTCAGAATCAACAGTAGGCTCAGACTCAACGTGCTGATCGAGTGGGGACAAGGGGGATGGGACTGGCTGTTGAGTGACGAACTCTTCCTCATGATCGGACGTTAGGTCAATGACGTGTCGAGACATTTTCCCTAATGGAAAAGAAGAAAAGAAAACATAGGCAATATATGTAAGCATTATTCTACTTAACCTTAATATGAGGCTGATAGGGCAAAGGAGCAGATATATGTATATATATATATATATATATATATATATATATATATATATATATATATATATATATATATATAT
>CM067171.1:78074682-78079682 GCA_034093135.1 Erigeron breviscapus | reverse complement strand
GGAGGTCCTCCTTGACCGGTTCATCAACCCGATGAATGTGTGTCGGCATCGTTATTTTATAACGACGTTTGCTCATGGTTGACACATAAGAATTTAAATATCACATATTTAAATTTAACTTTCTATAAATAGCACATGAATAGTAAACTTTCTAAGTTTAGCTAACCTCAAATTTGGCGGTTGTCACAATATTTTGGTATATATGAACTGTAGAGGTCATGGTTATCAGCCATGGATGTTTGATGGTCGAAATTGCTTTCAAAACGAATTGGATTTCTAGGCCTGAAACTGTTGTCATGTTGAAAAATTCATATCTTTCTTATATGAACTAGTTGGGAGATGAATCTTATATTTTTAAAAAGGTCTATGTGTCCTCTTGAATCGATATGAATAAAGATTCTGGTGATTTTGCCCATAGATAGGCGAAAAGTGTCGATTTTCAAAAGTGGTCGAATTTCAAACGATTTCTGCAGGCCTATCTTGTAAATGTCATAAATCATTCATTAGAGAACTTCAAGAGTCAAACTTTATATTTCTGGAAAGGTCTTTGAATTCCCTACATTTCTTAAGAACTAAGTTTTGACTTATTTGGTCGTCTTGAGATTTAAAAGTCGCCTGCAAGTGAAGGGCGCGAGTCAGTCTTTCGACCAGCAACCCATATACGGTGCATATAACTTATGTGCCACGCATATCGGGGCCTGGGAAGGTTCTGGGTGATTTTTGAAGCAAATATGCGACGCATATTCAAAGCATGCGCCGTATAAAGTGCCTGTGAGTCCGTTTGAGGTCCGAAACAAGCGTTTAAGGGTCCTATAAGTGTACCTAAGTTAATGGATGGTTTTATAACCTTATTAGGATGGGTTTATACAAGTTTAATGACTATGAACTCGATATAGGTAGTCGGGATCACAAACAAGATACCTTAACGTTTCTTATTGATCGTTGTGCTCGTTACGAGGTAAGATACACAACTTTGACACGCTGAGGGTTCAACAAAAACATAGTTTTCATATAATAACTTCCCCTAATGATATCTTGTTTGCTTATGGGTATTCGGGATTATACGGGAGGTGATATGGGCTATGTAGATGTATATCGATGCCTAAAATGCTACCCCAAGGATATGTGATGTTATGATATGATATGATATGATGTGAAATGCTTTAAGATGTTATGTAATATGATATAATATGATATGTATTGTTATCAGATGCCATGATATGATATGTATTGTTATAAGATGCCATGATATGATATGTATTGTTATGAGATGATAGATGATATGCAAGGATATACGATATGAGATGAAAGATGATATGAAATGGCTTTTGATATGTGATGAACTATATGTGCATGTGTAGATGTGAAATGTGATGATTACATGGCTTGTACATCTAGTTCACTAGACTTTGTAAGTTGCCATGACACGTGCACGTTTAAGGGCCCAAACGTTAAAGTGATTTGATGTGATGTGATGATTGTTTAGGTAATGTGGACACCTAAACTATATGTGATGCAAATCGAGCTTGTAAAACCCGTACATGCCTTTGCCAGGGTAGTACATTGATGTGGTTGCTTGGGTGGCTCCTTGCAACATAATTACGTGGTATGAGTATCTCCGGGTGGCGTGATTACCCACCAATGTCTTTGAACATACGGACTACTCCTGGATTGGCTTGCCATTCCTTAACGACATTGATGGACCGCCGTAAGGCTTATCCATCCAGTCGGGTGTGAGGTTCCCTGTTAGGTATTATGACCGCCTACACACAAACTTACACCTTATATGTGATGAGTGACTTATGTCACGCCTAATGTAAGTAACTTATGTCACACTATACGATGATGCTTATATTTTATATGTGAAGTAAAATATGACTAGGCACATCTAGGGTGATTCTACCTATTATGATGATGTTTGATGCGATGATATGTTATGGATTGTTATCAGATGCCATGATATGATATGTATTGTTATCAGATGCCATGATATGATATGTATTGTTATCAGATGCCATGATATGATATGTATTGTTATCAGATGCCATGATATGATATGTATTGTTATCAGATGCCATGATATGATATGTATTGTTATCAGATGCCATGATATGATATGTATTGTTATCAGATGCCATGATATGATATGTATTGTTATAAGATGCCATGATATGATATGATATAATGATATGTATTGTTATCAGATGCCATGATATGATATGTATTGTTATAAGATGCCATGATATGATATGTATTGTTATGAGATGATAGATGATATGCAAGGATATACGATATGAGATGAAAGATGATATGAAATGGCTTTTGATATGTGATGAACTATATGTGCATGTGTAGATGTGAAATGTGATGATTACATGGCTTGTACATCTAGTTCACTAGACTTTGTAAGTTGCCATGACACGTGCACGTTTAAGGGCCCAAACGTTAAAGTGATTTGATGTGATGTGATGATTGTTTAGGTAATGTGGACACCTAAACTATATGTGATGCAAATCGAGCTTGTAAAACCCGTACATGCCTTTGCCAGGGTAGTACATTGATGTGGTTGCTTGGGTGGCTCCTTGCAACATAATTACGTGGTATGAGTATCTCCGGGTGGCGTGATTACCCACCAATGTCTTTGAACATACGGACTACTCCTGGATTGGCTTGCCATTCCTTAACGACATTGATGGACCGCCGTAAGGCTTATCCATCCAGTCGGGTGTGAGGTTCCCTGTTAGGTATTATGACCGCCTACACACAAACTTACACCTTATATGTGATGAGTGACTTATGTCACGCCTAATGTAAGTAACTTATGTCACACTATACGATGATGCTTATATTTTATATGTGAAGTAAAATATGACTAGGCACATCTAGGGTGATTCTACCTATTATGATGATGTTTGATGCGATGATATGTTATGGATGATGTGATGCATTGATGTGATATGTGCCTTAACGATTTAATATGACTTTTATATAATGTTTAAATGGACAAATGTTTTATTAATGATGTGTTATCTTACTTATCTAATTCGTTAGCTAACATTTGCTCTTTTAAAATGTGTTGTGCCCTCAGGTCCAACATTAGTGAGCAGGTAGATGTGAGAAGATGTGAGGCGTGGGTAGATGATCTTGAAGTTGGCTGTAGTTTACCCATAGTGGCTGCTCGCATTAGACATTGATTTATGTTTAGATATTTATGATTTGTATTTACTATAATGTCGGTTGTTTAATGTTGGGCAACCGATGGATTTCCATTTGAGCTTATTTCGATGACATTGCTGGTAACACCAAATAATAAATGAACCAAACGTTTCCGTTTGGTTTGTTCTTTTAAAGTTTACTTCGGCTATATTTTGACGCCGTTTGGCGAAAAATTTTGGAAATCCATATTTTTAAACGACGGGTGTTACACATACTTTACCAAAACCATTTCCACCTTTCAAAATTAATAACACCCTTTTTGCTCCAAACCTTGTTAAGAACTTAGTTTCTGTTCGTAGGTTCACTACTGACAATAATGTTTCGGTTGAATTTGATCCTTTTGGTTTTAATGTGAAGGACCTTCAGACCCGGGCAACACTTCTCAGATGTGACAGCACCGGTGATCTTTATCCCATTAAAGCTCCTTCAAGTTGTCATGCTCCAGTTTCTCCCACTTCAGTTTTTCTCACAGTGTCGCAAGATACATGGCATCATCGTCTTGGACATCCTAACAATAATACTTTATGTTTTTTGAAGTCTTGTTTACCTTCTAAGTTTAAACTTGTTAAGAACTCTACTATTTGTCATCCTTGTGTGTTTGAAAAGCAAATAAAATTTCCCTTTCATGATTCTCCAAATCACACTAATTTACCTTTTGACATTGTCCACAGTGACTTATGGACGTCACCCGTCCTTTCTTCGAATGGGTGTCGTTATTATATTCTTTTTCTAGATGATAAAACTAATTTTTTGTGGACTTATGCACTGTCTCACAAATCTCAGGTATATAACACCTTTCTTGAATTTCACAAATTAATTACCACCCAATTTCATACATCTATCAAATGCCTACAATGTGATAATGGTCGTGAGTATAATAACTCCTCTTTTCACCAATTCTGTAAAAACAATGGTATGTTGTTTCGTTTTTCTTGTCCGTATACGTCTTCTCAAAATGGTAAAGCGGAACGAAAAATCCGTTCAATCAATAACATAATGCGAACCATTTTATCTCACTTATCCATCCCTCACACTTTTTGGCCTCACGCTTTAGAACATGCCACGTATCTTTTGAATATTCTGCCTACAAAAGTCCTAAATTACTCCACCCCTACACTTCATTTATATCAACGTCTTCCTACTTATGATCACCTTAGAGTGCTTGGGTGTCTTTGCTTTCCATTGCTTCCTTCTTCTACAATCCATAAGCTAGCCGATCGTTCGACACCGTGTGTTTTCCTTGGTTATCCTTCCAACCATCGAGGATACAAGTGTTACAACTTAAAAAACAGAAAAATAATGTTATCTCGAGACGTTGTTTTTGATGAAACCGTATTTCCATCTTCTTCCTTTACCTGCTCGCCACGAAACTATGACTTTCTTACCACTGTACCTCACCCGTATGTTTGGACTTCTCCTAATGACTTTCTTTCTCCAACTTCAACTTCTACTCCTTCTCCTTTTAATCCGTCACCTGCCAACTCTCCAACTCCTTTATCCTCACCAAATCATGAAACACTTACTCCCATATCTCATCAATCTCTTAATTCTCCTACACCACTGCCTCCATCATCCCCTCCTATTGTTCAACCAACTCGTATGACCACCCGTTCCATGTCGGGCATTTTCAAACCAAAAGCCCCTCTCAGTCTCCACACTTCAACTTCCATCTCTCCACTACCCAAAACACCTACCGAAGCTCTTTCAAACCCGGACTGGAAATCTGCCATGAATGATGAATTTCGGGCCCTTATTGCTAATAAGACTCGGGTTTTGGTTCCTAG
>CM067171.1:78009628-78064627 GCA_034093135.1 Erigeron breviscapus | reverse complement strand
TTGACATTTCTAAACATTCTACTCCTACAAAAGAGGGTGAAGGGTTGGCCAAAACATCAGCCACCCTAGCCACACCTTCGTCCACTCATTCAAAATCCGATTCTAAAAGACCCCTTGTTGAGGACTTAGTACCTCACAAGGCCAAAAAGAAAAGATCGCATAAGAAATATGTGTCAGCTTCTGGGGTTGATAATGCAACATCTTCTCTTGAGATCCCCCAAGGTGCAGTGGAAGCTAAGGAACGTTCCAAAGCTGTCCCTGCCACCCAAGCTGACAAGCCGAAAACGCCACGCCCATCTGCACTCTCCCAAAAGAGTGTAGACGAGTTAAAGGGAACACCTACTGCTACCCAACCCTCCAAACAGGGTGAAGGTATTGAAAGAAGACCTCCTCCCAAGGTCATACTGTGTCTAAACCAAATTCGCCATCATCAGCCTCCCAAAAGGTTGATGATATCATTAAAGGGGTAACAGAGGATCTAGCCCAGATCCAAAGTGAGTCAGAGTCAATGCACATCATTTCTGAGGATGGTCAGCCTAAGGAGAGAAGTATCGAACGCATTGGTGACACTGCTTCTCCTCCCCAAGCTGATCAGACTCCTTCTATCTTACAATCTGAGTCTGCACAGGCTGCCAATGCCCCTTCTATGTCACAAGGAGGGGTACAGGCCTCAATTCTCCCTAAGGATACTTTGGTGCAACAACACACCTCTGTTGAAGGGCAATCAAATCACAAAACATTACACCTGCAGAGTCTGTGTTTGCATCTGTCCTTGGACAGAGGGATTCTGCAGGTTACTTGGCTGTCTTTAAGGCAGTCATGTCAGCCCCTTGTGCAGCAAAGGGAACCATTGATGGTCCTCACGATGTCAATGAGAATCTGATCACTATCTCCGGAAGTGATTCTTCATTCGATGATGAGTTTGCCCATCCATCCTCAAGGGATGCTCTGATGGAAGATGCTAGTTGAGGAGTTGATCAAAATCAAGATCAACACATTCCCACTGGCCCTCAGCCTGAATTAAACGTTAATCTTTCTCAGGCTGACCAACTCATCATCAATTCTGACAGATCCACTCATGAGACTCACTCTCATGAGCAAATGTTCCAAAACTCCTTAAACCTCCACCCCCTTCTAAATATGCCCAATGACCCTGATATTAAGGATTGCAGGCTGCTCTTTCCAGAGTCAGTGGCTTTTAAGCCAACTGCAAATTCTTCCCAAGCTGCCACTATCTCATTTTCAGATGTGGTGGGTCAGCTCACTGAGTTCTTTTCAACCTCTAAGATTGAGAGCTCAAAGCTGACCGAATGCTTGGAAAAGATCCAAAAGGATCAGGATTTGACGGATAAGAAGGTGGATAAGCTGAGTCAAGATCAGACTGCATTGGAAGAATATGTTAAGAAAGCAGTTGATTTGATGCAAGCAGAACCAGAGCAAGCTGACAGAGTCTCTTGATAGTCTTACAAAGGCAGTCAATGAAGAAAATGAAAGAAACAAGAGTACTCTGGGTCAGATTGAGAATGTTGCAACTAAGTTTAAAAGGGAAGTCACCATAGAACTTCGATCTGCAAACAAGTCACAAGAAGATTTCAAGAATGATCTGATTGAAGTTTCTAAGGGTGTTAAATCAAAGATTGAACTCCTCCATGAGGATTATGTTGAGCTAAGAAGAGCTGCTGTCTTACAAATGTCAAGATTGACTTGATCAACCAGGATCTCAAATTCCTTGTTACTCCAGTGAGCTCTTTCCCTGCTGATGATGACAAAAAGGGGGAGAAGAATGCCACTAAGAGAAAGAGGAGTGCAATGAGTGAAGCTGAAATGGAGCTAGAAAAAGAAAGGCAAAAAGCTCAGGTTGACAAGGACATTGAAGAATACCTTGAAAGATTGAAAGAGAGACAGAATAAGGCCAGAGCTGAGGAAGCACAAAATGATAGAAGATTGGTTGTGCATGGTTCTAGGGTGGAAGGTGAGAAGGAAGATGTGGAAGAGATAAAAAGACCAGAATCTGAGTCTGGTGGTGAAACTGTTGGAAAATTGAATGAAGAAACTGAAAAGGAGAGTGATACAACCAAGGGGGAGACTGTTAATGAAATGGGAGATATAAGGAAGGATGTTGGTGTTGAAAAAGAGAAGAAAGTTGAAAAGAAAAGAAAGTCCTCCCAAGTTGTTCCTGTGCAAGCTGTGCCAACTCAAGCTGACCCAGCTCCCAAAGTACAAATTGATGAATCCTCATCTAGTGAAGACACAACCACTCTGTCCCAGTTCATGATCAAGAAAAGAACTACAGAAGCTGGGTCAAGTGGTGTGAAGATCTTAACTGAGAAGAAAAGGATTGGGAGATTGCAACTGAAACTGCTCACAGCTTGGGGTAACAGTTGAGGTGGCATATAAATGATTAAGGAGGACAGACTAGAAAGAGAAAGAATTGCTGCAACTAAGTCTGATTCTGAAATTTCCAAGGTTGTTCAAGAACAATTAAATAAGGAAGATGAAGAAGATCTTGCAGCCATTGGTTCTAAAAAGAAAGTTGTGGAGCAAAGGAAAAGGAAAGAAGAAAGTGGTGGTTCATTCTACACCGTCATAGAAGGTTAAAGATGTGAAAGAAAGTGTGAAAGCCCATAATTGGTTTGATGCTATGGAGAAAAGACAAGTTACTGAAAAGATCCATTATAGAAGGCATCCAGAACCAATCCTCCATGTTCTACTGAAAAGGCGAAAAGGAAAGAACATTCCCAGCATAAGGTTTACAAGGAGAGGTTATGAAACCAACTGGGAAACCCATGATCTTGACAAACTGCTTGATCTAGGATACACAGAGTGGGTGGAACTACATAATATCGTAACTGGTATGTCTGGAGTTCACAAAGAGACAGTCTTGGAGGCCATTGAGAAGAAGTTAGCTGCTATTATGAAGTACAAGATTGATATCTCCGGCCTTCCAATACCAATTGCATATGATATGGATTATGAAGATGAGTCAGCTGAGCCACTAAAGAAGAAAAGAAGAAGGTTTGAAAAGATTGATGCTCCTGGAGGTGACCATTCAGTTTTTCTCCAAAACTTGTCTCCTACAGAGTTGCTTGCACAATTATCTTCTGGTGCTATTGACAAGATTCTTGATAATCTTAATTTGTCTCTACCTGCTGGTGTTGAAGATGCAAGATGTGGGAAGTTCATCACTGAACCTGAACATGGGATGTACTTTGTAGATGCTAGAGGGAATTTGGTGTTTCAAAGGACTGCTGAACTGAAACAGGTACCATCTATGCACCTATTTACCTTATACAGATTCTGCAGAAACTTTAGTGAAGAAGGTAATGGGTATGAGCAGTTCCTTATTGATGAGGGGTTAGATAGGAAATTAGATGTGAGAGTTGCTCCATCATTTGAGGTTAAGCAAGAAGCTATTGAAATGCTTGGAGAATAGTGATGTAACATGTAATATCTTTGATTTATTCTCTATATATGCAAAGGCAGTTGTACAACTCTAGTTTCTTGGTTAAAGTTTCATATCAGATTGAAAAGAACCCAAAAGATTCAAAGGGTCACAAGCTGTTAGTCATATTTTCGTTTGATTCTTTGTAAGCTGATAGTCAAAAGTGTAGTTGGGTTTTGTCATCATCAAATAGGGGGAGATTGTTGAGTCCCAATGTTAGTTGTAAATTTAATGATGACAAATCTGACCTATAAACACTTAGTAATCTTTGGTTCTTGTAATCTGATCTGGGTCAAACTAAGCTGACACAGCTTACGATCTGTCTCTGACCCAGATCATGCTTCATACTTGTAATTGTAATATCTTATGGAAGCAAGTGTTTTTCAAGCTGCATCAACAATGTACTAGCATTCAGTCCAAGTCGAAGAGGAGGATTGAAGATAGAAGACCAAGATGTTAGTGGAAGACAACTTGGGATTAGTAGTCAGCTTGGAAACACTTAGGCAGATTGGTGCCTTGACAAACGGCCCAATCTGTGTCTGACAATCAAGTGAAGATAACAACCTGGATTGAAGATAAGGACAAATGACGTGACTAGGAAGAATCCTAGGATCCAGGTTGGTGGTTGTTTCACATATGCGTGTCCATACTCCTATTGGTAGATGAAGAATGTGCGTCAGTACGTGGGGGACCACAAGTACCATGAAAGGTACGATTGATTATTCCTTCATCAACCACTGATTGAAGAACACGTAGCTGCAACGGACACCTAATGAAGGAGCGCTTGTACCTATAAAAGCCTCATTCATGGATTGCATATGTGTGGCATTTCCTGAGAATCATTCTTCACACAAGTTTCTCTGCTCTTACACACAGCTTAGTCTGTACGAGATCAGCTTGGGCTGATTCTCTTGAGCTGAAACTGATTGATTGTTGTTTGTCATTTCATAGGGTTGTTTAGATATCTATAGGCTATCTTTATTCCGCAACAACCCTGTAATTCTTTGTATATATTATTTCTTAATAAAGGATTACATTTGAAAACCACAATCTGTGTTCAAGAATGTTTTTATTTCTTTATTGCTTTACTGTTTTAATGATTCCTGCACTTTACTTACTTGCTTAATATTCATTATCTGAATCTTAAAACGTTTTGTGTTAAAAGTTTGTAAAGATTGTGAAAATTTGTATTCACCCCCCTCTACAACTGTTCTGTGTTCAATATACTTTGGTATATTGATACACCGTGGGACGTATCAAGAACTTAAAGGAATTCATGACGTATTTCATGTGTCGCACCTCCAAAAATGTCTAGCTGAGGAGGAACGTCATGTGCCTATGGACGAAATCCGGATTGACGATAAGTTGAACTTCGTTGAAGAGCCTTTGGAGATTGTGGATCGCAAGGTGCGGAAATTAAAGAAAACCAAGTATACCCTTGTTAAGGTTCGTTGGAATTCAAAGCGAGGACCTGAATATACTTGGGAACGAGAAGATCATTTCAAGACTAAATACCCCCAGTTGTTCAATGGGACTAGTACCAGTTGAATTTCGGGACGAAATTCTTTTAACGGGGTAATAATGTAACATTTGCCATTTTGGTCCGTTACTTGTTATATATGATGATGGCAAACTTTTATGAATATATGAAAACTTCGACTATTTTTGTGCATATATATATGAGTTGGGCTAATTACAATATTTAGATGGATTCAGATATTGTAAATGATTCGATGTGATTAGGCCCATGTTGTGAGGCCATTATTGTTGTCCATATCTGATATGAAACTTGTATTATTAGGATATGTTAAATAAACTAAATACGAATGTAAAAATTATTTGGGAAAACGTATTTCTATGCCTTAGTATAATATACGATATTAAATATTTATATTATACCCGAGTGTCAGCAGCCAGCTAATAATGGTACTAATGGGACAAAAGCCAACCCAACCTTTATGAAAAGGTGAACACCGTGATTTGTTTTGGTTGTTATTGATAATGAACTCAATCAATTAGCTAGAAATATTGTAAATATATATATATATATATATAGGGAAAAGATAAAATGAGTCTAGCTTATTTTGAGTCCAATTTGAGTCCATTGATTTTCTTCCATGTCCTCAAATTCCAACCACCTCCTACCACCACCACTATCATCTCCGACCACCACCATGATTTTCCGGCGACGACGACCATCTCCGGCGAACTTACACATGTGTAAGTTATATGGACCTTTTTTGGACTCAAAATAAGCTGGACTCAATTTATCCTGCCCCTATATATATATATATATATATATATATATATATATATATATATATACATATATATATATATATATATATGTATATATATATATATATATATAATATATAGGATATGTTAAATAAACTAAATACTAGTAAAATAATTAGGCATTATAGGTATGTAAATTAAGGGGTATATTATACTACTAAATATCCTAAATTATCCTAAATAATATCTACCTAAATAACTAACTATGATTAGCTAACTAAAGTTAGTTAACTTAGGTTAGTTAACTAGCTCATGGTATTGCAAAACCATCAAACTAGCTCATGGTATTCCTTAACTTAACCTTAGTTATCAACAAACTAAACTAGTAACCATGGTAAATTTTTACCTATAAATACAAGCTAAGGTTTTCATTACCAATTCACATAATCAAACTTCTTCTTTAATCTCTATCTATCTTATCTATCCTATCTATCTAATTATAAGAACTTCTTTGTTCTCTGCATTCTCAACACTCTAAACAATACATATACATGCAACAAACTTAGTTCTTACGTCATTGAGCCATAGTTGGCTTTGAGAAAGAAAATATCCAAAACAACTCAAAACCCGTTTTTCATTACAGCAGCCCAGAAAACCTCCGATCCCCGGAGATTAAACCGTCGGATCATCATGGTTCTTTGACAGTAGCTTCCTAACATATAGACCAACGTTTTCAACCGTTCAATTTGTCCAAAAAGGTCCAGAAGTCAAATTACAAGTCTAGAACAGAGGGCTGGAATTTCAGTAGTTCTTAGTTTAAGTCATCTTTGATCATTCCTTTAAATATCCTTTTGATTAAGTGCACATATAAGGTAATAATTCTTGATCTCTTAATCATAATTTATAAGTATTTTAATGGTGTCAAGTTGTAGATTATGGCTTGGTTTGGATTATTCAATTTAAAGATGTATACCAAATTTTATAAAACTTGAATACTTTTATTACATGACAATATAAATGATATATATATAATGAAAACCATGTACATATATATATTTACTTATACACATGATCCCATATACCTACTGCGTTGCACCAACATCCTTGATTGATAGGAACCGGTGTACATGTATGGATTTACAACACTACATCCTTGTTTGATAGGAACCAGTGTACATACCTAATCTCATGTGTAGAAGTTATTTATATATATATATAAATAATATATAAAAATATGTCATATAACAATCTAATTTGTAATGAAGTTTCATTTTTGATATACATATATATATATATATATATATATATATATATATATATATATATATATATATATATATATATATATATATATATATATATATATATATATATATATATATATATATATATATATATATATATATATATATATATATATATATATATATATATATATATATATATATATATATATATATATATATATATATATATATATATATATATATATATATATATATATATATATATATATATATATATATATATATATATATATATATATATATATATATATATATATATATATATATATATATATATATATATATATATATATATATATATATATATATATATATATATATATATATATATATATATATATATATATATATATATATATATATATATATATATATATATATATATATATATATATATATATATATATATATATATATATATATATATATATATATATATATATATATATATATATATATATATATATATATATATATATATATATATATATATATATATATATATATATATATATATATATATATATATATATATATATATATATATATATATATATATATATATATATATATATATATATATATATATATATATATATATATATATATATATATATATATATATATATATATATATATATATATATATATATATATATATATATATATATATATATATATATATATATATATATATATATATATATATATATATATATATATATATATATATATATATATATATATATATATATATATATATATATATATATATATATATATATATATATATATATATATATATATATATATATATATATATATATATATATATATATATATATATATATATATATATATATATATATATATATATATATATATATATATATATATATATATATATATATATATATATATATATATATATATATATATATATATATATATATATATATATATATATATATATATATATATATATATATATATATATATATATATATATATATATATATATATATATATATATATATATATATATATATATATATATATATATATATATATATATATATATATATATATATATATATATATATATATATATATATATATATATATATATATATATATATATATATATATATATATATATATATATATATATATATATATATATATATATATATATATATATATATATATATATATATATATATATATATATATATATATATATATATATATATATATATATATATATATATGTTATATATATATGTTCATTTAGAGTTACTTGTGCCATTTGACGTGCTTTAATCTTATTTGTATGTGTGTAATTATGTGTTTGTTGTTGTGTTTATGACGTGCTTATTGTGTGAGTTGGAGACTTGGACTAAGGCAGGTACCGTAAGGCCAGACTTTGAGACTTTGAGACTTTGAGACATTGAGTCTTTGAGACTTTGAGACTTTTGAGACATGAGACTTGAGACTTTGAGACTTTGAGACTTTGAGACTTTGAGACTTTGAGACTTTGAGACTTTGAGACTTTGAGACTTTGAGACTTTGAGACTTTGAGACTTTGAGACTTTGAGACTTGAGACTTTGAGACTTTGAGACTTTGAGACTTTGAGACTTTGAGACTTTGAGACTTTGAGACTTTGAGACTTTGAGACTTTGAGACTTTGAGACTTTGAGACTTTGAGACTTTGAGACTTTGAGACTTTGAGACTTTGAGACTTTGAGACTTTGAGACTTTGAGACTTTGAGACTTTGAGACTTTGAGACTTTGAGACTTTGAGACTTTGAGACTTTGAGACTTTGAGACTTTGAGACTTTGAGACTTTGAGACTTTGAGACTTTGAGACTTTGAGACTTTGAGACTTTGAGACTTTGAGACTTTGAGACTTTGAGACTTTGAGACTTTGAGACTTTGAGACTTTGAGACTTTGAGACTTTGAGACTTTGAGACTTTGAGACTTTGAGACTTTGAGACTTTGAGACTTTGAGACTTTGAGACTTTGAGACTTTGAGACTTTGAGACTTTGAGACTTTGAGACTTTGAGACTTTGAGACTTTGAGACTTTGAGACTTTGAGACTTTGAGACTTTGAGACTTTGAGACTTTGAGACTTTGAGACTTTGAGACTTTGAGACTTTGAGACTTTGAGACTTTGAGACTTTGAGACTTTGAGACTTTGAGACTTTGAGACTTTGAGACTTTGAGACTTTGAGACTTTGAGACTTTGAGACTTTGAGACTTTGAGACTTTGAGACTTTGAGACTTTGAGACTTTGAGACTTTGAGACTTTGAGACTTTGAGACTTTGAGACTTTGAGACTTTGAGACTTTGAGACTTTGAGACTTTGAGACTTTGAGACTTTGAGACTTTGAGACTTTGAGACTTTGAGACTTTGAGACTTTGAGACTTTGAGACTTTGAGACTTTGAGACTTTGAGACTTTGAGACTTTGAGACTTTGAGACTTTGAGACTTTGAGACTTTGAGACTTTGAGACTTTGAGACTTTGAGACTTTGAGACTTTGAGACTTTGAGACTTTGAGACTTTGAGACTTTGAGACTTTGAGACTTTGAGACTTTGAGACTTTGAGACTTTGAGACTTTGAGACTTTGAGACTTTGAGACTTTGAGACTTTGAGACTTTGAGACTTTGAGACTTTGAGACTTTGAGACTTTGAGACTTTGAGACTTTGAGACTTTGAGACTTTGAGACTTTGAGACTTTGAGACTTTGAGACTTTGAGACTTTGAGACTTTGAGACTTTGAGACTTTGAGACTTTGAGACTTTGAGACTTTGAGACTTTGAGACTTTGAGACTTTGAGACTTTGAGACTTTGAGACTTTGAGACTTTGAGACTTTGAGACTTTGAGACTTGAGACTTTGAGACTTTGAGACTTTGAGACTTTGAGACTTTGAGACTTTGAGACTTTGAGACTTGAGACTTTGAGACTTTGAGACTTTGAGACTTTGAGACTTTGAGACTTTGAGACTTTGAGACTTGAGACTTTGAGACTTGAGACTTTGAGACTTTGAGACTTTGAGACTTTGAGACTTTGAGACTTTGAGACTTTGAGACTTTGAGACTTTGAGACTTTGAGACTTTGAGACTTTGAGACTTTGAGACTTTGAGACTTTGAGACTTTGAGACTTTGAGACTTTGAGACTTTGAGACTTTGAGACTTTGAGACTTGAGACTTTGAGACTTTGAGACTTTGAGACTTTGAGACTTTGAGACTTTGAGACTTTGAGACTTGAGACTTTGAGACTTTGAGACTTTGAGACTTTGAGACTTTGAGACTTTGAGACTTTGAGACTTTGAGACTTTGAGACTTGAGACTTTGAGACTTTGAGACTTTGAGACTTTGAGACTTTGAGACTTTGAGACTTTGAGACTTTGAGACTTTGAGACTTTGAGACTTTGAGACTTTGAGACTTTGAGACTTTGAGACTTTGAGACTTTGAGACTTTGAGACTTTGAGACTTTGAGACTTTGAGACTTTGAGACTTTGAGACTTTGAGACTTTGAGACTTTGAGACTTTGAGACTTTGAGACTTGAGACTTTGAGACTTTGAGACTTTGAGACTTTGAGACTTTGAGACTTTGAGACTTTGAGACTTTGAGACTTGAGACTTTGAGACTTGAGACTTTGAGACTTTGAGACTTTGAGACTTTGAGACTTTGAGACTTGGACTTTGAGACTTTGAATTGGTGCATCAGTTTTAGCGAATGCCAGTTGCATTCGATCTGGAATCTCGACCTCTCCAGCTTCAGATACTAGAGAGTCTAAATTCCTCAACAAATCTGGCACAGTGTAAGGTGAATCTGTGCTTGTATATGCTTCACTGCCCAGAATTTGTCGAAAGCAGAGAGAGAGAAACCTTGAGAAGGGGATACAAACTCCCCTGGTGCCCTTCAGTTTTTGTACTAGGCTTCTGAACAAGATATCAGCAAAGTCTACTCTCAATCCATTCCACAAGCAGTATGCCATCTCTGCTTGTGAGGAGTTAATCTGGTCAAGACCACCAGAACTCCCACCCATACTCTCCACCAGGTGGATGAAAAAGTACCTCCATGAAGGTGTAAGACCCTTCATGGTCATCGCACCCTTCATCTTCAAAACCCCATTGTCCAAGCACTCCTTATGTCCCATTTCTAGGAGGACTTGATGGAAATTAATATTTGGGGGTAAGACAACTGGAGATTCACCCTCTCTCCAGTAGTTGAGGTGTAAGGCATCCCTCAACACGTCAGCGGACAAGGTACACTGGATTGTTCCACCTTTTAATGTGAAAGTGATGGAGGAACAATCTGAAGAAAGAGTGGCAGTGTACCAAAACTCACACAAGTAGTCGTGAAACATCTTGCGTGGGTTTAGAGAGAATGAGGGTCCTATTGGAGAATCCTTCAAAAAAATTTGGATTCTACCAATAAGGGTATTGGACCCTTGAGATCCTTGTAAGCTTGCCATCGGATTATTTGGATTGAGTTTGATGACCGAAGCATTACTAGGAGCACCAGATTCCGGTTTGACATCTGGTGAAGGAGCATATGGAACAGTCAAGAGATTTACATCTCTTGAACGGGATGATCTAGGTGCCATTGGAAAATGAAATTGAAATTTAGGGATTAGGGTTCTTGATTTATGAAGCAGAGAGAGAAATGAAGCAATTTAGATGATTGGGAAGTAAATGAAAGAATGTGAAGGAAAGTAAATGTGTTCGGAGTAAATAAGGGTATTTATAAGGAATTCAAGATCCCAATGTAATACCAAAAATTATATTTTATTGAACAAAATCAATTTTGTAGATATTTTTACAAAATAAGTTTGAATTTTGAAATAAAATCATAATTTACCATGTCAGCATTAAATGTTACCATGTCAACATTAAATGCTACGACGGCTTATCTTACCCACGCGCCCACTCACTTTTTATTTTCCCAATACAAACAGTTGTCAAATACCAAAATGACTTTAAACACGTCAGATGACGGTATCAAGTGGTTTAAACACTCGAGTACCATCACGTGTCACACATATTGACCAAGTATTTCTAACGTTATAAAAAAAATTGAGACAAGACTGAATCTGGTCACTGGAGGATCAGTCCAGTGCCAGTTGCCATTTTCAAACAAAAACGAATTTTAGTCAGAAAATTATTTTGAGTCTTTCCCTCTAAAATGATGATCCAGAAATCGATTAGTGCCAGGATAGTATCAAAAAGGCGTTCGATAGCCTGGCGAGCAAAGATTATCTGGACCTCCTCAACTGGAGAACTTCATCAGTGTCACTGACGCGTTCAATAACAAAGAAATCTCCAGTTTTAAGGATTTAACATTCCCAGTTCACTGATGAGATGTTTAAAGGTTTTCTCATCGAGAGGTTTTGTAAAAACATCAGCTAATTGTTTGTCAGTGGGGATGAAATGTAATTCAATGTCTCCTTTCATAACATGATCACGAATAAAATGATACCTGATGTCAATATGCTTTGTTTTGGAGTGCATCACTGGGTTATGAGATATAGCAATTGCACTGGTGTTGTCACAAAAGATTGGGGTCCTTGTATACTTTTGACCATAATCTAGTAACTGGTTCTTGATCCAGAGAATCTGGGCATAGCAACTGGCCGCAGAAATGTACTCTGCCTCAGCAGTGGACATAGAGACTGAAGTCTGCTTCTTGCTGGTCTAACTTACCAGTTTTCCTCCAAGGAAATGACAACACCAGTTGTTGATTTTCTATCTATCTTACAACCTGCATGATCAGAATCTGAATAACCCATTAGATCTAATCCTGAGCCTTTGGGGTACCAAAGACCAAGATCAGGAAACCCTTTCAGGTATCTAAAGATACGCTTTACAGCGTGCAAATGTGATTCTTTAGGGTTAGCCTGAAACCTGGCACATAACATGTTAGAAATCCAAAAATAGTGATAAATTGTAATCTAGATTAGAGGAATTTCTTGTTGTTAATTCATAGATAAATGATTACTAAGGTTGAGGGGCTAATTGTGACAATTAGCATAATTGTAGAATTAGACTATAAATAGCCCTCTCATACCTTAGAGATCATAACAATTACATACAACATTACACATAACTTTTATACCTGTTAATTCACACACAGTTACCTTTGATTCTCTCTCAAAACACACACAAACACCAAGAACACACACTATCCAAACCGCCATTGATGAATTGAATTCAGTGATAGAAATCGTGTTATAACAAGTGGTATCAGAGAGAAACATCAATCTGATGACGATCCATAACTGAATTCAATCACAAATTCAACAAAATCAAAATTATTTACAATTCTGTTCGTATTTTTTTCCTACTGGTTCATCAAAATTCACACTTCAAATCACATAAAATCACAGTTATTTGTACACCAATAGATTCGTGGTTATTGATAACATAATCCTGTCAAGTTTCAAGTTCCAATTCAATCTAAATCTCGAGATTGAATTTTGAGTTTTTGGCGCGATTTTGTGGGATTCGAATCTGTTGTGTTTGGTGTTGAATTTTGTTCATAGATTTGTTGCGGAGGTAAAAACACACAGTTTGCAAGTGTTTTTCATGTTCTAATTCCTAGTAATTCGAAAGTTATTGAAGCTTTAAGAAGTCGTTAATGGAGTTTATGTATAAAACTGATGTTCTGATGAAGAAGATGACTCTAAGACGATCTTCACTAGGACGATCTTCATCAAGATCGTCTCATTTCCTAGAAACCTAAGACGATCTTCACCAAGATCATTTCATTTCTTTGAAACTTAAGACGATCTTCACCAAGATCGTCTCATTTCCTAGTAACCTAAGACGATCTTCCTCAAGATCGTCTTGACAAGTGGGTGTTGTGAAGTGTTTGTTTTCTGGCTAATTAATCCGAAAGGATTGGTTTGGTCAATTCAAATACTTATAAGTGTTGAGAAAGAAAACAAGACGATCTTCAACCAAGATCGTCTCATTTCCTAGTAACCTAAGACGATCTTCACCAAGATCGTCTCATTTCTTCAAAATCTAAGACGATCTTCACCAAGATCATTTCATTTCTTTGAAACTTAAGACGATCTTCAACAAAGATCGTCCCAGTTCCTTGAATCATTTCAATCCAAAATCACTTTAATTTCAAGACCGTTTCATTTTTCAAGACCGTTTCACTTCAAGATCGTTTCAATTTCAAGACTTAACCAAATTTCATCAAAATCCTAAGACGATCTCACTCAAAATCCTAAGACGATCTCACTCAAGACGATCTCACTCAAGACGATCTCACCCAAGACGATCTTACCAAGGACGATCTTCTCAAGATCGTTTCATTTTCTGTTCTTCTCAAGATCGTTTCATTTCCTGTTATTCTCAAGATCGTTTCATTTTCTGTTCTTAATTCAATCCAATCTTTCAAATCAAATCAATCTCAAATGGCTTCTTGTGAAGCATTGGCATTGGGTTCAGATACAAGACCTCCAGTTCTCTACCGTGGTTCCTATGGACTATGGAAGAAAAGATTTATGGACTATGTGGAAAGTCAAACAAATGGTCATATGATGAAAGATTCCATCCTTAATGGACTTGCCGTTCATCGCCATCCCACTACTGATGCAATAATTCTAACTCCTGATCTTTTGAATGCTGAACAAAAAGATCGAACAGCTGCAGATAACAGAGCTAGGTCATGCTTATACAAAGCTCTACCGGATGAAATCTATGGCTCTGTTGATTCTTATGATACGGCCAAGGAGATATGGGATGAGGTGGCTAGACAGATGGAAGGAGCTGACGTGACTTCGACGATAAGATTGACCAATATTTGACTGAGTTTGACAACTTCGCGAAATTGCCTAATGAAACTCTTGAAGCTGTCTACTACAGATTCTGCAATGTCATAAATGAGCTGAGGAAGAACAATGTCAAGAAAACAGAGATTGAGCTAAACATCAAATTCATCAAAGCTCTTGGTCCAGAATGGGAAGATTTTGGAACACAGATCAAGCAACATCAAAATCTGACCAAGTTCACCATTCATACTCTTTATGAATCTTTCAAACTCAATGAAAACCAAGTCCTAAATAAAGCTTCATCAAACAAAATGCCAGAAGTTGTATCTTCTGATCCTTTGGCATTAATAGTTGAGAAGAAGATTTCTGAAGCTCTTAACAGGCAAATGGTAGTTGTTTCTTCGTCTGATGAGGAGGGAGATGATCTGATGGCTACAAGAGATGGTGTTTCAGATGAACTATATCAAGCTCTTGCCGCGGTAACAAAGCATTTCAAGAGGAAATTTTACAAAGCGAGGCCAACAAACAACAATCTCCGCACTTCTTCTACAAGTGCATTTCCCAAGAAGGAACACTATCATCCAAGGAGTAATGAGCAAAGTGAAGCTAATGGATCAAGGTATGGTGAAAAGAAGGAAATTTATGAGAAACAAGTTATTGAGAAGGGTAAGGCATCAGACAAAAAGTGCTACAATTGTGGTATTCCTGGACATTTTGTTGTTGATTGCAAACAACCTCGAAAGCGGAACTATGAGTATTACAAGCAGAAGATGCTGTTAGCCAAACAAGTCGAAGCAGGACATGCATTGCTAGCTGAAGATGACAAATGGCTGTTACTCACAGATGATGAAGATCAAGATCTCTCTGCTAATGTTTGCTATATGGCAAGGTTGGCCAAGAACAAAGTCTTTAAAGAAGAAAGCACTGATGATGAATACCCAGATGATGAGGTAAATCTCGACTCTACTTTTTCTTTGATTAAGGACAAAGAGTCATGTAGATTAGCTTTATCAGATTTAACAACTCATATCAATTCTTTAGCCAACAAAAACAAAAAGTTAAAAAATAGCATTTCATTTTCTAAAAGTGAATTTTCAAAACTTCTTGAAGAACATTCAAAATTACTTTTTGAACATGATGCTATTAAACAAGATTTTCAAGCTTACAAAGATAAGATGTTGGTTAAAGAATGTGAGTTGAATGTCTCTCCTGATTCTAAGTTATTACAAAAATGTCAAAATCTTGAAAAGACCATTCATGATCTTGAAAAGGCCAATCAAGATCTTGAAATTCAAAAGACCAATGAATGGCTTCGGGCAAATGCAAGACAAATGGATGTTGATATTCTTAATAAAAAACTCCAAGAAGCTAAACCAAACAATGTTGAATTCGAAAGGAAGATTTTTGATTTAAATCATAATTGTTTTCTAAAAGGCATTGAGACTGAGAATCTTGAAAAACAAGTTGAGGAATTTAAAAAGAATATACTTTTCTATCAAGAAAAGTTATATAAAGTTGAACAAAATCCTCTCTTGAATTTCACTGCCTATTTCAACAAGTCAAAAATTGACAAAACAGAATTTCTTCTAGGGTTGGGATTTGAGAATATCACACCATTACAAAAAGCCAAAGAGGAAATTGAACCCTTGTATGATGAAAAATTTCTACGACTTGGTATGATACAACAATTTATTCGTCCATTGGATGACGAATTTGAGACTGATGAAGTTGAGAGAATACCAAAACAAGAATTTTTGGTTAATTATGATGCAATAAATGATTCATACAAAACAAAAGAGTCTTCAATTTTCAAATTGGAAGAAATTGAATCAAATTTTCAAAACCAAGAATCTGTCTGTACTCCACCTAAACCAACTAAAATGTATTTTCCAACCACATTTTTGGAAAAACAAATAGAAGGTTTACAACAAAAGGTAGAATCTCAACAAAAAGTTATTGATCATCTCAAGTCTCAAAGTCCGAATTCAGAGGATAAATGTATTGTTGTTGATACTAAGAAAGTTTGTGAGATTGCTTCTACTCAAACTGATCAAAGTACTTTAGTAGACAATTCTACACAAACTACTTGTGATTCATCTACCAATACCTCTACTCAGACCTTGACTGATTCTCTTGGATGTACTTGTCAAAATACTGCTACTTTTATAGCTGAGGATTATGTGCAATCTGATTTATCTAATGAAGAACTTGCACATAGTTTAGTTTTGATATGGTACTTCTATAGGTTTTTCACATGCAACAATGTTGATGAGTTAGTTGTTCACCCTAAGCCTAGTGCTAGTATAGGTGTTGATACTTCTACTCAATTTTTTTGTGAAACCAAAGATGTGTCAGTTCAAGTTGACCTAATTTCCGAGACTTACCATGATGTGAAGTTGGACACCAAGATTCCTGATTTTTCAAAAGATTTCACGAAAGATGATTTTGATAAATTCATGGAGGGAGAATATGTTTTTAATTCAGAAACTGAGAAAAAGATTGAATCTACCAAAATCAAAGTGGAAACAAAAGTGGAATCTCAAAAACCATTGTCTAAAGCTCCAACTTCATATTACTCAAAGAAACGAGTTAAGACCAAACTCGTGAAGACTGAACCAAAGACCATTAAGTTAGAAACCTTTGTTGCTACCCCAGTAAAACATGTCAAAGAGGAACAAGCTGAGACCCCACACAAGACAAAGTACACCAAAGTGAAACTTCCGAAAGACTATTCTATTGCTTCTCAATCTAGCTCTCAAACTAGCTTTATACCTAAGGTGTCTAAGTATAGCTCAGTTTCGCTAACTAAGGATGCATCAAATGGTACAACTAGATATAGGGATAGATATGGATGGTTTTCTCATGATAAACCAAAGAAGCAAGAAGTTTCCTCACCTCCAAAAGAAGAAAAGAAAGAGGAGAAAGAATGTTAATAGGAGGAAGGGTGTTCATGATAATCAAAACAATTTTTCTTTGTCAAATAATGTTGAAAATGCCAAGGCAAGACCTTGTGAGCTTGTAAACAATCTTAATTCTCGCACTTGTGTATCTGATGTTGATGCTTGTAGACATGTTACTTTTAATTCTCATGTGAATGTTCGTACTTTTTATTCAAATGTGTTTATTGATAATGTGCTTGTCAATGCTTATGTTGATTCAAAAACATGTTTGAATGCGATTCCTAAGTTATATACCCTGCCTGTTTTAACTAACCATAAAGGACCCGTCTTCAAGTGGGTACCTAAAAACGGTTAAATTTCTTTGATTGCAGGAAATAACCATCTGTGTTTGGATACTCGATTCCGGGTGTTCGAAGCACATGACTGGAAATAAATCTTTGCTCAAGAATTTTGTTGAAAGATTCATGGGAACAGTTCGCTTTGGAAACAACAATTTCGCTCCTATCTTAGGTTATGGAGACATTGAAAGAAATGGAATTATCATCAAGAAAGTTCACTATGTTGAAGGATTAAGTCACAACTTGTTCAGTGTTGGACAATTCTGTGATAACAATCTTCAAGTTCTGTTTCGAAAATCTCTTTGCAAAGTCCAAACTCTAGATGGAGTTGATATTCTTTGTGGTGACCGTGATGATAATCTTTTTACCGTCAATCTCGATGATAACCAACCAACCGATAATATTTGTCTCATTTCAAAGGCTGCTTCAAAGAATTCTTGGTTATGGCATAGAAGGCTGTCGCATCTGAATTTTCAAACCATCAATATTTTGGTCAACAAGCATCTTGTTAAAGGCTTATCTGACTATAAGTATGAAAGTGAGCATGTTTGTCCTTCTTGTGCTGTTGGGAAGATTAAGAGAGCTTCTCATAAACCGAAGAAATCTCCAAATTCTTTAGCACCTCTTCATTTGCTTCACATGGATCTTTGTGGGCCGATGAAAGTACAAAGCCGAAATGGGAAGAAATACATCTTGGTTATTGTTGATGATTATTCAAGATATACTTGGGTCAAGTTCCTTGCATCCAAAGATGAAACAACTCAGATGTTGATAGATTTCATCACTAATACTCAAGTAAATCTTCAACTTCCAGTTCGTTACATCCGTTCAGATAACGGAACTGAGTTCAAGAATGCTGTTTTTGATGAATTCTGCAAATCCAAAGGTATTACTCATCAATTCTCAGCAGTTCGCACCCCACAACAAAACGGTGTTGTTGAAAGGAGAAATCGATCGCTGGTGGAAGCAGCAAGGACAATGCTTGCTTATTCCAAATTGCCAACCAATATGTGGGCTGAAGCTGTTGACACTGCATGTCACACTCAGAATCGGTCCATTATCAATCAGCGTTTCGAAAAGACTCCTTATGAGGTTATTAACAAACGCAAACCCAACATCAACTACTTTCATATATTTGGGTGTGTTTGTTATACTTTGAATGATCGGGAGAATCTTGGAAAGTTCGAGAAGAAAGGTGATGAAGGATATTTTGTTGGTTATTCCAAAACATCAATTGCCTATCGAATCTATAATCGTCGAACCAACACAATTCAAGAAACAATGAATGTTTGGTTTGATGAGATGTCAGGCATGATTTTTGAGCAAGAAGGTTTGCTACCAACAAGTAATGATCCAAGTACTTCAAGTACTTCTACAAGGAATTCTACCTTAGCTTCAAAATTCAAGAAGTTTCCAACTCCAACAAGTGATGAATTAGATATTCTTTTTGAAGAATTCTATAATTCAAAACCGATTCATGATCAAGAACCTCAGGTCATCGTTGAACCCATTCAAAACAATGAACCGCTTCATAACAACGATCCAGTTCCTGACAATACTCATGAATTTTCATCAAGTTCTTCAGAGCAAGAATTTTCTTCTACTGATACTTCTCCACCATCCTCTCCTGATAATGCTTCTCAAGTGAATGTTCAAGAACAACCTTCTCGATTAACTCAGACAACAAATCCATTAAACACTCCAAATGTGTGTGTACCACTTGATTTTGATCATCCAGCTTATGAGGAAAGAGTTATACCAAGTTATGACTCCATCTCTCAACAAAACTCAAGTTTTAATGATGGTGAAGTTGATCTTCAACAACAAGATCCTCTTCCTCATGCTCACAAGTGGATACGTATGCAGAAAGACCATCCTACTGATCAAATAATTGGAGATCCACAAGCAGGAGTAACTACTCGTACCTCAGTAAATGAGTGTCTTGTTGCACTTTCTCTTAGCAACATCAAACCCAAAACCGTATCTGAAGCTCTTCGTGATCCAGAGTGGGTTAAGGCAATGCAAGATGAACTCGCGCAATTTGAAAGACTGAAGGTATGGAGATTAGTTCCAAATCCTAGAAAAGATGATCCAATAGGAACAAAGTGGATATTCAAAAACAAAAAGGATGAGAATGGAGTGGTAGTAAGGAATAAAGCTCGACTTGTTGCAAAGGGTTATTTCCAACAACCAGGTGTTGACTTCGACGAAACTTTTGCTCCAGTAGCAAGAATGGAGGCCATTCGGATATTCTTAGCTTATGCCGCATTCAGAAACTTTACTGTGTTTCAAATGGATGTGAAGACTGCTTTCTTGAATGGTGACCTCAAAGAAGAAGTTTACGTTGATCAACCGGAAGGTTTTGTTGATCCTCAAAGGCCAAACCATGTCTACAGGTTAGACAAGGCTCTCTACGGTCTTAAGCAAGCACCCCGAGCATGGTATGATTCTTTAACTACTTTCTTACTAAGAGGTGGCTTTACCAAAGGCACAATTGACCCTACCTTGTTCATTCGCAAACAAGGTAAGCACGTTCTACTTGTTCAAATATATGTTGATGACATTATCTTTGGGTCGACCAGTCAAACATTTTGCTGAAACTTTTCATCTCTTATGGTTAATCATTTTGAAATGAGTATGATTGGGGAAATGAATTACTTTTTGGGTCTTCAAATCAAACAGTTACCAACTGGTATTTTTATATCACAAGGTAAATACATAAATGACATGTTGAAAAAGTTTGATATGACTTTATGTTCTTCAATATCTACCCCAATGGCTGCTCGAACAAACATAAATGCTGACTCAAATGGGAAACCATTTGACCAAAAGAGATATCGAAGTATGATTGGTTCGTTGTTGTACCTAACAGCATCTCGCCCAGATATAATGTTTGCAACATGTATGTGTGCTAGATATCAAGCTGCTCCAACTGATTTACATTTTCAAGCTGTGAAACGAATCTTTCGTTATCTGAAGGGGACACCCGATTTAGGTCTCTGGTATCCAAGGGATACTGGATTCAATCTAACTGCATATTCAGATGCAGATCATGCAGGTTGTAAACTTGATCGCAAGAGCACTTCCGGTACTCTACAATTTTTAGGCGATAAAATTGTGAGTTGGTCTTCCAAGAAACAGAATTGTGTGTCACTATCAACGGCTGAAGCTGAATATGTGGCAGCGGCTAGTTGTTGTGCTCAAGTTTTATGGATGAAGACACAACTAACTGATTATGGTCTGAAATATGATCATATCCCTATCTATTGTGATTCTCAGAGTGCCATTGCCATTGCAGTCAACTCAGTAAACCACTCTCACTCAAAGCATATTGATGTTAGATATCATTTTCTCAAAGATCATATTGAGAAAGGTGACATCGAGCTCTACTTTGTGGGTACTGACATTCAACTTGCAGATTTGTTCACAAAACCACTGGATGAAAAGAGGTTTAACTTTCTTATCTCCAAGCTAGGTATGTTAAATCTTAAACCTTAACTCTTTTGAAGGAATTCTTGACACATTCCAGAAAACCAAAATACAAAATTGCATATTTTAAAAAATAAACAAAAAGATATTTATTTCAGTGGCTTGCATATACTATGTGTGCAACCCGTTCTTAAATGATATATTTATTTTTAGAGTGTTTTTACATTCTAAGATATTGTTATTATACATATAGATTGATATAAGATAACAAGGAATTGAACGCCTTTGTGTACTTCCAAGTGTTCTTATATGAATATGTATGTGTAATTACAATCAAATTTTTGTTCAAATAAAGTTGTCAAAACTCTCAATTGTTGATATGAGACGCAAAGGATCGAACGCCTTTGTGTACTCCCTTGTTGTCTCATCTTGAACAATTGATCGGATTTTCCTGTGCTTAAATGTTTTTATTGCCTTCAACTTGTTGTTGTAAGATGCGAAGGATCGAACGCCTTTGTGTACTCCCTAGCTGTCTTACTATCAACATTGTTGTTGAAGCAAAACTTTGTGTTTCTCAAATAAAAATCTTGTTCACAATAGACTCTCAAATTTTTCAAAAATATCAAAACAAAGATTTTACTCATTTTTGATCTCACAAAACCAATTTTTGCTCCACCTTTCTATGAAATTTTTTTTGATCTATTCTTGCATAGATTAAGGAGGAGTTTGTGATTTCAAACACTTTCAAAACTTCAAATGTGTGCCAAATTTTTACACATTTGATGTTTTTCCAATGATTTTTAATCAAATGGAGTTCGGTGATTAGTTTGCACATGAGTGATAAGTAATTCTCAAAATTGACTCCATGAATTTCATCATCGCCGATGAATTCTAACCCCGGAGTATTCACTTCTTTCATTAGATAGTGAGGGTATTTTGAGTGATGTTGTTTTCGTGCAAATAGGATGGAGGGAGTAAAGTTGAAAAGTGAGAGGGTAAGGTGATATGATGTGAGAAAGGGCTAAAAGAAACAAAAGCCCTCATTTCATTGATTTCTCAATATTGAAAAAGTCTTCATGGACCCAGTGAAGCAATGCACATCTTTTCCTAACCACTCAAGTGTTTCTTAACAAATACTTGTTTCATTTCTCACGGAGATTTCCACATTTCTATTGACTCTTCATTTGGAAGATGTTGATATTGAAAAAGGGAGACATTCTGCTCCAGTCCCCGACTTCATTTTGATCACGATGTGTCTAGAGCTATCTTGTTTGGTCATTAATTTGATCATCATTCATTTGTATTAGAACACATTCGAGTCATATCTTTGTGATATAATTGCTTATCTTTGTGATATAGCCGGAACATTCGTAGTGATATCTTAATTGATATTCCACGATGATCGAATGGAAATCCTACCAATGCTAACATCTTTTCCAACGTTGAACGTAGGTCTCATGATTACATTTATGTGATTATTGAGTTAACAAGAAGTCTAAGTGACCTCGGTTTTTCCTAAAAAGTCTTTAAGGATAAAATTGTGGTTATC
Source organism: Erigeron breviscapus (assembly GCA_034093135.1). NCBI lineage: Eukaryota > Viridiplantae > Streptophyta > Magnoliopsida > Asterales > Asteraceae > Erigeron > Erigeron breviscapus. The sequence continues at coordinate 78,041,623 of CM067171.1, read as the reverse complement.
AAATGCTTCGGTAGTGTTAACCATAATTTATATTCTTTGAAGCAATCTCGTGGTTGCAAAGCCGCAGACTGAACTATGTTAGAGACTTGTTTTGTGCATATCTCAATGATACATAGGAAATCCGAAAAATGTTATACATTTCAATCAGTCATTTCATTAATCCCTTCGATTTTTGAACATGCTAACGGATCATTCTTATCCGGTTTCATTTCTCATCACACAAACACAGAAAACACCAACACCATGATATAACGTTTGTCCCAACAACTTCGATCTTACATTTTAGTCACCCCTAGGATTTCTTGGGTTGGGCTAATGGTTTGGGTTGATGTTTTGTTGGTTGCAATTTCTTTATGGTTTCTTTTGATATTTAATCAATCAAATGTGTACATAATGACATTGGTTCCCAATGATGTCATTATGAGGGGGAGAAAATATTATGATTGATTCACTAATTGATAAGGAAACAAGGAGAAAAGTTTGTGTTTGGTTGTTTTAATTGGGTTTAGGCTTTTCAAAGTTCTAGGCTTATCAAAGTTTGTGTATAGGGGGAGAAAATTATTCATGATGTGACAATAGTTTCAGATTTTCACTAGACTTTAGGTGATTGAAATTTTGATTTTAAAAAGGGTGAATCTGAATTGACGTCAAAAATAAGAATGAAACCGAAGATGAAAAGATTTTCACTCAAGATGCTTCAAAAGTTCAAAGATGCTCCAAAATGTTTATAATCATGGATTGAGGGGGAGCATGATTACTTCGTAAGAATTTCATCCAAACCTCATTCAATTGCTTACTCTCCAAAGTGTTCGAATTGATATGACAAAGATCAAAGCTTCAAAAAGGATCAAAGATTGGTTAGAAGATTCAAGTCAAAGAAGTAAAAGATTTTACAGAGTCTTCATCAAACACACTTCATTCAAAGATCTTCAAGTCATACAACAACATTTTGTTCAAGAAACTCCAATGCATACATCAAGGGGGAGAGTTCATATTCATGAAACTTTATTCCAAGAAGATGAAATTCATTCAAGAATTAAAACTGAAGAATTGAAAAGTTGAATTTCACTCAAGAATCGAAGATTGAAATATTCGAAACCAAGATTTATACCTTCCGCATTTCAAAAGACAACTCTGATTCATGATTCAACAATTCTCGAAGATTCAAGTCACACACATTTGTTCGACTTCATTATTCTCTTTATTCAAAGACTCACACGCATTCATTATTCTCTGTTCTAAAAGAACATTGAGAATCCTCACACTGATTTAACTTCAAGAAGTTCAAGACCAAGATCAAGACTGAATCAAGTTCTCCAAAGACAAAAGAGAAAGCTTTGAAGACTTGTTTCAACACACCAATTGTCTTCACCACCGGGCTCATCAAATTCATTCCTACAAGACAATATAACACGTACTTCATTACAATGTATCACTAAGGGGGAGAATGTTAGAAATCCAAAAATAGTGATAAATTGTAATCTAGATTAGAGGAATTTCTTGTTGTTAATTCATAGATAAATGATTACTAAGGTTGAGGGGCTAATTGTGACAATTAGCATAATTGTAGAATTAGACTATAAATAGCCCTCTCATACCTTAGAGATCATAACAATTACATACAACATTACACATAACTTTTATACCTGTTAATTCACACACAGTTACCTTTGATTCTCTCTCAAAACACACACAAACACCAAGAACACACACTATCCAAACCGCCATTGATGAATTGAATTCAGTGATAGAAATCGTGTTATAACAGAACATGTTGCAAACATTATATCTGGTCGACTGGCAGTCAAATACATCAGTGAACCAAGCATACCACGATAGTCAGTTATGTTCACTGGTTTGCCAGTTGGGTCAGAGTCCAAATTTAATGGTGCTGCAATAGGTGTTTTTTGATGGGATTGAATCATATTTGTATTTTCTTAACAAATCTCTGACATATTTTCCTTGGTTTATGAAAATTCCATTTTCAGTTTGCTTAATCTGAAGACCTAAGAAAAATGTTAATTCACCCATTAAACTCATCTCATACTAAGATGACATGATTTTAGAAAACTTTTTACACATTGCATCATCAGTTGAACCAAATATAATGTCATCAACATAAATTTGTACCAATAAGATATTACTTCTTTCTTTCAAGATGAATAAGGTATTATCTATTGCACCTCTTTGAAAGCCATTTTTAAGAAGATGTTTAGTTAGAGTATCATACCAGGCTCTTGGGGCTTGTCTTAGACCATACAAAGCTTTGTTCAGTCTATAGACCCAATGAGGATGCTTCTCATCGATGAAACCTGGAGTCTGCTTAACATAAACTTCTTCTTCCAATGTTCCATTTAGGAACACACTTTTGACATCCATCTGGAAGACACTTTGAACTGCAGATGGGCTGCATAAGCCAGAAATATTCTGATGGCTTCAAGTCTTGCAACTGGAGCAAAAGTTTCATCAAAGTCAACGCCTTCTGCTTGACAATAACCCTGGGCAACTAATCTGGCCTTGTTTCTTACAACATGGCCATCTTCATCCATCTTGTTTCGGTAGACCCATCTGGTACCAATGGTTCTTTCTTTAACCCTGGTGGACAAGGAACAAGCTCCCAAACATTGTTCCTTTCAAACTGGACGAGCTCTTCTTGCATAGCTTCCACCCAGCTTGGGACTGCCATAGCCTCGTCAATCTTCTTTGGTTCAATTAGAGATAAGAAGGTGACGTTTAAGCATTGCTCACTGGTGGCTCTTCTAGTCTGAACCCCACTATTTGGATCTCCCACAATCTGTTCAATTGGATGTGCTCGAGTCCATCTAGTATATTGACTAGGCTGGTGTAAAACAATATCAGTGCAAGTCACCTGGTGATCTTCTTCAGTTGCAGTAGCATCTGGAGGAGGATCAGTCCAAACTACTTCTACATCCTCATCAGAGTCAATGAGGTCATGATTTACATCATGAAATTCTTCATTCAAAGGCATTTCTTGAAGAACTGGAGAAGTTGGAGTTTGAACTGGTGCTGATATTGGAGTAGCACGTACATCAGATCCAATCACCAATTCTTGTGGTAAGTTAAAATTGATGGAGGGATAGAATGATGTGTCACTGGTGGTGTTCTTCTTCTTAACTGGTTCCAATTTGTTGTAACTGGAAACATCTTTTGGTGAAACAACTGACTGGTGAACTTGGTCAGTTTCACCAAAATTGATTGGAACGACTGGAGTAATATCAAGGCTTGGTCTCTTGTTGATTGCTTCAGTTGATTCGTCGAATGTGACATGAATTGTCTCATGAACCTTTTGGAGTCTATAATTATAAACTCTAAAGGCCTTTCGAATATCTGAATAACCTAAAAATACCCCTTCATCAGCTTTTGCATCAAACTTTCCAGCTGACTGGAATCGTTTAAAATATAAACTGGACAACCAAATACATGAAAGTATCCAATATTTGGTTTACGATTCCTGAGTACTTCATAGGCAGTCTTCTTATGTCTCTTGATGTAGACTGACCGGTTTTGGGTGTGACAAGCAATTGCAACTGCCTCAGCCCAAAAACTGGTGGGAAGACCTGATTCAGATAGCATACTTCTGGCTGCTTCTATCAGTGTGCGATTCTTTCTTTCCACAACTCCATTCTGCTCTGGAGAGTGTGCTAATGAGAAGTTTTGAGAGATGCCAGTGTCATTGCAAAATGTTTCAAGTACCTTATTTTGAAATTCAGTACCATTATCACTTCGCAACTGACAAACTTTTTGAGTATACTTGAGCTCAATTCTTTTGATGAGAGAGATGATTTCAGCAGGTGCATCACTTTTGGATCTGAGGAATACCACCCAGCAGTATCTGGTGAATTCATCAACCACAAGTAGAGTGTACTTCTTTCCAGCTCTAGTCTGAACATTCACTGGACCAAAAAGATCCATATGAAGCATGTGAAGAGGTTCAGTGATGCTAAAGTTTTGCCTAGTTTTGAAACTGGCCCTTTTCTTCTTGCCCATCTCACACCCTGGACATGGCTTTTCTTTATTGAAAGAAATTTGAGGTATCCCATCAACCAGTTGCTTGCGAGACAACTTGTTAATATTTTTGAAATTAAGATGGGATAATCTTTTATGCCACAGCCAGTTGGTGTCCTCATCAGCTTTGGTATAGAAGCACTGCTCTTTTGGAGCTGGTTCCATATCCATGATATACACATTGCCTTTTCTTGGTGCAACCATCACCACTTTCCAATCCTTGTTAAATATGGTGCCTTGAGCAATATCGAACAAACTCTGAAGCCATCATCACAAAGTTGGCTGACACTGATCAGGTTGTATTTCAAACCATTCACAAATGCAATTCTTTTGAATTCGACTTGTCCATTATTGAGCACACCATATCCTTCAGTCTTTCCAGATTGATCATTACCAAACGTCACTGTCGGTCCATCTTGGACAGTGAACTCTTCAAGCAGGGGCTTACATCCGGTCATAGTCCGGCCAGCAGCGCTGTCCAGATACCAGATATTCTTCTTTCGATCGCCCTGCACACCCACAAAAATCATCAGTTATTTTTTGTGAACCCATCTTTTCTTGATGGGTTCACTGGACTTCTCTATAGAAGTCACAGTTGATTGTTGTGGTGTTGAACTGGAGGCTGCATCTGGATCTTTTTCACCAGATCCAGGTGCAGGAGTAAAAACGATTGGTATTTGATACCTACTCCCCTTTTTCTTATCAGTTTTAGTTTTGAAGGGGGTTTTGTGAGTCCCTTTAACTTCGAGATGGTTAACCAATAGAAAGTGTAAAATACAACAAGTCTAATAATCACTAGATTTGGACTAGTATTACTTGTAAATAAAGATGCAAGATATATAAACAAAGTAATACAAGACTTAAAGCAATAAACAAATAAAGTGGACCATTATGTATGTTTCATGGGTATTTCATTTATTGATGTTTAAATAAAATACAAGGTTGTTGCGGAATCAAGATAACACAATTAAGTGAGTATCCTAACAACCTATGAGTTACAATATGATCTATATTTGTCAAATAACTCTTTAGGATCGAGATACTTAAAGTTGTGAAGTATCCCTGTTTAAGATCGAGAGTATTTGGACAAATTCACTTAAATGCAAAAGGAATGCTTAAAAGTATTTTTGTCAAGGAAATGACTTTGTATTTATAGGCAACAAATTCACCAGTGAATTTGTGCCGTATAAATATGGTTGGCATACATTTAATGATCCGACAAGAACATTAAATGTATTGGATAAGGAATAAGGATAAAGTCACATCAAGTGCAAGTGTATCCTATTATCCAACCACCTTAACACACGTATACTTTGTTAAAGAACAAGTGGATTGTTCTTTGGAAAGTGTGTTAAAGGCAAAAGTCAATCCTCGATATTAGTGTTCAGACTTGCAGGATCTAGAACACTAACAATCCTCCAGTGTGCAGATCTGGTAAGACTTTCCAGTGGACTCCGCCATTTGTTAAGTCTTCTTCCTTCAGACTTCAGTCTTTGACTTCAGTCAGAATGTCTTCAGTAGAGTAGATCTGGACTGGGGTGAAGTCTTCAGTGAGCTAATCTGGAGAATGCTCCAGATTACCTATACAAGTAAATGCTCACTAGTCTTCAATTATTTCTGGACAAATCTTTAGAGGGACTCCAGATTCCAAGTCTGGAGTAGGTCCAGTAGAGAAACGTTTTCTGGTCAGATCTTCAAGTGAGGCTCCAGTAGTCGGGTCTGGAGCGAGACCAGCAAAACAAGTTTTCTTAACAAACCTAAATAAGGTTCCAGTAGTCCAGTCTGGAGCCAGTCCAGTAAGTCTGGACTAAATCTGGACCTAACAAATTCCCCCTATTTGTTTAGAAATAATGCAAGTGTTTTCAGACTTATAGATATACAAATTTGTATGTCTGGAAAACACTTGGTCGATTTAAGTCTAAAAAATCTAAGTTACTGGAAAACACTTTATAGATCATGAGTGTTTTCAGTTTCATCTTTTAAGTTCTAACTTAGACTAAATCTGGTCATTTACTTATAGAAATTAAAAAATTGCAACTATTATTACTTTCATCAAAAAGGAAAATAATTACAACTTTCATAATACACTAAATACAATAAGTACAATGATAAGAGTTTAGGCCCTTCTTCTCGATGAATGCCCTGGTGCATCTTCAGTGGCCTTCCTCTTTGGAGATGGAGATGATGGAACAGACACTGGTGGTCTCAGACCCAACACAGCTTCCATTTGTTGAATTCTCTTCCAGACCTTCTCAATCCTCTTCATAAAGGCCTTCACATCTGGAGAGAGATCAGTCTTACCTTTAAATGTCAATCCAATCTCCTTCAGTTCAGTCCATCCAAAAGCTTGGACTGCAGTATCTTTCCTTTCATCAGTAAAGTTACCCTCCCTGGTCAACTTCACATTAAATCTGGTCATACCTTGATGATTTTCAGCCAGTTTAATTTCAGCATTTACAATCTTTCTTGTATTGGCCCTGAAATTCATCATTTCATCATATTTAGCCCTCTGCTTAGCCAACTGTACCATTTCTTCAGTATCCCTGGATACACCACTCTGTTGTCCTTCAGTGGACTGGTGTTCTTGTCTATTGATCTTCAGAGTGGTATCCAGAGGAATAAAGGTGCTAACATCACCATCTTTTATTGCTTTCAGTTGCTTGGCAGTAAGTTTAGGTAGACCAGTCATTCTCTTTCTGTATTCCAATTCCAGAGCACCAGCATTTCTTCTAATTTTCTTCTGGAGGCTTACCAGCTCCTCCTTTCTTTGTCTGATCAACTCTGGAATGGACACACCATAAATTAAGGAATCATATACCTGTTCTTCCTCAGCATAGAACGAGCGTATATGGACATCATTCAAAGCATCAAGACACTGATGAACTCTGGGATCTTCCTTCATCCTTTTATATACTTCAATGTTTATGCCTAACCTGCCAGCATTGTAGGAATCCAGAGTACCCATTGTAGCCATCTCCCTTTGATGGGCCAGCAGTTCATCCTTCTGGTTTGTCTTGAAGATTTCGATCATTATGCATTGTTGTTGCAATTTCCTTGATGTTTCATTGTCAACATCTTCAAATTGCTCTTCCTCTTCACCAGGCACAACCTTTTCTTTTCCTTTAATAGATTTCAATGTAGTAGGAATGTCTGGGAAGGTTTCAAATTGTGGCTCACTGGCATCAGTACCAGTAGCCTCTTCTTCAGTCTGCACAATGGCTTCAGTGCCAAGTGCTCTCTGGGCTATACGTGCACTGGCATCAGTACCAGTCACTTGTCTTCTCTGAACAACGCTTTCAGTAGCGACTGCCCTTACAACCTCTCTCTTCTTCCTTAAACTTTCTTGGACACCAGATGATGGAATTGATAATTTTTCCCCCTTGGATTGATCTCTAGTCCTGGACTTCAGATCATTCCATAACTCTTCCATCATATGCCTGTCCAGTGAACCAAAGGTTCTTCCTTGTTCTGGCAAGGAAGCAGTCATACCAGTCTTGAGTGCCTGGACTTCCTTTTTAATATTATCAATTGCTTCTGGCAAGTCCTTTGGCAGCTCAACCTCAATCATCTTCACAACTTCTGGCAACATAACATCCTGAAATGATCTAAGGATAGATCCAGATATTTCTTCAGTGATCTCTTTCAGCATATCACCCCTAATCTTTCTAACAACTTCATCACTAAGGGTGTTGACCAGATCATTCTGATCAAATGTTGGCCTGTTCTCCAGTGTACCCACTCTTGTAACCAGTTTCTCCATCTCATCTTTAAGACCTGCCAGTGGTTGTACAACCTTACTTTCCACTGCAGTCTCAACAGAACTAACAATCTTCTCTTCCAACCCTTGTACTGCCACCCTTATATTTTGAGAATTGAGATTTGTGGCCAGTACCAGCTCATCTAACTTATCAAAAACCAACTTCTCATTCCCAGCAAAAAGGTTCATTTCTGACGCTAAATTGTTTGATAAAATTGATTTGAAGTCAGAAATAACCTGGGAAGAGCTCTGAAGTGATCTCTCCAGGTCCGCCACCTTACTAAGAAGGCCTTGGACCTCGGTAGAAGATGAAGTGGAGAGACCACTGGGTTGTTCCAGATGAGAAGTCAATCTGGTCATCATAGGTACTTGTGCCCAGTCCTCTTCAGTTTCAACATTTGAGACTGGCACACTTTGTTCGGTTGGGTTTTCTGGGGCTCACTGGCATCAGTACCAGTAGCCTCTTCTTCAGTCTGCACAATGGCTTCAGTGCCAAGTGCTCTCTGGGCTATACGTGCACTGGCATCAGTACCAGTCACTTGTCTTCTCTGAACAACGCTTTCAGTAGCGACTGCCCTTACAACCTCTTCCTTTCTTTTCCTTTAATAGATTTCAATGTAGTAGGAATGTCTGGGGAGCTTTCAAATTGGGGCTCACTGGCATCAGTACCAGTCACTTGTCTTCTCTGAACAACGCTTTCAGTAGCGACTGCCCTTACAACCTCTCTCTTCTTCCTTAAACTTTCTTGGACACCAGATGATGGAATTGATAATTTTTCCCCCTTGGATTGATCTCTAGTCCTGGACTTCCTTTTTAATATTTTCAATTGCTTCTGGCAAGTCCTTTGGCAGCTCAACTTCAATCATCTTCACAACTTCTGGCAACATAACATCCTGAAATGATCTAAGGATAGATCCAGATATTTCTTCAGTGATCTCTTTCAGCATATCACCCCTAATCTTTCTAACAACTTCATCACTAAGGGTGTTGACCAGATCATTCTGATCAAATGTTGGCCTGTTCTCCAGTGTACCCACTCTTGTAACCAGTTTCTCCATCTCATCTTTAAGACCTGCCAGTGGTTGTACAACCTTACTTTCCACTGCAGTCTCAACAGAACTAACAATCTTCTCTTCCAACCCTTGTACTGCCACCCTTATATTTTGAGAATTGAGATTTGTGGCCAGTACCAGCTCATCTAACTTATCAAAAACCAACTTCTCATTCCCAGCAAAAAGGTTCATTTCTGACGCTAAATTGTTTGATAAAATTGATTTGAAGTCAGAAATAACCTGGGAAGAGCTCTGAAGTGATCTCTCCAGGTCCGCCACCTTACTAAGAAGGCCTTGGACCTCGGTAGAAGATGAAGTGGAGAGACCACTGGGTTGTTCCAGATGAGAAGTCAATCTGGTCATCATAGGTACTTGTGCCCAGTCCTCTTCAGTTTCAACATTTGAGACTGGCACACTTTGTTCGGTTGGGTTTACTGGTGGTGATTGAGTTTGTGTTGGTTGAATGAATGGTGTGAAGTATGGAGTTGATTGAGGAATTGATGGTGGTGGTGGTGGCATTTCTGGTGGTGGTGGTGGTTCTGAAGATGGTGGTGGTGGCATTTCGGTTTCTGGTGTAAGAATATTTGTTTCTGGTGGAGGTGTAGGCATCTCTGGTTGACTTTCAATCTGTACAACTTCTTCACCCAGAAAGTCCATGTTCACATCAAAATTCTGACCTCCAGACATAGGAGAGTCAGCCTCATCCCAAAACGATGCACCAGCAATATCAACTTGTTCACCAACATCAACATTGAGATCAATCTGGGCTTCTTGTTCGCCAGATGCTTGTTCTTCAGTTTGAACAACTTGCTCACCAGCTTGAGCCACATCTTGTACAACAGCCTGGACTTCAGTGTCCACTCTCTGTTCAGATTGTACAGTAGGATCAATATACTCCTCTTCAAAAATAGGAGACCCATCTATATTCATTATATCACCAGGATGGGTTGATGGATTTACCTGGACTCCACTCCTCATCAGACGCCTATGTGATCTTGGTCGTCTGGAAAGCTCAACAGTTTCTGGTCCACCAACAGGAGCCACTTGTTGAATAGGTTGAACCAATTCAACAATTTCAACATCTTCGCTACCAGCAGGTACTTCAACAACTTGGACCCTGCCTGGTGCCACATTCTCTTCTATTCTTTGAAGTGACAACATTGATTGAGGAATTGATGGTGGTGGTGGTGGCATTCTAGGTTCTGGTGGTGGCATTTCTGAAGATGGTGGTGGTGGCATTTCGGTTTCTGGTGTAAGAATATTTGTTTCTGGTGGAGGTGTAGGCATCTCTGGTTGACTTTCAATCTGTACAACTTCTTCACCCAGAAAGTCCATGTTCACATCAAAATTCTGACCTCCAGACATAGGAGAGTCAGCCTCATCCCAAAACGATGCACCAGCAATATCAACTTGTTCACCAACATCAACATTGAGATCAATCTGGGCTTCTTGTTCGCCAGATGCTTGTTCTTCAGTTTGAACAACTTGCTCACCAGCTTGAGCCACATCTTGTACAACAGCCTGGACTTCAGTGTCCACTCTCTGTTCAGATTGTACAGTAGGATCAATATACTCCTCTTCAAAAATAGGAGACCCATCTATATTCATTATATCACCAGGATGGGTTGATGGATTTACCTGGACTCCACTCCTCATCAGACGCCTATGTGATCTTGGTCGTCTGGAAAGCTCAACAGTTTCTGGTCCACCAACAGGAGCCACTTGTTGAATAGGTTGAACCAATTCAACAATTTCAACATCTTCGCTACCAGCAGGTACTTCAACAACTTGGACCCTGCCTGGTGCCACATTCTCTTCTATTCTTTGAAGTGACAACATTGATTGAGGAATATCCACCTCACCATCTCTGGACCTTAAGTTGGTCAGATCTCTCATGTACTCACTCATTGAAAAATGAGTGGTTTCAAAATCGTACTGGGCTCCAAGAACGTTCTTAAATATTATGACATATTTCAGTGCATCTGGAGGTTGACAGGACCGTCCAGTATCACTGGTGGATTAGTCCAGTGAACATGTACTGATGGTACACTGGAGGGACACTCCAGTAAAGTACCAGTGAAAACCAATTTTTGAAAGACTGGAAACCTTAAACTTGCACGTCAACTAATACAGACAAATGAGAGGGACACATTTACAAGAAGACATAAGTCAACTCAAACACGCACTTCAACTTGTCCAGTTACCAGTGAGAGGGACATATTTACAAAGCACCAGTAATATTTTCTGAAGAATTTGTCCAGTGAGAAAGTTAATTCCCCCTGAACTTAAACCAGATCGTCAAATAATATCTGGGCAAAATCAACCCTTAGCCCAAACCACAAACAGTAGGCAATCTGGAGGTGGGTTTGATTGATCTGGTCTAACCCTCCAGAACTACCTCCAAGGCACTCGACAATGTGTGTGAAGAAATATCTCCACGAATCCGTCAGTCTGCTCATATATATTGTTCCCTTCCTTAGCAACTGACCATGCTCATCCACTATCTCTGTATGCCCCATCAATCTGCATACCTCTCTGAAGTTGATACCAGTAGGGAGTGGTATTGCCAACTCATTCTCATCCAGATAGCCTAATTGAAGAGCTGCTCTGAGAGAATCTACTGTAAAAGCCAAGGGTCTGGTCCCTTGCTCGAGAGAATATTCAATAGATGAATTTGTTTCATTATATTCAGCTGTGTACCAGAATTCACACAAATAATCGTGATACATCTTTTCTGGATTTATTGTTAAAGCACCATATAGAGGACATGAGAGAAAAAAGGTATTTAATCTCCCAATGATTGATTGTGGATCATGGACACTGGATAGCGAGAGTTTTGCCATCCAGTTATTCATATTCATCCTTATAGCCTTTGCTTCAAGGGTGATATGAGGTGCTTTAACGACATCTGCAGCCGGAGCATATTCAGCAGATAGAAGATTTCTTGGTGAGTTTGATTGTCTAGGAGCCATTGGAATTATAAATGAAGATGAAATTGAATGATTTTAGGGTTTATGATGAAGAATTTAATGAATTGCAGTTAATATAGGAGTTATATGATTGGAAAATGAATGAAGAATTTAAGAAATTGAATGAAGGAATTTTAGATTTGGGAGTAAATGTTCGAAGTAAATGAAATTGAAAGTGAAAGTGGGTATATATAGGATTGAGAATGTGGAACTCAAACGATTAATTTGAAATTATCAAATATAATTTTTGATTGTGTTCTGAGATCCGCATTAATTACATCACATCACACATAAATGCATGACGGTTTACAGCCCACAAAACAGTAACAACTTGTACTTTTTGTTTTCCCAAAGTAAAAAGACCATCATTGTTTTGAAAAACTTACATGCCACGTAGGATTTATAAGATAAATATCTTTGAAAAAGTTTGCTTACGTGGCACATACAAAGATCAAGTATTTTGAAAATATTATGACATATTTCAGTGCATCTGGAGGTTGACAGGACCGTCCAGTATCACTGGTGGATTAGTCCAGTGAACATGTACTGATGGTACACTGGAGGGACACTCCAGTAAAGTACCAGTGAAAACCATTTTTGAAAGACTGGAAACCTTAAACTTGCACGTCAACTAATACAGACAAATGAGAGGGACACATTTACAAGAAGACATAAGTCAACTCAAACACGCACTTCAACTTGTCCAGTTACCAGTGAGAGGGACATATTTACAAAGCACCAGTAATATTTTCTGAAGAATTTGTCCAGTGAGAAAATTAATTCCCCCTGAACTTAAACATTTTTAAGAGAAAATATTTTTCAAGTCTTCCCTGGAATGTTGATCCAGAAATAAATTTTTGAATCTTTAAATCAAAGATCCTTAGTAGTACACAATGGCGTTCAATACCAAGGTTCCAGATTTAAGGGTTTAACATTCCCAACTCACCAACAAGATATTCAAAAGTTTTTACATCCAGTGGTTTAGTAAAAATGTCAGCGAGTTGTTTGTCAGTGGGAATAAAATGGAGTTCAATGTTGTTTTTCATAATATGATCGCGAATGAAATGGTACCTTAGATCGATGTGTTTGGTTCTGGAGTGCATGACTGGATTGTTGGAGATAGCGATGGCACTGGTATTATCACAAAAGATTGGAGTTTTTGAATATTTAATACCATAATCAAGCAACTGGTTCTTCATCCAGAGTATCTGAGCACAACAACTGGCTGCAGACACGTATTCAGCTTCAGCAGTGGATAATGAAACTGAAGTTTGCTTCTTACTGGTCCAGCTGACCAGTTTGCCACCTAGGAAATGACATCCACCAGTTGTGGATTTCCTATCTATCTTACAACCTGCATGATCTGAATCTGAATAACCCATTAGATCCATGCCTGAGCCTTTGGGGTACCAAAGACCTAGACTGGGGACACCTTTAAGGTACTTCAGTATGCGCTTTACAGCAAGCATATGAGATTCCTTTGGATTAGACTGATATCTGGCACATAAACATGTTGAAAACATAATATCTGGTCTACTGGCCGTTAAATACATCAGTGAACCAACCATGCCTCTATAGACAGTGGTGTTCACTGGTTTGCCATCTGGATCCGAGTCCAGTGTCAGTGGTGCAGAAATTGGAGTTGGTTTAGATGGTGAAGAATTCATATCGAATTTCTTTAAAAGATCTCTAACATATTTTTCCTGATTAATAAAATTCCATCTTTGTTTTGTTTAATCTGGAGTCCAAGAAAATATGTTAATTCACCCATCAAACTCATTTCATATTCAGTGGACATGATTTTAGAAAATTTCTTGCACATGTTTTCATCAGTAGACCCAAAAATTATATCATCAACATAAATTTGTACCATTAACAGATTACCTTTCTCATGAAGAATGAACAAGGTATTGTCAATTGCACCTCGTTTAAAACCATTTTTCAACAAATGTTTAGTCAGAGTATCATACCAGGCACGTGGGGCTTGTCTGAGGCCATATAGCGCTTTGTCCAGACGATATACCCAATGTGGATGCTTGTCATCAACGAAACCTGGAGGTTGTCTGACGTAAACTTCTTCTTCAAGCTTCCCATTCAAGAAAGCACTCTTTACGTCCATCTGGTAGACCTTGAACTGATGATTAGCAGCGAATGCTAAGAAAATTCTGATCGCTTCAAGTCTAGCCACTGGAGCAAAAGATTCATCAAAGTCGACATCTGACTGGCAGTAGCCTTGTGCTACCAGTCTGGCCTTGTTTCTTATTACGTGGCCATCTTCATCTACTTTGTTTCTGAAGACCCATCTTGTTCCAATTGGTTCTTTCTTTCCAACTGGGAAAGGAACCAGATACCATACTTTGTTCCTTTCAAACTGGTGAAGCTCTTCTTGCATAGCAGTCACCCAGTTTGGATCTTCCAGAGCCTCGTCAATCTTCTTAGGTTCTATCAAAGATAGAAAACTGACGTATAAGCATTGATTACTGGAGGCTCTTCTGGTCTGAACACCACGACTGGAGTCACCTAAGATCTGATCAATAGGGTGAGCTTTTGTCCATCTGGAGTACTGACCAGGATTGTTACTGACAACAATATCAGTGCAAGAATTCAGTTGAGTCTCCTCTGAAGTTGCTTCAGGAGGAGGTTCTTCATAGACTACTTCAACATCTTCATCTGATTCATTTAAATCACGATTTGCATCATGAAATTCTTCATATGAAGGTATTTCTTGTAGTACTGGTTCAGTTTGGTCACCAGAAGACATTTCTGGTACATTCTCAACTGATACTGATACTGGAGGAGTAGTACGCACATCTGAACCAATATTAATTTCAGAGGGTAGTTTGAAAATAATAGAGGGATAGAATGGAGTACTACTGGAGAGTTTCTTTTTCTGAACAGGTTCCAGATCAGGATGACTGGAAGCTGAGTCTGGTGAATCTTCAAATTTGTCGTTTATAGGATCAGATTCACAAAAGACAATTGGTGTTACTGGGGGAGTGTCAGGGACTGGCTTCTTGTTGATTGAGGCATTTGATTCATCAAATGTTACATGAATTGACTCATGGACCTTCTCCAGTCTCTTGTTGTAGACTCTGAAGGCCTTGCGAATGGCTGAATAGCCTAAGAAATACCCTTCATCAGCTTTGGCATCAAATTTGCCTAGCTGACTGGAGTCGTTCAGGATGTAAACTGGACATCCAAAAACGTGAAAATAACCAATGTTTGGTTTTCTATTTCTTAAGACTTCATAGGCTGTCTTTTTGTGTCTTTTGATGTACACTGATCGATTCTGGGTGTGGCAAGCAGTTGCAATTGCTTCCGCCCAGAAACTGGTAGACAGTCCAGATTCAGCAAGCATACTCCTGGCAGCTTCTATCAGCGTTCTATTTTTCCTTTCAAACTGGTGAAGCTCTTCTTGCATAGCAGTCACCCAGTTTGGATCTTCCAGAGCCTCGTCAATCTTCTTAGGTTCTATCAAAGATAGAAAACTGACGTATAAGCATTGATTACTGGAGGCTCTTCTGGTCTGAACACCACGACTGGAGTCACCTAAGATCTGATCAATAGGGTGAGCTTTTGTCCATCTGGAGTACTGACCAGGATTGTTACTGACAACAATATCAGTGCAAGAATTCAGTTGAGTCTCCTCTGAAGTTGCTTCAGGAGGAGGTTCTTCATAGACTACTTCAACATCTTCATCTGATTCATTTAAATCACGATTTGCATCATGAAATTCTTCATATGAAGGTATTTCTTGTAGTACTGGTTCAGTTTGGTCACCAGAAGACATTTCTGGTACATTCTCAACTGATACTGATACTGGAGGAGTAGTACGCACATCTGAACCAATATTAATTTCAGAGGGTAGTTTGAAAATAATAGAGGGATAGAATGGAGTACTACTGGAGAGTTTCTTTTTCTGAACAGGTTCCAGATCAGGATGACTGGAAACTGTGTCTGGTGAATCTTCAAATTTGTCGTTTATAGGATCAGATTCACAAAAGACAATTGGTGTTACTGGGGGAGTGTCAGGGACTGGCTTCTTGTTGATTGAGGCATTTGATTCATCAAATGTTACATGAATTGACTCATGGACCTTCTCCAGTCTCTTGTTGTAGACTCTGAAGGCCTTGCGAATGGCTGAATAGCCTAAGAAATACCCTTCATCAGCTTTGGCATCAAATTTGCCTAGCTGACTGGAGTCGTTCAGGATGTAAACTGGACATCCAAAAACGTGAAAATAACCAATGTTTGGTTTTCTATTTCTTAAGACTTCATAGGCTGTCTTTTTGTGTCTTTTGATGTACACTGATCGATTCTGGGTGTGGCAAGCAGTTGCAATTGCTTCCGCCCAGAAACTGGTAGACAGTCCAGATTCAGCAAGCATACTCCTGGCAGCTTCTATCAGCGTTCTATTTTCCTTTCCACAACTCCATTTTGCTCTGGAGAGCGGGCTGAAGAGAAGTTCTGGGAGATGCCAGTGTCAGTACAGAATGACTCCAGAGTTGCATTCTGGAATTCTGTTCCATTGTCACTTCTTAACTGACACACTTTTCGACTGTACTTGAGCTCAATTTGCTTGATAAGACTGATGATTTCAGCAGCAGCTTCACTTTTGGACCTCAGAAAGATCACCCAACAATATCTGGAGAACTCATCTATGATCACCAGGGTGTATCTTTTACCAGCACGAGTCTGAACGTTCACTGGACCAAAAAGGTCCATATGAAGCATGTGAAGAGGTTCAGTAATGCTGAAATTCTGTCTGGTCTTGAAACTGGTACGCTTTTGCTTACCCATCTCACATCCTGGACATGGTCTTTCCTTTTTGAAGGAAACTGAAGGTATCCCATCTGCAAGTTGTTTTCTGGACAACTTGTTAATGTTTTTGAAGTTTAAATGGGATAACCTTTTGTGCCATAACCAGTTTGTGTCTTCATCAGCTTGAGTATAGAAACACTGCTCTGAAGGAGAGCTTTCCATATCCATCACGTACACATTCCCTTTTCTGGGAGCAATCAACACTACCTTCCAGTCCTTGTTGAATACGATGCCCTGAGCAACATTGAATAAGACTTGATAGCCATCGTCACACAGTTGACTTACACTGATCAAGTTATATTTCAAACCATTCACAAATGCAACTCGTCTGAACTTGACTTGTCCATTGTTCAGAACACCATATCCCTCAGTCTTCCCACAACCATCATTTCCAAACGTGATGGAGGGTCCATCAGAAATGGTGAACTCCTCCAGTAGGGTCTTACATCCGGTCATCGTCCTGCCAGCTGCACTGTCAAGATACCAGATAAGCTTCTTTCGATCGCCCTACACATACACCAGATATTTATCAGTTAGATTTGGGAACCCATCGACTGATGGGTTCACTGGACCCTCCCTTATAGGTCCCTGGGGCAATCTGGTCTAGTTCACTTTGTTCAATAGTGGTCTTAGAAGAGAAGACCACTGGGGTTGATGGTTTTTAAAACCTTTTCATTTTTCTCAACTGGAGAAATAAATTTGTCTTTCTTTGAAAAAGGTTTTGTATTTTGTCTAGGGCCAGATGAAGTACCCTCAAGAAAGTTTAATCTTGCATTAAAACTTTGTGATTGACGAGTCAGAATTTGAATCTGGCTCTCTATCCTGGACAAAATATTTTCTTCAGATGTTACCTTAGCCTTTCCAGTCAAAGGCTTTGGTAAGGGATTGGTCTGAGGTAAAGGTCTATTCTGCTTCACCTTTTTAACTGAAGCATCATATGGCTTTTTAGTTTCTAGCCATGACTTTATTACCAGTTTTTCTTTCTCTAGAATGATCTCAAGATCTTGCTTTTCTTGAATCAATTGTTCAGTTACCAGAACCTGGGCTTGAAATGCCAGTTCAATGTCTTGAAGCTCTTTTAATTTTGATTTTAAAGCATTTATTTCAGAAGAATCTGTTTCTAGACCATTTACACAATCAGATCTAACAGTTTCTACAAAAATCAAATCAGAATTTAAAGCTTCAGCAATGTCCAATTTTAGTTCTTGGTCAGTTGCATTATCATAATCACTAACCTTTTTAATAACTATGTCCACCCATCGTCCAGATGTGACATCTTCCTTCACCAGGTGCTCATCAACTTCCAGAGCCATGTAACAGCAATCTCTTTCTTCTTCTTCATCAACAGATGAGTCATCAGAAGGAACCCACTTCTCTTCAGTTGTAGCAATCATGCACTTATTATTTGTTTCCATTTGTTGTGCCATGAGAGCAATTTGGGCCTTAAGCTTTTTATATTTCAATTTATAGCTATCATCAGGCTTATTATTAGAAGAGAATGGACCAGGCTTGGATGCAAACTGGTTGGACCTGCACTCTTTCATGAAATGACCCTTTTTGCCACACTTAAAGCATGTCAAATTGGTCTTGTCAGTGGAAGAACTGGATGCAAATTGTCCAGATGGCTTTTTGGTTTCTAGCCATGACTTTATTACCAGTTTTTCTTTCTCTAGAATGATCTCAAGATCTTGCTTTTCTTGAATCAATTGTTCAGTTACCAGAACCTGGGCTTGAAATGCCAGTTCAATGTCTTGAAGCTCTTTTAATTTTGATTTTAAAGCATTTATTTCAGAAGAATCTGTTTCTAGACCATTTACACAATCAGATCTAACAGTTTCTACAAAAATCAAATCAGAATTTAAAGCTTCAGCAATGTCCAATTTTAGTTCTTGGTCAGTTGCATTATCATAATCACTAACCTTTTTAATAACTATGTCCACCCATCGTCCAGATGTGACATCTTCCTTCACCAGGTGCTCATCAACTTCCAGAGCCATGTAACAGCAATCTCTTTCTTCTTCTTCATCAACAGATGAGTCATCAGAAGGAACCCACTTCTCTTCAGTTGTAGCAATCATGCACTTATTATTTGTTTCCATTTGTTGTGCCATGAGAGCAATTTGGGCCTTAAGCTTTTTATATTTCAATTTATAGCTATCATCAGGCTTATTATTAGAAGAGAATGGACCAGGCTTGGATGCAAACTGGTTGGACCTGCACTCTTTCATGAAATGACCCTTTTTGCCACACTTAAAGCATGTCAAATTGGTCTTGTCAGTGGAAGAACTGGATGCAAATTGTCCAGATGGCTTATTTGCTCTTGCTTTGAAACGGTTAAACGTTTTAGCAATCATTGCAATAAGGTCATCATCTTCAGTTTCATCACAACAGTCTGGAGAGACTTGACTGGACTCTCCAGAATCCATAAGTTCAGACACCATCTTCTTCATAGAAAATACATTCTCAGAAGATATCAGTGCTGTACTTTGTGGTTCAGAATAACTAACCACTTTAGGAGTACTGGAGGCATGGTTAAAAGCATCTTGTTCTGCAACCACTCTCTGAGCTTGATTTTCTTCAGTGTACCTGAAGGCTCCATATAGAGTTGAGAGAGTGTGTGTGTGCAGAGTTTTACCTTGTCGTAAAACAAGTATCATGTGAGACCATTTGGTGGGTAGAATGTCACAAAATTTCTCCAGAAGTATATCCTTGTCCTTCTCAACCCCAAGACCTCTCAATTGGTTTATGATACTCATAAATCTGGTGTAAGTACCAGTGAGAGACTCGTTAGGTTGAGCAAAAAATGACTCATACCTCTTGTTTAAGGAGACCTTTCTGGTGACAATGGTGTCATCTCCTCCTTCATGTTGGTTAAGAAGCTCATCCCACATGGTTTTGGCACTAGGAAAAAGAACTAGTGTGGGAATGAGGGTTTCTGGAACAGCCCCGAGGATCATGTTTTTAAGGAGGGTGTCAAGATTCACCAATCTCCTCTCCTCTTCTGACCAATGTTCCTCCCTCTTTTCCCTTCCCCTTCTAGATCCAGAAGGATCAAGAAGTGGATTGAGAGGTGATGTAGGTACATAAGGACCTTCGTTTAAAATCTTCATCATGTTCCTCTCAATACCAGTGACATGCAAAACCATCCTAGCCTTCCACGTACCAAATTCATCACTGTTCCCACTGAATTTAGGAACAGGATTATTTGAGTAGTGCACATGCACGTGTGGAGAAGCAGGAGTAGGAGGAGGAGGTGGAGGATTAGTGTTATTAACATTTTGTGGTTCATTTTGATCATAATATTTACATTTATAGCTATCATCAGGCTTATTATTAGAAGAGAATGGACCAGGCTTGGATGCAAACTGGTTGGACCTGCACTCTTTCATGAAATGACCCTTTTTGCCACACTTAAAGCATGTCAAATTGGTCTTGTCAGTGGAAGAACTGGATGCAAATTGTCCAGATGGCTTATTTGCTCTTGCTTTGAAACGGTTAAACGTTTTAGCAATCATTGCAATAAGGTCATCATCTTCAGTTTCATCACAACAGTCTGGAGAGACTTGACTGGACTCTCCAGAATCCATAAGTTCAGACACCATCTTCTTCATAGAAAATACATTCTCAGAAGATATCAGTGCTGTACTTTGTGGTTCAGAATAACTAACCACTTTAGGAGTACTGGAGGCATGGTTAAAAGCATCTTGTTCTGCAACCACTCTCTGAGCTTGATTTTCTTCAGTGTACCTGAAGGCTCCATATAGAGTTGAGAGAGTGTGTGTGTGCAGAGTTTTACCTTGTCGTAAAACAAGTATCATGTGAGACCATTTGGTGGGTAGAATGTCACAAAATTTCTCCAGAAGTATATCCTTGTCCTTCTCAACCCCAAGACCTCTCAATTGGTTTATGATACTCATAAATCTGGTGTAAGTACCAGTGAGAGACTCGTTAGGTTGAGCAAAAAATGACTCATACCTCTTGTTTAAGGAGACCTTTCTGGTGACAATGGTGTCATCTCCTCCTTCATGTTGGTTAAGAAGCTCATCCCACATGGTTTTGGCACTAGGAAAAAGAACTAGTGTGGGAATGAGGGTTTCTGGAACAGCCCCGAGGATCATGTTTTTAAGGAGGGTGTCAAGATTCACCAATCTCCTCTCCTCTTCTGACCAATGTTCCTCCCTCTTTTCCCTTCCCCTTCTAGATCCAGAAGGATCAAGAAGTGGATTGAGAGGTGATGTAGGTACATAAGGACCTTCGTTTAAAATCTTCATCATGTTCCTCTCAATACCAGTGACATGCAAAACCATCCTAGCCTTCCACGTACCAAATTCATCACTGTTCCCACTGAATTTAGGAACAGGATTATTTGAGTAGTGCACATGCACGTGTGGAGAAGCAGGAGTAGGAGGAGGAGGTGGAGGATTAGTGTTATTAACATTTTGTGGTTCATTTTGATCATGAATATTTACATTAGGATCGGGACCAAGACTAAAACCTTGTGTATTTTCTTGGTTAGCCATCAAGAACAGATCTAGGCAATGATTAGCCTTCTGCTCTGATACCAAATGTGAGTCCCTTTAACTTCGAGATGGTTAACCAATAGAAAGTGTAAAATACAACAAGTCTAATAATCACTAGATTTGGACTAGTATTACTTGTAAATAAAGATGCAAGATATATAAACAAAGTAATACAAGACTTAAAGCAATAAACAAATAAAGTGGACCATTATGTATGTTTCATGGGTATTTCATTTATTGATGTTTAAATAAAATACAAGGTTGTTGCGGAATCAAGATAACACAATTAAGTGAGTATCCTAACAACCTATGAGTTACAATATGATCTATATTTGTCAAATAACTCTTTAGGATCGAGATACTTAAAGTTGTGAAGTATCCCTGTTTAAGATCGAGAGTATTTGGACAAATTCACTTAAATGCAAAAGGAATGCTTAAAAGTATTTTTGTCAAGGAAATGACTTTGTATTTATAGGCAACAAATTCACCAGTGAATTTGTGCCGTACAAATATGGTTGGCATACATTTAATGATCCGACAAGAACATTAAATGTATTGGATAAGGAATAAGGATAAAGTCACATCAAGTGCAAGTGTATCCTATTATCCAACCACCTTAACACACGTATACTTTGTTAAAGAACAAGTGGATTGTTCTTTGGAAAGTGTGTTAAAGGCAAAAGTCAATCCTCGATATTAGTGTTCAGACTTGCAGGATCTAGAACACTAACAATCCTCCAGTGTGCAGATCTGGTAAGACTTTCCAGTGGACTCCGCCATTTGTTAAGTCTTCTTCCTTCAGACTTCAGTCTTTGACTTCAGTCAGAATGTCTTCAGTAGAGTAGATCTGGACTGGGGTGAAGTCTTCAGTGAGCTAATCTGGAGAATGCTCCAGATTACCTATACAAGTAAATGCTCACTAGTCTTCAATTATTTCTGGACAAATCTTTAGAGGGACTCCAGATTCCAAGTCTGGAGTAGGTCCAGTAGAGAAACGTTTTCTGGTCAGATCTTCAGTGAGCTAATCTGGAGAATGCTCCAGATTACCTATACAAGTAAATGCTCACTAGTCTTCAATTATTTCTGGACAAATCTTTAGAGGGACTCCAGATTCCAAGTCTGGAGTAGGTCCAGTAGAATATGTTTTTCTGGTCAGATCTTCAGTCTTTGACTTCAGTCAGAATGTCTTCAGTAGAGTAGATCTGGACTGGGGTGAAGTCTTCAGTGAGCTAATCTGGAGAATGCTCCAGATTACCTATACAAGTAAATGCTCACTAGTCTTCAATTATTTCTGGACAAATCTTTAGAGGGACTCCAGATTCCAAGTCTGGAGTAGGTCCAGTAGAATATGTTTTCTGGTCAGATCTTCAGTCTTTGACTTCAGTCAGAATGTCTTCAGTAGAGTAGATCTGGACTGGGGTGAAGTCTTCAGTGAGCTAATCTGGAGAATGCTCCAGATTACCTATACAAGTAAATGCTCACTAGTCTTCAATTATTTCTGGACAAATCTTTAGAGGGACTCCAGATTCCAAGTCTGGAGTAGGTCCAGTAGAGAAATGTTTTCTGGTCAGATCTTCAGTGAGCTAATCTGGAGAATGCTCCAGATTACCTATACAAGTAAATGCTCACTAGTCTTCAATTATTTCTGGACAAATCTTTAGAGGGACTCCAGATTCCAAGTCTGGAGTAGGTCCAGTAGAATATGTTTTCTGGTCAGATCTTCAGTGAGCTAATCTGGAGAATGCTCCAGATTACCTATACAAGTAAATGCTCACTAGTCTTCAATTATTTCTGGACAAATCTTTAGAGGGACTCCAGATTCCAAGTCTGGAGTAGGTCCAGTAGAATATGTTTTCTGGTCAGATCTTCAGTGAGCTAATCTGGAGAATGCTCCAGATTACCTATACAAGTAAATGCTCACTAGTCTTCAATTATTTCTGGACAAATCTTTAGAGGGACTCCAGATTCCAAGTCTGGAGTAGGTCCAGTAGAGAAACGTTTTCTGGTCAGATCTTCAGTCTTTGACTTCAGTCAGAATGTCTTCAGTAGAGTAGATCTGGACTGGGGTGAAGTCTTCAGTGAGCTAATCTGGAGAATGCTCCAGATTACCTATACAAGTAAATGCTCACTAGTCTTCAATTATTTCTGGACAAATCTTTAGAGGGACTCCAGATTCCAAGTCTGGAGTAGGTCCAGTAGAATATGTTTTCTGGTCAGATCTTCAGTGAGCTAATCTGGAGAATGCTCCAGATTACCTATACAAGTAAATGCTCACTAGTCTTCAATTATTTCTGGACAAATCTTTAGAGGGACTCCAGATTCCAAGTCTGGAGTAGGTCCAGTAGAATATGTTTTCTGGTCAGATCTTCAGTGAGCTAATCTGGAGAATGCTCCAGATTACCTATACAAGTAAATGCTCACTAGTCTTCAATTATTTCTGGACAAATCTTTAGAGGGACTCCAGATTCCAAGTCTGGAGTAGGTCCAGTAGAATATGTTTCTGGTCAGATCTTCAGTGAGCTAATCTGGAGAATGCTCCAGATTACCTATACAAGTAAATGCTCACTAGTCTTCAATTATTTCTGGACAAATCTTTAGAGGGACTCCAGATTCCAAGTCTGGAGTAGGTCCAGTAGAATATGTTTTCTGGTCAGATCTTCAGTGAGCTCCAGTTCTGGGAGACTCTCTAGACATTAAAGCAGTACAAGGTCGCTCAGTTATACTATCAACCTTGGGACTCTGGGCATGGTTCATGGCATCCTGCTCAGCCACCAGTCTTGCAGCATTGTTATCTTCAGTGAATCTGAAGGCTCCATAGAGCGATGCAAGAGTATGGCTGTGCAAGGTTTTACCTTGTCTTAAGACAAGAACCATGTTTTCCCATTTGGAAGGAAGAATATCACAAAACTTCTCAAGAAGAATATCCTTATCCTTCTCTACACCCAATCCTCTCAACTGATTGATGAGGCTAGAAAATCTGTTGTATGTACCAGTTAGACTTTCATTGGGCAAGGCAAAGAAGGATTCATACTTCTTGTTCAAGCAACTTTTCTGGTGACAATAGTGTCATCACCTCCTTCAAACTGAATGACTAATTCATCCCACATTGCCTTGGCACTGGGGAACAACACAAGTGTTGGAATTAAGTCTTCAGGGATAACTCCAAGGATCATGTTCTTGAGTCTGGTGTCCAGATCAACAAGTCTACGATCCTCATCAGACCAATGGTCTTCGAGCTTTTCTCTTGAACCTCTTCTTCTTCCAGTTGGATCTAGAAGAGGACTTACCCCAAGAGACATGGGTATATATGGTCCATCCTTAAGGATTTTCAACATATACCTTTCTATCCCACCAAAATGCAAAAGCATTCTGGCCTTCCATGTACCAAAGGTCTCACTGTTTCCATCAAATTTGGAACAGGAGTGTTAGAATAATGTACATGGACGTGATTTGGGGCAGTAGGAGGAGGAGGGTTGGTGTTAACATTTTGAAAAGGTTGTGCATTAGTATTCGAGGGGTTTTCACCTGAACCAGAACCATCTCCACCTTCAGTAGTGTTCATCTTAGCAGATCTAGGCAAGTTTATTAGCCTTCTGCTCTGATACCACTTGTAAGTCCCAACTCAATAGATGGTACTACCTGAAGACACCTCAATGTCGATGGTGGAGTTTCTTTGCAATATAAGCTCTGAACTGGAGACGACCAGTTACAGAGGTATATACCAAGTTCTAGATAGATTACTTATTTAAGTGACAATAAGTAAAGAACAATGCAATAATACAAATAACTTGTAAAGTAAATTGTGAGACAATATGTATTTTTAAGTGTAATTTATTTATTAACTTTAAATAAATTACAAGTTTGTTGCGGAACCAAGATAATACAAAGTATGTAAATATCCTAACAACCTATGAACTACAATTGATCTACACTTGGAATTTCTCTAAAACAATCGAAACACTTAAAGTTGTGAAATGTTCCTTTTCGATTGAGAGAATATTGCACAAGTTCACCAAGAATATTGCAGGTATGCAAAGTGTGAATTCCTTCAAAGTATGTTCAAAGAAGTTAATATTCTTGTTGTGCAATGACTTGTATTTATAGGCAAAGTTAACATTGGGATGTTAACTTTGGCCGTACAAATGTGGTTGAGAGCATTTAAGGAATAGCATTTAATTCCTTAAAATGCAGTGTAAAGTTGCAGTATAAAGCAACTTTATTCAACCAACTTTATGTACCTTTTATTACTTAAATAATAAGATAAATCTTATTATCCGGGTAAAAGCACATAAAGCATAAAAGTCAATTCCTCGTAATCAGTGTAAAGCTTTGTAAGAGCTTTCCACTCACGGTCTCCAGTTTGTAACTGACTAGAATGTCAACTGGGCTTCGCTGCCATTGTCATTCTCTATCTTCCACTTGTTGTCTTTGACTTCAACTGGAAGGATTTTTCAACTGGTCAGTTCTCAACTGGAGGAAGTCTTCAGTTGCGTTGACTGTACGATGCAACTGGACTTCAATATATTTCTGGACAAATCTTCTGGGTCTCCAGTTTCACTGGGTCTCCAGGTGCAACTGGAGACTGGCCAGTTTACCAGTAAACTGGTCCTAACACAAGTTTCATCACAATCATCACTTATTTCAGTGGTCAGACCTGAGTTCAGAAAACTGTTTAACATCTCCTTCATAGAATGTGACTGGACATTCTCAGTAGATATTAAAGCAGCACAAGGTTTCTCAGTTATACTAGAAACCTTTGAACTCTGGGCATGATTTAAAGCATCCTGCTCAGCCACCAGTCTCTGTGCATTGTTATCTTCAGTGAATCTGAAGGCTCCATAAAGAGATGCAAGAGTGTGGTTGTGCAGGGTCTTACCTTGTCTTAGGACAAGAATCATGTTTTCCCATTTGGAAGGAAGAATATCACAAAACTTCTCAAGAAGAATATCCTTATCCTTCTCTACACCCAGCCCTCTCAGTTGATTAATCACACTGGTGAATCTGGTATAAGTACCAGTCAGGCTCTCATTGGGTAAAGCAAAGAAGATTCATACTTCTTGTTTAGGGAAACTTTTCTGGTGACAATGGTGTCATCACCTCCTTCAAACTGAAGGACCAACTCATCCCACATTGCCTTGGCACTGGGAACAACACAAGTGTTGGTATAAGGTCTTCAGGAACAGCCCCAAGGATCATTCTTGAGTCTGGTGTCCAGATCTACAAGTCTACGATCCTCATCAGACCAATGGTCTTCAGGCTTTTCCCTAGTACCTCTTCTAGATCCAGTAGGGTCAAGAAAAGGACTAACCCCTTGAGACATGGGTACATGTGGACCATCCTTAAGGATTCTCAACATGTATCTCTCTATCCCACCAAAATGCAAGAGCATTCTGGCCTTCCATGTACCAAAGGTCTCACTGTTTCCATCGAATTTGGGAACAGGAGTATTTGAATAATGTACATGGACATGATTAGGGGCATTAGGAGGAGGAGGAGGATTGGTGTTAACATTTTGAATAGGTGGATTATTAACATCAGTTTCATTTGGACCAAAACCATTCTCACTTTCAGTAGTAGTCATCTAAGCAGATCTAGGCAAATATATTAGCCTTCTGCTCTGATACCACTTGTAAGTCCCAACTCAATAGATGGTACTAACTGAAACACCACTATGTCAATAGTGAGATTACTTTGCAATACACACACTGATCTGGAGACGACCAGTTGCAGTGTGTAGTATACCAGGTTAATCTGGAGAGTTACTTATAAGGTGACAAATGTAAGTAAGTAACGACAATGCAATAAGTAAATACTTGTAAAGTAAATTGGTGAGACAATATGTAATTTCAAGTGTAATTTATTTATTAATGTTAAATAAATTACAAGGTTGTTGCGGAACCAAGATAATACAAAATGTAAATATCCTAACAACCTATGAAATACAATTGATCTAATACTTGGAAATTCTCTAAACAATCGAAACACTTAAAGTAGTGAAATGTTCCTTTTTGCGATTGAGAGAATATTGCACAAGTTCACCAAGAAATGAAAATGTCTGAATATGCAAAGTTGTTTCTTGGTTGTGCAAAGACCTCTATTTATAGATAAAGTTGTCATTGGGATTCCAACTTTATCGCACAAATATGGTTGAGAGCATTTAAGGAAGCAATGCGACTTCCAATTAAATGTTGTATAAAGTATGACATAAAGTCACTTTATTCAACCTGCTTTATGTACTTTTGTACTTTAAACAAAGACAATTTCTATTGTCCGGTTAATAGCACATAAAGCATAAAGGTCTTCTCGTAATCAGTGTAAAGCTTTGTAAATGCTTTAAACTGATATTCTCCAGTTTCTATCTGAATAGAATGTCAACTGGGCTTCGCTGCCATTGTCATTCTCTATCTTCCACTTGTTGTCTTCGACTTCAACTGGAATGATTCTTCATCTGGTCAGATCTCAACTGGAGGAAGTCTTCAGTTGCGTTAACTGTACGTTGCAACTGGACTTCACATATTTCTGGACAATTTCTTCAGGTCTCCAGATTCAACTGGAGACTCCAATAGATGAACTCTTGTCCGCTTCAAAAATGCAAAAATCTCATGATAGTATGCGGTTCCATCTTGATTCTCGTCTAAGTTGATCACAAAATTATGTCCTGATACAAATTCTCTTGCCATTTCTGTAATCAATAACAAATGATTAATTACCCAATATGACATTAAAATTCATATGCATAAAATATACAATTAACTTAAATTATCCCTGTAATTAAGTTAAGATATAATTAACATAAATTATCCCTGTAATTTAGTTAAAATATAATTAACATAAATTATCCCTGTAATTTAAAAATTAATTAACTCATTTTCAAATTTTTATAAAAATAAACTTTTGAAAATCTGTTAAGTCATACGAGGTCGTATCCCTGTACGAGGTCGTATTTCAAGGTCAAAATACGGTCAACCAAACTCTAAAATACGAGGTCGTATTTTTCAATTTGGCCACGTATTTGTCCAGGTCGTAAATCGGCATCGTATTTCGAAAGTCAAACCAGTCAAGTTTATCGACATTTGCGAGGTCGCAAATTTGGGCTAGCAACCCACTTTTACGAGGCCGTCGCACTGTTCATCTTCCCCGACGCGATTCAACGATTTACCCAACCAAAACTTGTAAAAATTGCTTCTATACTTTCGTATTCAAGCGATTAAGATACCCCAACCCTTATTTTTAACCAAAAACACCAAAATCGAATGAAAATTGAAAAACCTAGTTCGAAAATTTCGAACCCCTTTTTCATGATTTTCTTGTTGCATGGTTAACTATATTACGATTAGATCATATACCTAGATTCAGTATTTAACGATGAACACAAATCTAAACTCAAAAAACTCTGAAAATCTCTGTATAGATCGAATCAATATCGGGGTAGCAAAGTAAAAATCGGGGTCGTAAAGCTCTAATATTTGTTTTAATTTGTGAGGTCGTATTAGGGTTATTTGGGTTTATATACCCACTTGACCCGAATGGGTCTGGGTCAACCCGGCCCAATATGAGGTCGTATTTGCATAAGGCCCAATCGACCAATTACGAGGTCGCATTCTGCCTCTTGCCAATTACGAGGTCGTATTTCCTCCTGCACACTTTAAAATAAAATTTCGTCAAAGTTTCTGAATAATTGATCAACATTTATCACGAACTTCCTGGAAATATGAAAAATTAAATGACTAAACCTGTAGACATCAAATTTTCATCTTTTCCTCGATCTTCGTCTTAACCTGAAAAGTTAATAAACTTACACAATTCTTTAACTTTTCATGATCAATCTTTCCAAAACAATCTCGAAATGAGCTTTCCCGAACTGCAAAAACTCAATAAAAAGTTATAAAATTGATTCATCATTCTTATACCTCCCCCTCAATTTTATGACTAGGATGTATAACTATGACTAATCAAGATAACAAAAATCATTCTTATGTACTCCCCCTCAATTAATGATTGGGATACAAAACTATGATTTAGCAAAAATATGAAAATTCTGATGACCATTATGTCATATCAATTTCATACACGTCACACTATTGATTACCACTTCATATTCTTATAAAAACAGTTCATAACTATATGATCTAGATAATCAATGTATTATAAACCTTTCACATTCATAAATGTTTCTATATCTAAGGTTTCAAAAACACGTATTTGACAACCTTTCATATTCAAATGATATATCTATGTCTAAGGTTACAAAATTAATAACTTAGTGGCCTTTCACATCTAAACATTTCATTTCTATGTCTAAGGCTTTACATAATCGACAACCTTCTACATTCACAGTATGTCTATGTCTAAGGCTTTACATAATCGATAACCTTCTACATTCACATTATGTCTATGTCTAAGGCTATATAAATATAAAGTTGATAATCTTCCATATTCAAATTAAATATTTCTATATCTAAGATCTTCAACTAATAAAAACAGCTATCATCATCTGTTATACTGTATACATAATACTATAATAAACCTGATGATCTTAGCCTTGTCTTGAACACTTCAGTCTTTTGCTTAGAAGTCCTTCTTTTAGATTGACTTCTCTGCAAATACTCTGAAAAAGATAACTTCGAGACCACAAATTTTTATTGCTATACCTGAAACTTGATCTTCTGAAACTGCAAATTGATCAGCAAACTTCAAACTCTCTGTATCGTCATGATAATCAACTAATTCACCATATCTCATTGTAGTTCTCCCCCTCAACGATAAATCCCTCTGAATTAAGCATATGCAATCTTCCTTCTTGGATCTATTGCTCGAGTCCCTGCTCGCCTTGCATAACCGACATATAATAGAGAAGTAGAATTTCCAACGATCAACACTGAACTAGTTAACTTCCATGAAAACCAGAAACTTTGTAGTTTGAATCACAAACTGTAGAAGCATAAATCCTGTTCCAACAACAATACTACCCATGTCTCCATATCTTCATAACTCTTAAATGTATCTTCTGATTACTTTCTTCATAAACCATGATCAAAGTCTTCAGATCAAACACATAAAACACAGCTTCTTGTGCCTATACCTGCACAAACAAGCTCAAAACATACACAAAATAACGATGATAATGTTATTCTTTATTATTTCATCACTACAAATAGCAATGACTTAATCTAGAACTACATTTTTCATTTCCTTCTCCAACTTTTGTTATTCTTTACTATCATAAGTCATAAATATTCATATGACATTATCTTAGTCTAGAACTACAAAACATGACATAAAACCCTAATTCCCTGTAACTTGAATCTGGGTGTAATTTGACCTTGAGATCTCTGTCTCATTGTCAGTTGGATAACCTAAACTAGGTCTTCCAATTAAGTCTACCTCATCATGCAAATCTATACAGATTCCGTTTCCATTTTAACAAGGCTTTATCTCTGTAAAGCATATGAACAGAAACCTAATCACTTATACTTTTGCATGATCAGATCTATCTTGCTTCCGTTGTGAGATCTTGCTTGACATCCTACAAAATCAAACATTGTTTGTTGTCCTGCACATCTCAACAATAACATCAAATCTTCTCAAAGTAATAACATACAATCTGAAGAATTCTATGAATTTGCAAGATAAAATGAATATACTTAACAGTCTATTATAACCTAAGTCACTTTAAGGTCAAATAATTCACTATAAGCACTTTCGAACCAAACAAAATTATTTGGAATCTTTGTTCCAAATATTTTTGATTAAAAAAAAATCCTTTAAAGATTAAAATCAAAACTATGAACATCTCTGTGTTCATTCTAATGATAATCTTCTTTCTATCAATAAAAATAGGCATTAACTCAATATCTGTTTATTGAAATCAACAACACTGTGTTCTTTTCCTTAAACTCATATTCTGTTAAAATGACACACTTTCTTTTAGCTTTTAATCATAACACTATCGCTTAACTACCCTACTCGTTTATTCAGTGTTCCATAGAACGTAGTTGAGTCCTCTTGGAAACTAGATTCTATTTTGACTCTGTCTCTCGTGCAATAGGAACTTTTATTTTAAAACAACAACAACAAAAGTTAAACATTTCACGAAAAACATAACACACACACACATACACTAAACATAACATAGTTACAAGAAGCTAAAGTTACTGCTGATTAGATCCTTAGCATTGTCCCAACAGCTCCTCAGCAAAGTATCATGAATCATAATCATACACTAGGCCAGGTGTATCAATATTATGCTTGACAGAAACGGTGCATCTACATGAACTAAAAGTGGAATAATCATCTGGAACATGCTTGTCGATTAACACTATACAAATCATAATCAATCAAATGAATAAATCATGAAGTTTTCTCATCTATAACTTATATAAATTTCTTTACTCCATTAATAACCTCAATGGAAAAAAGGTCAATGAAAACATTAAGAAAAACCTAAAAAAATAAACAAAACTCACAACAACCTAATATATATCTTTAATTTGTAACCTTTATCTTTTTATGTATTTGAGGAGATCGAGAGGGCCTGTGTTTCTGGGAAGAAGGAGAACTTTTAATATGAGAGAGAAAACAGAAGTGGTTGAGTTAAGTTTTTTTAGAAGTGAATTTTACCTCAGACGCGTATGATGTGTGCTAATCGCACAACGAAAGGGTCCCGCACTAAGCGGATCTTAAATAGCCTTTCTCACCATACCACCTCCTTAATTGGAAAATACCGTCGAGGAGAACCTACCAAGGTTCGAACTCGAGACCTTGGAGTAAACTCCCCCGGGGCCCCGCATAGCAGGTTTAGTGAAACACCCCTGGCCACTGGGGTTTAACCCAGTGGTTAAGTGGTTGAG
>CM067171.1:77990859-78008628 GCA_034093135.1 Erigeron breviscapus | reverse complement strand
TCTTTGTTTGATAATAACTAGAATTATTTTCCCGCGTATACGAGATAAAATGTTATATGTTTATAATAACAGAATTAATAGTTATAAAAAATACATATTAAAATACAATTGTTATTTGAAAATGTTTATTGTATATGGTTTGAAGATATGTTTTTTATAGCTTTGTATAATTATGATTTAGAATTAAAACATATTCACTTAGTGTAATAGTTCATCCATCCCGATTTAGAATGTTTAATTTGATTTTTTTCTTCTTTTTCAACTTTGACGGTCAAACTTGTGTTTGTTTTATATAAAATTCGATTAAAGTTATATCAACGCAAATACGTTTAAATCTCCATCTATTTATATATTTTACATCAAATATTATTATAACACAAACAAAACGGTTAAATTAACAAAAATATCCAAAAGCTCAAATTATTATATATAATAATAAAATTTGAAGAGGATTGGGTAATATAATTCTCAAAAAACATATAAGCTTTATATATCACAAATTCAAGTATCAATTTACGTAAAAAGTCAAAATGAGAACCAAAAATATGTTGAGAACCATGAAAACTATCATTTATTTAATTTGTGTAGGGATAATATTGTAATTTAATAAATCAATTTAAATAAATAACAATTTAGTATAATGAGAAAAGTTGAAAACTTTCAAGGTGGTCCGAGATTTATAACGTTCGTTTCGCTTTTATTTTTTATATATATTCCAGGTATACCCTTTTATCAATTGGTATCTAAATATATATATATATATATATATATATAATAGAGTCGCTTGCTTAGTAATATATAGAATATATTATAAGACTATGACTACAACCATAGAGCCTAAGACAAAGATAGTATCCCCAAGAGATGAAACTATTATATTTGAAGCTAATACTATGCATACAAAAGTAAAAACACCTAAGAGATTAAGATGGAATGAAATAACTCAATCATTAACATGGAATCTTCAAGATATTAATCCACCAAAACCAATTGAAATAGAAAATCAAACGTCTAATATTATAGAACATTCAGATGGTTCAATAGATATTTCTTTCAATAACCAATAATTACCTAGACACTCTATAGGAAATAGCTCTAGAAATACTATAGAAGAGAGTTTATTAAGAAGATGTCAATCTATGAAAATTAAAGGAATAGATTTTTCAACTAATATTCCCAGACCTTTATATGAAGAGAATTTAAGTGAAACTAATACTTATAATCCAACTAAATCTGATATGGAAAATTATGAAGAATTAAATGTCTGATTCTAAGGTACAAGTAAGAAGAAATCATAAAGTATTTTTTATAAAATATTGTGATCAAAGAATAAAATGGTTAGAAGAAAGAATAAAAGTAGAAGAAAGATGTTTTTATTGGTTAGAAAATAATCAACATCTTAACTTTTTAAAGTTTAGATTAAAAGAAGAACTAAAATATAGAAAAAAGCTTTCTCAACAAATTACTGCAACTACTTGTTAAAAATGGATAAAGAAATGATAAAATTTTTAGAAGAAGAAATGTTCAATGAATATAATAATAAAAATTTAATATGGTATTATATGACTTTGATGAAAACGAAAGATTTTTACACAAAATTGATTGGCATTTATATATGGTACAAAATGATGAAAATATGCCATTTTTCTCATGGTTTTCTATATATTGTGTAGAAAATAAGATTAAAAACCCATTTTTCGAAGAATCAATAATTTCGACTAGTTCTACTATCACCAAAAGATATACTATAATAGGTTCAGATGAAGAAGTTATAAGTATACACCCTCCACATGATGATATAAAAATAATAAATAATAAAACAGAATATGTTGCACCATTCTGTAACACCCCAAGCCGAGGCTCGAAATATCACGGAAATCATATAGCGCAAGGTGGAATTACAATAGAACAAGAACTAAATGCAAATAAAGATTCAGTGAATCATACAATACGAAACAGTACAAAATACATAAGGAGCAAATAACCATCAAAGTTTACAAAATAACATCCAAATGATGGCAAATCGATCCTAAGCATAATGCAAAAAAGAAGGTCGATGAATCCTTGATTCATAAAGTCCAAAGCCCGGGTTAACAGCAAGCAAGCAACTAAACTCCACGTCCGGGGAGAACCTGATTACCTGAAAAGTGTACTAAGCATAGTCAACACAAGGTTGGTGAGTTCGTAGTAATGGTCCATGAAGAACCATCGTCAATAATCATAATGTACGAGTAGAGGCTAGACATGACTTACAGCGAGCCTCTAAGTAACACAATAACGTCCAACAACAAGATTATACAAGACAAGTGAGTGTATACTATGAATGCACGAATGATATGCGTATCAATGCAAGTACCGAATGCATAAATAAGCCAACATGCCTATCTTATGCGTGAACTCAAGTCACCTATGCAACGATACTCGCCTTTCATCACAATGAACAAGGCGGCATCTCAAAATCATCGGCGTATATATGTCTATATACCCGGATGTCATGTCACCAACATCTCACAGGATAAGTGTATACATCTATACACTAGGATGTTTGAGTCCTCAACCGAGGGATTATGTACAACGTATGCATGCTTACCATCAATCGTATATGCATCAATCACAATCGTCTGTCCTGAACCAACAATCAATGTTCGTCAATCATAAACCAATAATCGCAATACGAAGAACATGAATCAAGAATCGATATTCGACAAACATGAGCCAACAATCAATATTAACACCAATTCTATACGTACATACACTTAAGAGGATTCTACTTTCATCAAGTCCCAGATGCTTATATATAGGGTCACCCGTAGCCTTCCCACCACATCTAAAACCCAATGAAAGCATAACCGACTTCTATGTATGTACGTCTATCCTAATATTAATGAAATACTTAACAAACGTAAACCAAGACAATCAAACGTGATAACCGTCTCAACAATCCAACATTTAAACCAAATCAATCAATCAATCAATCAACGTAAGTAAACACGCAAGTTTACACTTTTCAGCCCGAATCTCAAGCGAGTAGGGAGATACGAAACTCACCTTGTCCGGCAAAAGAAGCTAGTATAAGATTACAAACGAGTAATAGGATCCACACGTCCACAACCTATAATTATACATCATAATACCGTAATGTCAACTCTACAATCATAAACAAGTTGGTTTAGCACAATTAAGTCAAGTCACAAACCCTAAACACCTTTACAACTTTAACGAGTAGGAACAAGACGCATTCGACTCGACCTTTTTAGAAATGAGATAAGATCCATACAAAAAGAGTGTTACTACTAGAAACTAGACTCTCTTACGATTCCAACGATAGGTCATAAGACTTAATTGGATTCACGGATCAAAAGTTATTAACGTTTGAAATTGACGCGCATACTTTCACAGCAACTATCCACTGCGTCGCAGTGAGCCAGAACCATGCTCACTGCGCCGCAGTGGCTAAGTCGAACCAAGACTAGAACATAGGCACTGCGCCGCAGTGAGCAAGGGTAGAGCTCACTGCGCCGCAGTGGCCACTCCCTGCAGACAGCACCTGCAGTTTATGCAGGAAAAACGAACCAAAACCCTTAAAACTCGACCCAAACCAATCCAAAACGATTTGTAGGAACTTGTAACTTGTTTTGAAGCATAACTAAACATCATTAACCATAAATACACATAACCCAATCCACGATTTTGACCAAAACATCAGAATCACCACCAAATCATTCAAACCCTAAATTTAACCCTAATTTGACCTAAAACGAGATTTAAGCCGATTTAGGACTTGTAAATGTTCAAGGGGACTAGAAATGCATAAACAAACATAAATAGAAGGGAATGGGATGAATTTGACTTACCAAAGCTTCTCCTTGAGCTAGAACCCGAATTTAGGTCAAAATGGATGAAAGCTTGAACTATGAACTTCAAGGTTATGATGTAATGACGATTATGAGACGACAACGATGATGATTCTTGTACTATAGCAGTTCCAAAGCACTAATTTGATGCAAGAAAGATGAAGAACAAGATATGGTTCTTTTTCTTGAGAGAAATAGAGAAAGATAGATAGATAGAAATGAAAGGAGGAGGAAAGGATAAGGGGGGGGGGGCATGGGTCTTATGGGCTGATGGGTCGCGGGTATGGGTCGACCCGTTTCACTTCTCAAGCCACAATACAATTAGTTATACATTTAAACATCGACTACACATACTAACGACCCAACTAACATACCACGAAGTCATATAATCACAAAATGAACCCAATTATTTCATTCAACAAGATTGTTAGTCAAATTACACATAAAGTCAACGGGTCAAAATTCACGGATGTTACAATATTCCCCCGTTGAAAGAATTTCGTCCCGAAATTCAACAAAACACTAATTACTAAATAAATGCGGATACTTAGACTTCATATGGTCTTCTCTCTCCCAAGTGAACTCGGCTCCACGTCTAGCGTTCCATCTTACCTTCACAATGGTGTAGCGCTTCTTCTTGAGTCTTTTCTTGACGGTCCAAGATCTCTACCGGCTCTTCAACAAAGTTCAAATTCGAATCAATCCTAATTTCGTCCATAGGCACATGATGTGTAGGATCCGCCAAACACTTGCGCAAGTTACAAATATGAAACACATCATGCACACCGCTAAGCTCTTGAGGTAATTCTAATCGGTAGGCAACCTTTCCAACCCGTTCAAGAATCTTGAAAGGACCAATATACCTTGGCGCAAGTTTTCCCCGCTTCACAAAACGTACAACCCCTTTCCAAGGTGACACCTTCAAAAGCACATAATCACCGATTTCAAACTCCAACGGTCTCCGCCTCACATCGGCATACTTCTTTTGACGTTCACGGGCCAATTGCAACCTTTCCTTAATTTGAGATATTACCTTAGTCGTTTCAATCACAATTTCTGGCCCGATAAGTTGACTCTCTCCAATTTCCGCCCAAGCTAGAGGAGAACGACATATCCTACCATACAATGCTTTAAAGGGCGCCATTTGAATGGTAGCATGATAACTATTGTTGTATGAAAACTCAACTAGCGGCAAATGGTCTTCCCAACTTCCACCAAAATCAATTGCACAAGCCCTCAACATATCTTCAAGTGTTTGAATGGTTCTCTCGGTTTGCCCATCCGTTTGAGGATGAAATGTCGTGCTCATGTCGAGTCGGGTACCCATTGCTTTCTGGAAAGCTTCCCAAAAGTTTGATTTGAAACGGGCATCTCTATCAGAAATGATAGAAATCGGCACTCCATGCTTAGATATTACTTCCTTGATGTACAAACGAGCCAAAGTGTCAAATTTATCGGTTTCACGAATGGCTAAAAAGTGAGCCGACTTCGTTAACCGATCTACTATCACCCAAATCGTGTCACGGCCGCTTCTCGTCTTCAGTAGTTTAGTAATGAAGTCCATTGAAATATGTTCCCACTTCCATTCGGGCATCACCGGTTGTACCAACAATCCGGGTGGTTTCTTGTGGTCGGCTTTGACTTGTAAGCAAGTAAGACATTCACTCACATACCTAGCCACATCACGCTTCATGCCCGGCCACCAATACAAGTTTTTCAAGTCAAAGTACATCTTATCCGACCCGGGATGGACCGAATAAGGCGATTGATGAGCTTCATTCAATATAAGTGTTCTTAAGTCACCGAAAATAGGAACCCAAAGTCTTTCGACCATGTATAGTCCATTATCATTCTTTCGGTCGAATTGTTGTTCCATGCCATCTAGGTTTTCGTCTCCAAAGTTTTCCGGTAGGGTGGCTTGAACTTGGGCTTCAATGATCCGGTCACGAATATTTGGCCTCACCGTGAGGCTCATAGCTCTAGCCCGTCTTGGCTTCACTCTATCCTTTCTACTCAAGCATCGGCTACTACATTTGCCTTGCCCGGATGATAACGGATGTCACAGTCATAATCACTAAATAGCTCAAGCCAACGCCTTTGCCTCATATTCAATTCACTTTGGCTAAAGATGTGTTGAAGACTTTTGTGATCGGTATAAATCACACATTTGGTGCCGTAGAGATAATGTCTCCAACACTTCAAAGCAAACACAACCGCTCCCAATTCCAAATCATGTGTCGGGTAGTTCTTCTCATGCACCTTCAATTGACGGGAGGCATAAGCAATGACCTTACCCCTTTGCATAAGAACACAACCCAACCCTTGTCCCGAGGCATCACAATAAACAACAAAATCTTCAATTCCATCCGGTAGCGTCAAAATAGGAGCGTTACATAGCATATCTTTAAGAGTTTGGAAGGCGTTTTCTTGTCTTTCGCCCCATTCAAAGTTTCTCTCCTTTTGAGTCAAGAGAGTGAGTGGTTGTGCAATACGGAAGAAATTTTCAATAAATCTTCTATAGTAACCCGCCAATCCAAGGAATTGGCGGATCTCGGATGGCGTTTCGGTCTTCTCCAATTCTTGACCGCTTCAATCTTGCTTGGGTCCATGAATACCATCCTTGCTCACTACATGGCCAAGGAAGTGGACCTCTTCCAACCAAAACTCACACTTGGAGAATTTTGCATACAATTTCTCCTTCCTTAATAAATCAAGCACCTCACGCAAGTGCTCAACATGCTCCTCCTTCGTCTTTGAGTATACAAGTATGTCATCAATGAACACAATGACAGACTTGTCTAAGTATGGTTGACACACCCGGTTCATCAAGTCCATGAACACCGCCGGTGCATTAGTCAACCCAAAGGGCATTACGGTGAATTCAAAGTGACCATACCTTGTGCGAAAAGGCCGTCTTGGGGATATCATCTTCATGTACTCGGAGTTGATGATAACCCGAGCGAAGGTCGATTTTAG
This sequence comes from Erigeron breviscapus, assembly GCA_034093135.1. Classification (NCBI taxonomy): domain Eukaryota; kingdom Viridiplantae; phylum Streptophyta; class Magnoliopsida; order Asterales; family Asteraceae; genus Erigeron; species Erigeron breviscapus. The sequence continues at coordinate 78,001,798 of CM067171.1, read as the reverse complement.
AGAAGTGCTTAGCACCTTGAAGTTGATCAAACAAGTCATCGATTCTAGGGAGAGGATACCGGTTCTTCACCGTGAGCTTGTTTAATTCCCGGTAATCAATACACATCCTGAAGGACCCGTCTTTCTTTTTGACGAAGAGAACAGGAGCACCCCAAGGAGATTGACTAGGGCGAATGAAACCCTTCTCTTGGAGTTCCTTGAGTTGAGTTTGTAGCTCTTGCATTTCGGTTAGAGCTAGTCTATAAGGAGCTTTTGCTACGGGCGCGGCTTCGGGGATAAGATTAATACGAAAATCAAGTTCACGAGTTGGAGGTAATCCCGGTAAGTCATCCGGAAAAACATCGGGAAAATCACAAACAATAGGAACGGTCTTCAATTCTACCTTTGTGATGGTAGCACTAAAGACTTTAGAATTTGGGGAATCGGAGATTTCGCCTTGAACCCTAAGAATTTTACCGTTGTCCAAAGGTATCTTAACAACTCTCTCTCCACAATCAATCGTCGCATTTACCGCCGCTAACCAATCCATACCCACTATAATGTCAAAACTACCAATGTCAAGAGGCATGAGGTCAATGAAGAAATCGACATCTTCTAAAGTCAAGACACAGTCGCGAAGTATTTGACTAATTCTAGTTAGTGACCCGTTTACCATTTCAATGTCAAGCACATAGTTTAGAGCACAAGGATGCACATCAATCAAAGGAACAAAGTTAGAGGACACGAGGCTATAATCGGCCCCGGAATCAAATAAAACGGTTGCATAGTGACCATTAAGGAGAAAGGTACCTGCTACTACGTTGGGATCATTACGGGCTTCATTTGCATTGGCCGCAAAGGCTCGGCCGCGTGGTTGCACTTGATGGCCTTGTTGGCCCCGGTTTTGGTTAGGCCCGACCATTTGTAGTTGGTTGGGGTGGACGGCTACTTGCACTTGTTGTCCCACCCATCGAGGACAATTATTACGGTAGTGGTCACGACTACCACATTCAAAACATTCCCCTCTTCGTTGGTTACCTTGAGGAGGGACGGCCCGAACAGGAGCCACATTCATTGGGCCCGTTCTTGGAGCTCTACAATTCTTGGATTCGTGCCCAACTTGGTTGCAATTATAGCATGCCCCACATGGAGTATTGGCGGGATGGTGTCTGTTGCACCTCCCACAGAAAGGATGAGGCCCAGTATAAGGCCTCCTAGCTGGTTCCACCGCCGCCATTACTCTACCCCTATAAGCATTCTTGGGGTCAAACCTTCCCACTTTCTTTACCCCACTTGACTCACCCACTTCTTTCCTCTTGCTTGTTGAGGATTTGCTTAAAACACCGCTTCTCAACAAATCTTCAGTCACACTTCCGGCTCGGTTAACCGCATCGGCCAAAGAAGTAGGCATGTTAGAGTTTACATAAGATCGGACTTAAGGATTCAAGCCCAATACAAACTTCTGGATGGCCTGAGACTCGGAGCCCACCAAGTGAGGAATGAGGGTAGACAACTCTTGAAATCGTCTAACATAGCTCTTGTAATCGGCTCCCTCCATATTAAGATTAGCAAACTCAATGGTCAAATTTTGTAATTCATAAGGAGGACAAAACTTTGCCTTCACTTTTTCCTTGAAATCGGCCCATTCCAAGTTATAAGTCCGCCCTAAGGTTATCTCTTGATTCCACCAACTCAAGGCGTCATGTCTAAACATGCCGGATGCATAAGAAATCCGGTCGTCGTAGGTGCAATGACTTCGTTCAATCACTGCCTCAATCTCTTCAAACCACCTTATACACTCAGTGGGACCACCTCTTCCATTAAACTCCGGTGCCCCACAGCTTTTGAAATCCTTAAATATGCACCCCTGTCCCCCCCCCCCCCCCCCCCCCCCCCCCCCCCCCCCCCCCCCCCCCCCCCCCCCCCCACTCAGTGGGACCACCTCTTCCATTAAACTCCGGTGCCCCACAGCTTTTGAAATCCTTAAATATGCACCCCTGTCGATATCCCCCATATTGATTATACATGGGCACGCGGTTATCAACCCCCACTGGTCCCTCTTCTTCGTTTTCCACGACCTGAGGTTGGGCATTTTCATTATTCATATTTTCTGGGGCTTCATTGTTTTGAGGCCCATTGTTTTGCCCAAGATTTGTCGTGACTTGAGCAATAATGGTTGGCATGATATTGGCGATCGTTTGAGCGATCACCTCAGCCATATTTGGTTCGGAACTTCACCACGACCCCTTCCTTGGCCTCTACCACGACCTCTACCACGGCCCCTACCACGACCTCTACCTCCTTGTACCTCCGGTTGGGCTTCCGGTTGAGGTTCTTCCTCTTCAGCCCTATAGTTTGTTCCGGCTCTCCTTGGTCTTACCATTTCTATAAAACAAGTGACACGTTGACCCGAGAGTTAGTCTCAAATGCTCACATGTTAGTCACACAAGTAGTCAATGCTCTCATACCGATACCACGTACTCATTTCATATCATTAAGCTAAGGCAAGAGTGCTAGAATCCTATGAAATTGTTACTTAGCATGTCATCATGTCAATTTCATTACAATCGTTCATTATTTATTCAAGTAATCATGCTCAAAACATCACGCAATCAATTAACTAACACGAATGATTCAAAGTATAATCCGAATTCGATATGCTCTTTAGTTATTGACCGGGTATTTATACAGGGTGTACCAATGGCTAACCCTCCACCTAATCAACTTCCATTAAGCATATCGGTTCCTTATTATACTTTAAGCCACACGTGCGCAATCCACGATGTCATGAACTTGCTATAATGTTGGGTAACCATAAAAGAGTTGATCGGGTTCTTTTAGGGTTGCCACAATATTATACTAAGTTAATGGCATCACTTCATTTTGCCCTAAATCATCACATTAGCTCCAACCAATAACAACAACAAATCATAATAACCACATTCATCACATTGAATTCAAGCTATCACACAAGTGGTCTTAACTACGAACTCACACGGGGATTCACATAATTCACATTGCACACGAATTTCCTAACCATGCATGCTATATGAAGAGTTTTAACTTAAGCCGTAGTCTAGGTCAACCCGCCTAATTCTCTACGACCTCGCATGGGCCACCATTCTGTAACACCCCAAGCCCAGACTCGAAATATCACGGAAATCATATAGCACAAGGTGGAATTACAATAGAGCAAGAACTAAATGCAAATAAAGATTCAGTGAATCCATTACAATACGAAACAGGTACCAAAATACATAAGGAGCAAATAACCATCAAAGATACAAAATAACATCCAGATGATGGCAAATCGATCCTAAGCATAATGCAAAAGAGAAGGTCGATGAATCCTTGATTCATAAAGTCCAAATCCCGGGTTAACAGCAAGCAAGCAACTAAACTCCACGTCCGGGGAGAACCTGATTACCTGAAAAGTGTACTAAGCATAGTCAACACAAGGTTGGTGAGTTCGTAGTAATGGTCCATGAAGAACCAGCGTCAATAATCATAATGTACGAGTAGAGGCTAGACATGACTTACAGCGAGCCTCTAAGTAGCACACTAACGTCCAACAACAAGATTTCACAAGACAAGTGAGTGTGTAATACGAATGCACAAATGATATACGAATCAATGTAAGTGCTGAATGCATGAATAAGCCAACATGCCTATCCTATGCGTGAACTCAAGTCACCTATGCAACGATACTCGCCTGTCATCACAATGAACAAGGCGGCATCTCAAAATCATCGGCGTATATATGTCTATATACCCGGATGTCATGTCACCAACATCTCACAGGACAAGTGTATACATCTATACACTAGGATGTTTGAGTCCTCAACCGAGGGATTATGTACAACGTATGCATGCTTACCATCAATCGTATATGCATCAATCACAATCGTCTGTCATGAACCAACAATCAATGTTCGTCAATCATAAACCAATAATCGCAATACGAAGAACATGAATCAAGAATCGATATTCGACAAACATGAGCCAACAATCAATATTAACACCAATTCTATACGTACATACACTTAAGAGGATTCTACTTTCATCAAGTCCCAGATGCTTATATATAGGGTCACCGCAGCCTTCCCACCACATCTAAAACCCAATGAAAGCATAACCGACTTCTATGTATGTACGTCTATCCTAATATTAATGAAATACTTAACAAACGTAAACCAAGACAATCAAACGTGATAACCGTCTCAACAATCCAACATTTAAACCAAATCAATCAATCAATCAACAACGTAAGTAAACACGCAAGTTTACACTTTTCAGCCCGAATCTCAAGCGAGTAGGGAGATACGAAACTCACCTTGTCCGGCAAAGAAGCTAGTATAAGATTACAAACGAGTAATAGGATCCACATGTCCACAACCTATAATTATACATCATAATACCGTAATGTCAACTCTACAATCATAAACAAGTTGGTTTAGCACAATTAAGTCAAGTCACAAACCCTAAACACCTTTACAACTTTAACGAGTAGGAACAAGACGCATTCGACTCGACCTTTTTAGAAATGAGATAAGATCCATACAAAAAGAGTGTTACTACTAGAAACTAGACTCTCTTACGATTCCAACGATAGGTCATAAGACTTAATTGGAGTCACGGATCAAAAGTTATTAACGTTTGAAAATTGACGCGCATACTTTCACAGCAACTATCCACTGCGTCGCAGTGAGCCAGAACCATGCTCACTGCGCCGCAGTGGCTAAGTCGAACCAAGACCAGAACATAGGCACTGCGCCGCAGTGAGCAAGGGTAGAGCTCACTGCGCCGCAGTGGCCACTCCCTGCAGACAGCACCTGCAGTTTATGCAGGAAAAACGAACCAAAACCCTTAAAACTCGACCCAAACCAATCCAAAACGATTTGTAGGAACTTGTAACTTGTTTTGAAGCATAACTAAACATCATTAACCATAAATACATGTGAGTCCCAAATATAGATGATTAACTAAACCCGACTGGCAAGTACAACTAATCTTGATGGACAAGTTAAGTTTACGCTCCAGATATGGATAACAAGAAACGATTGACTTAAAGTAAAATGCAAGAACTAAATGGCAGAAACTATATAAAGATATATATATGTATAATCAAGTATGTAGCATTGAGACACGTTGTTTTCTTTCTAATGTATTTGATTTATTGATATATAAACAAATACAAGGATTGTTGCGGAACAAAGATAAACACCCAAGTGTAAGTATCTAAACAATCCCGAAAAACAAGAGATCTAAATAACTTGGAAATACTCGTAAGTTTACTTAGAGTATATCTTACAAGTTGCAATGCTAAAGTTTCAAGCCCTTTGCAAGTTGTGAGAAGACTTCATATTTATAGACCAAGTTCATGATGACATGGACAAGATCGTATAAAAGTGGTTGTGAGCATTTAAGGAATTAAACTTAATTCCTTACATGCTTGTACTAGGAAGAGTATATAAGTCAGTTGATGTGACTTATAGTACTATGTTACAAACCTATACTTTTACCTTGTACCTTTTATTAATAGATAAATCTATTAACTGGGTAAAGGTATGTAAAGTAAAAAGTCTTCCTCGTAATCAGTGTAAAGTGTTGTAAATACTTTATACTGAGATGCTTCAGTCTTCGATCTGGTAGAATCACTATTTGCTCGCTTCTGAGATGATTCTCTTCTTCATACTTCAGTCTTTGACTTCAGAATGAATGCTTCAGATTTATCTTGATCTGAACTGAAGTGAAGCTTCAGTGAAGTAATTCTGATACGGCTCAGAATTCTGTACAAACATTTTCACTGAACTTCAAGCTATTTCTGAACAAATTATACTTGGTCGATTTCTGACCTAACAATACACATAACCCAATCCACGATTTCGACCAAAACATCATAATCACCACCAAATCATTCAAACCCTAAATTTAACCCTAATTTGACCTAAAATGAGATTTAAGCCGATTTAGGACATGTAAATGTTCAAGAGGACTAGAAATGCATAAACAAACATAAATAGAAGGAAATGGGATGAATTTGACTTACCAAAGCTTCTCCTTGAGCTAGAACCCGAATTTAAGTCAAAATGGATGAAAGCTTGAACTATGAACTTCAAGGTTATGATGTAATGACGATTATGAGACGACAACGATGATGATTCTTGTACTATAGCAGTTCCAAAGCACTAATTTGATGCAAGAAAGATGAAGAACAAGATATGGTTCTTTTTCTTGAGAGAAATAGAGAAAGATAGATAGATAGAAATGAAAGGAGGAGGAAAGGATAAGGGGGGGAGAAAGCATGGGTCTTATGGGCTGATGGGTCGCGGGTATGGGTCGACCCGTTTCACTTCTCAAGCCACAATACAATTAGTTATACATTTAAACACCGACTACACATACTAACGACCCGACTAATATACCACGAAGTCATATAATCACAAAATGAACCCAATTATTTCATTCAACAAGATTGTTAGTCAAATTACACATAAAGTCAACGGGTCAAAATTCACGGATGTTACACCTTTAGCAAGAACTAATGATGATGTAAACAAAAATATAAATACAATTATTTTCCAAAATAATTATACAAATGAAAAGTTAAATACAATAGGAGAACAATTAGAAAGAATAGAAGTAAATAAGATAAACAATAATGATCAACCTAGTACTTCAAATTCAAAAAATATTACAATAACCTCTAATACAATTGAAAGACCAATATTTAAACCTTTTAACATAGATATACCAATTAATTTAAACAAACAAAATGATTTATTAAAAGATATTTCATCAAAATTATCCAAATTAAATATAAATACTATTTCAACAAATATTAATACTATTTCAGGAGACGAAGAAGAAGATTTTCAAGAAATTGAAAATCAATTTAATAATTTTAAAATAGAAGATTCTATAAATAAGCTTAAAGGAAAAAATTATTATAATTTTTCAAAAAATAATTCTTATACTACAAGACCAGAAACAAGAAATTATTATCCAAGACCTACTCCACCCGATTTGCAATATGAAGAAAGACATACTTTAGTTCAATCAAAATATGAAGGAAGTTCTTTATATGAATGGAATATTGATGGTCAAACTGAACATCAAATATTAAATCTATTACAAGAAATGATTATGGCTACTAATGCTTATAAAGCAAATGGTAATAATGAACTCCAAATTTTCCAAATGATAACTTCAGGATTCACTGGAACTCTTAGAGGCTGGTGGGATAACTATTATACTGAACAAGATAGACAATTTATTCAAAATGCTAAAAAGATAATAGTCGTTAAAAATGAAAGTACGAATAATCAAGAAATACCGACAGAAACAACTGATATAATAAATACTTTAATATTTGCTATAATAAAACATTTTGTAGGAAGCCCTAGTGATTATCAAGAAAGAAATTCTTTAATATTATTAAATTTAACATGTAGAAAATTACAAGATTTTAGATGGTATAAAGATATATTTCTTTCTAAGGTAATGAGTAGAGAAGATTGTAGAGAAGCTTATTGGAAAGAAAGATTTATTGCAGGATTACCAAAATTATTTGCAGAAAGAATAAGAGAAAATATTAAAAGAGATTTTAATAATACTATCCCATATAAAGATTTATCTTACGGTCAAATAATAAATTATATAAATCAAGAAGGATTAACTATATGCAATGATATGAAATTAAAAGAAAAAATGAAAAAAGATGGTATTCAAGGTCGTAGTGAATTAGGAAATTTTTGTCAACAATATGGGTTTGAACCAATAAAAATTCCTACAAAATCAAGAAAGAAAACTTATAAACAATTTATTAAGAAAAACTATAATAAAAAACCATACATTAAGAATAAATATAATCAACAGAAATATGAACAAAAATACGATAAAAAATATAAAAGAAATATTCAAAATAAAAAACAAGGCAAACAAGATGTTATAATTTGTTATAAATGTGGAAGACAAGACCATTATTCAAGAAATTGCGATACTAAGAAGAAAATTAATGAGTTAAATATTTCAAAAGAATTAAAAGAACAAATTAATAAAATACTTATTGATGACAGTACAAGTGATGAAAGTATTACTGATTATGAAGATAATGATTTAAATTGTTTAAACAATAGTTCAAGTTCTAGTTCAGAAAATGAGATATGTGAATGCATAGGTCCTTGTATTTGTGAAATTAGAGAAATAAAAATTAAGATAAAAGAACTAGATAAACAAAAAATTATAAAAGAAGAACCAAGTAATGAAGAAGAAAATAAAGGAGAAATTATAATTAATCGTATAAAAGAAATAAATTCTCAAAGATGGTATACTAAGTTAAATATTATTGTTAATAACGAATTTAGAATATCTTTAGTTGCCATGATAGATAGTGGTGCAGATATGAATTGTATTCAAGAAGGTTTAATACCTACAAAATATTATGAAAAAACTTCATATAGATTATCTAGTGCTAATGGATCTAGACTAAATGTTAAGTACAAATTATCAAATGTACATATTTGCAAAGAAAATTATTGTTATAAAGTTCAATTAATTCTAGTAAAAGATTTAACTTCTCAAATATTATTAGGATCACCATTTATAAGTCAATTATATCCATTTATGGTAACTGAAAAAGGAATTATTACCAAAGTGTTAGGTCGAAAATCGACCAAGTATAATTTGTTCAGAAATAGCTTGAAGTTTAGTGAAGACGTCCGTACAGAATTCTGAGATGTCTCAGAATTCCTTCACTGAAGCTTCACTTCAGTTCAGATCGAGATAAATCTGAAGCATTCATTCTGAAGTCAAAGACTGAAGTATGGTTTAATTCCTTAAATGCTCACAACCACATTTGTACGATCTTGTCCACATCATCATGGACTTGGTCTATAAATACAAAGTCTTCTCACAACTTGCAAAGTGCTTGAAACTTTAGCATTGCAACTTGTGAGATATACTCTAAGTAAACTTACGAGTATTTCCAAGTTAATTAGATCACTTGTATTTCAGGATTGTTTAGATACTTACACTTGGGTGTTTATCTTTGTTCCGCACAATCCTTGTATTTGTTTATACATCAATAAATCAAATACATTGAAAAGAAAACAACGTGTCTCAATGCTACATACTTGATTATATTTATATATATCCTTATATAGTTTCTGCCATTTGCTCTTGCATTTTATATCTAGTCAATTGTTTCTTGTTATCCATATCTGGATCGTAAACTGAACTTGTCCATCAAGATCAGTTGTACTTTCCAGTCGGGTTTGTTATTCATCTATATATTTGGGACTCACAATTGGTATCAGAGCCACAAGGTTGAATTTTATCAATTCATTAACCTTTGATCTGCATAGATGGCTGACTTTGAACAAGAACGACCTAACCCTAATAATGCTACCCCACCCCCTCTCATCAACAACAATATACCATCACACAATGTTCACGTACACTTTCCAAATAATCCTGTTCCCAAGTTTGATGGGAACAGTGAAAACTTTCAAACATGGAAAGCGTGCATGCTTAAATATATTGCTGGTGTTGAGAGACATTTACCAGATATCTTAAAAGAAGGACCCTTTGTCCCCATGAATGCTTCTACTGTTGTCAGAAATGCCGATGGGACTCCTAGGCAGTCACCTAAGGAGAAGGATCATTGGTCTGAGGAAGATCATAGACTTGTAGACCTGGACACCAAGTTACAAATATGATTTTATACGCAGTTCCAGAAACCCTAATGCCCACTCTTGTTTTACTTGAAAATTCCAAATTAATGTGGGAGGAACTAATGACACAGTTTGAAGGCACGAATGAGACAATTGTCACAAGAAAAGTTGCTTTAAACAAAAGATATGAGTCTTTCTTTGCTATCCCTGGGGAGTCTTTAACTCAAACCTACATCAGATTTACAAATCTGGTAAACCAACTGAAAGCCCTGGGAGTAACCAAAGACAAAGAAATTTTGTTGGAAAAATTTTGTGACATTTTACCTTCTAAATGGGAAAATTTAATCTTGGTCTTGAGACAAGGCAAAACTTGCACAGTCATACTCTTGCTTCCCTTTATGGAGCCTTCAGATATACTGAAGAGAACAAAGCTGAAAGAGCCTTGGCTGAGCAGGATGCCAAGAATCATGTTTCTACCAGTTCTGGTACGGTTCAGTTTTCTGAACCACATAGTACTGCTCTACTATCTTCTGAGAGTGATGTTTTTGACTCGATGAAGAAGATGGTGTCTGAAATGTTAAAAACTGGTGTCTCTGCTAATATCACTCATGATTGTGATGAGAATGACAATGATGATCTGGTTGCCATGCTGGCTAAAACGTTCAATCGTTTTAAGGCCAAATCAAATCGATCTGGCAAACCTTTTGCTTCCAGTGCATCTATTGACAAGTCTAATCTTGAATGCTTTAAATGCGGCAAGAAAGGACATTTCATGAAGGAATGCAGATCTAGTCATCCTTCATCATCACAATCTGCTCCTAACCATTCTATTTTTCAGAAGTCTGATGACAGCTATAAGGCCAAATACAAGAAGTTGAAGGCACATATGGCTCTTTTGGCACAAGACAACTTAAGCAACAGTTGTATGATTGCCAAAACTGAAAAGTGGGAAGACTCTGATGAATCATCTGATGATGAGGAAGAAGTTAGGGACATGTGCTTCATGGCACAAGAAGATCAAGGTCATTTGGTCAAATCCGATGTTGAATCTGGTCGCTGGGTGGATATAGTGATGAAAAAGGTCAGTAATTTTGCTTTGAAGAAAATGAGGAACACAAACTGGACCTTTTGGTTCTGTTAGAGGCTGACATCTCATTTGTTGAGACAGTGCGTTCAGAAAGCTTAAAAATGTTTGAAAACAATACTTCTGAACTGAACGCCAGTCAGGCCAGACTAAAAGAACTGAAAGATGTTCATTTGGCCCTAAAAAGTTATCAGTCCATGGT
>CM067171.1:77958711-77989859 GCA_034093135.1 Erigeron breviscapus | reverse complement strand
TAATATATATATATATATATATATATATATATATATATATATATATATATATATATATATATATATATATATATATATATATATATATATATATATATATATATATATATATATATATATATATATATATATATATATATATATATATATATATATATATATATATATATATATATATATATATATATATATATATATATATATATATATATATATATATATATATATATATATATATATATATATATATATATATATATATATATATATATATATATATATATATATATATATATATATATATATATATATATATATATATATATATATATATATATATATATATATATATATATATATATATATATATATATATATATATATATATATATATATATATATATATATATATATATATATATATATATATATATATATATATATATATATATATATATATATATATATATATATATATATATATATATATATATATATATATATATATATATATATATATATATATATATATATATATATATATATATATATATATATATATATATATATATATATATATATATATATATATATATATATATATATATATATATATATATATATATATATATATATATATATATATATATATATATATATATATATATATATATATATATATATATATATATATATATATATATATATATATATATATATATATATATATATATATATATATATATATATATATATATATATATATATATATATATATATATATATATATATATATATATATATATATATATATATATATATATATATATATATATATATATATATATATATATATATATATATATATATATATATATATATATATATATATATATATATATATATATATATATATATATATATATATATATATATATATATATATATATATATATATATATATATATATATATATATATATATATATATATATTACCCTTATAAATATTAATTAAATACTAGTTATATATATATATACATTTCCTTATTGGTTCTCATTTTAACTTTTGCAAGATATATAGAACTCTCAAATTATTTATTGGATCATATGTTTTTTTTGTTCATTTGACATGTGAATGAACAAAAAAAACATGTGAACAAATATATATTTAAGAGTTCTCATGGTTCTTACAAAAAAAATGGTTCTCAAAATAAGGAAACTCTATATATATATATATATATATAGGGGTTAGGTATTGTAAAACAAGTATTAAAGTAAAACAAATAGGACAAGATCTTGACCCTTAGATCATGGTTAAATTGATGCACGAAGATTCACGAAACAATTGATACACGATGATTTTTATGATGCACGGTAATTTTCAGTAGATAAAACCTATTGTTTTATTTGTTTTACTTTAATACATGTTTTATTTTACCTAAAATCTATATATATACAGTAGAACCTCTATAGATTAATACTCGATAAATTAATAACCTCGATAAAATTAATAATTGGTTTGGTCCCAAGTTGGGACCAGTATAAAATTGGACACTAATCAATAAAATAATAAGATAATATTTTTTTTGAAACCCCAATGTAAATATATAGGTCCCATCAAAACTATAAATTAATAATTTCTTAAATATTCCAAAATTCTAATATTGTTTAGTCTAAAATGAATCTACAGTCACTTTTTTTTAACTTCAAATCCATGTTGAATATATATCTTTGAATTTATTCATTACACTTAAAAGTTGAGACATTATCTTATCGTATGGCAACAAAAAGTTGTGAAGAGTTGTTGTTGCCGCTTGCAATGCTTCTTTCCGAGTGACCGATTTCAAAACGACTGTATCATCCTCAACTTCGCCATCAACTTTATTTTGAACAGTATCCGTCACAATTTCTTCAATATTTTGAACCCATAACATTCATTATTTTCACGAGGATAATCCCGCAACGCATTCACATCCGTTTTGTGCTAATAATGCATACCCGTAATCAAACTCTCAAACTCCGAATGTCTTCTTCAGAGTTTACGTCGTTTAAATTACTTGAGCCGGTTGGATTCATCGAACGAATTTTACCGTGTTGAAAGCAATTTGTTATAGACTCTTGTTTCATTTAATGTGTGAATGTACATTAGACATGATAATTTTGAAGAGAATACATGAACCTCTTTAAATTAATAATTTATTAATTTATCGATATAATAATATCTCGCTAAGTTAATAAAATATGTTGGTCCCAACATTATTAATTTATAGAGGTTTTACTGTATATATTATATATCACAAGTTGTTTAAAGCTTTTTATTTTCAAATAGAAATATGACTGTTTAAGTGTTTTGTGATTTGGAAAATACTAAGATCTCTTTACTAATGAGTTTAAAATATAAATTTGCCTCTTTTTGCTATCATTTAAGTAAATATCCATTTCGTTTAAAAATAGGGTGTTACAATGCGTACACTAGACTAGTTTTTAAAGATTAAATCTGTATTTGTATTACTTAAAAGAATTACCATTATAGAAAGAAAAAAAATTAATTAAATTAATATGTAGATTTGTACTGCATCACACATCATCATCATGAAATGAAAAGTAAAGTAGATAGGATACAACACTCTCAAAGTTTTCGGTTGCATGTCCCCAAAAGCGAGGAGCATTTACTTTGATAACTTTTTAGTTAAATACATTGTGTATGGATGGTAACTATTAATTTTTTTAAGAGAGAATTTCGTTTGAAATTTCGTGTCGCGATTCGACAGCGAGAGGTCTAACATACGTTGTTTTAACCGGATTCGCGTTAGAGAGTTCCCTCGAAGTAGAAATGTATGTATCAAATACCCAATGGGAAAAAAACTCCTACTAATCCGCCCGAAAGCACGACGATTAATAGAGGTAAACCCTGCCCCTCAGACCTGAACCTGGGTATAACCAAGTCAAACCCTTATATAAGGACTACCTATATCTCAAAGTTGGTTGAATGGGGATTCGAACTTGAGGGGAACTCCAAACCACTGCACCTATAACTATTAACTATTATGTTATTTTTCTTATAACTTTTTTTTATATTGTTTGTTAGAACAAATTAATGTTTGCGTGTCTCGAATGTTAACTGTTAACTACGGACTAATAACTCGTCAAGAAAAAAAAGTAAAATAATAGTGAGCGTGGGAGGTGGGCCTAAACACATTTGGTTTGAAACAAGCGGTAGAAGACTAGATTCTCTTAAAAACCCTAACTTGAATTTATGTAGTTGGGCTCATCAGCAGCTTAATAAGTGTCTTACTATCAGCCCAATCCCCAATTTGAATATTTGGAAATGGCCCATCTGAATCTTTCAAAAATACTGTGTGTTCTAAACTGAGTACTAGTTATCAGAAAACCAAGTAAATAAACTAAAACACGACATTTGAGATACATGATAGGTTTACGGAGAAAACCTACAAACTCCCAATGATAAAACCCGTAGAGTGGGTGAGACTCCAAAAACAAGAGAAGAAGAACAGACTAAACTTTCATATTTCATTCATAATTCCATACTAGAACATACGGCTATATATAGCCTTGATTACAAACAAGGAATTGAAATAAACTACCACTAAGTGGAACCTAAAACAAGGAGGAAACGTGTAATATGGTAACCGCCATTTGACCAAGTAAATAACAACCATATTATACTAACATTAATTTAGTAGGCATGAACATATAAAGAACGTGCAATATATGTGCATGGTTCTTCACTTCCAAGCTATCTAGGCACGTATCAATACTCCCGCCCTCAAAAACGTCCTTGTCCTCAAGGACGGTCGATGTCTCCATGGTGGACGCCATTCTCGTCGTCCCGTGGCATTCGGATCTTTACTCTTCAATGTTCGGTTAGGAACCAAGCCAAATGGTTTTGTGGTGATGATGGTGTGTGTCACAAAGATGAGAACAAACAGGAAAGGGCAATGGACGATGGCTATTTCCTTTTCATATCTTGGCCATTTGTGAGTTGGGCTGGAAGTAGTTTTTTGGTTAACGGTTGATTTGGTTGAGATTTTTGGCTTTGACGAGGTTGTAGAAGTGATTCGTTTTGGTCTAGTTTTGGGGATTGGTTTAGTTGTTTTTCGGTGTTGGTTGTTTTGGGGGCATGTCAAATTTGGTAATGGTGGAGGTGATAGTTTCAACGGTGGTTTGTTGGTGTATGTTTGTTGCAGTGTCAAAAAACTTGGAGGTTGTGGGGTAGACGACAAATGTTGCTGTTGGAGTTGTGTACGAGCAGCAAGTGGCGGTGGTGGGGAGAAACAAGGATTTTGGGTAACGACACTGATGTCGTTCTTGGCGATAGCTGTCTTGGTGATGGTTGTAACAAGGTTGGTTGTAATGGTGGTTTGCAAAGTGATATGTTGCAAGATGATATTTAGTTTGGTGTGATATTCTGTGGCAGTGTTCAACTTTTCCATGCTTTTGGCTAAGGAAGCCATGGAATCTTGTGGTTGATCATGTGTAAGAGGCATAGTTCGATGCAATGAAAGCACCAATTGATAGGTTTACGGAGAAAACCTACAAACTCCCAATGATAAAACCCGTAGAGTGGGTGAGACTCCAAAAACAAGAGAAGAAGAACAGACTAAACTTTCATATTTCATTCATAATTCCATACTAGAACATACGGCTATATATAGCCTTGATTACAAACAAGGAATTGAAATAAACTACCACTAAGTGGAACCTAAAACAAGGAGGAAACGTGTAATATGGTAACCGCCATTTGACCAAGTAAATAACAACCATATTATACTAACATTAATTTAGTAGGCATGAACATATAAAGAACGTGCAATATATGTGCATGGTTCTTCATTTCCAAGCTATCTAGGCACGTATCAATACATAAAGAATTCGTTTAATTTTGCAAGCGAACTTTGAGTTAGTTACTACAATAATCAAAGTTGATTAATGAATCCTAGCGCAAACAATGAACTCTGGACTCTGGGTCTCTAAGACATAAGGAAACAATATAATAATAAAATTGCTAACCATTCATTTGACACCAACAGAAATATATATATATATACATATATATATATATATATATATATATATATATATATATATATATATATATATATATATATATATATATATATATATATATATATATATATATATATATATATATATATATATATATATATATATATATATATATATATATATATATATATATATATATATATATATATATATATATATATATATATATATATATATATATATATATATATATATATATATATATATATATATATATATATATATATATATATATATATATATATATATATATATATATATATATATATATATATATATATATATATATATATATATATATATATATATATATATATATATATATATATATATATATATATATATATATATATATATATATATATATATATATATATATATATATATATATATATATATATATATATATATATATATATATATATATATATATATATATATATATATATATATATATATATATATATATATATATATATATATATATATATATATATATATATATATATATATATATATATATATATATATATATATATATATATATATATATATATATATATATATATATATATATATATATATATATATATATATATATATATATATATATATATATATATATATATATATATATATATATATATATATATATATATATATATATATATATATATATATATATATATATATATATATATATATATATATATATATATATATATATATATATATATATATATATATATATATATATATATATATATATATATATATATATATATATATATATATATATATATATATATATATATATATATATATATATATATATATATATATATATATATATATATATATATATATATATATATATATATATATATATATATATATATATATATATATATATATATATATATATATATATATATATATATATATATATATATATATATATATATATATATATATATATATATATATATATATATATATATATATATATATATATATATATATATATATATATATATATATATATATATATATATATATATATATATATATATATATATATATATATATATATATATATATATATATATATATATATATATATATATATATATATATATATATATATATATATATATATATATATATATATATATATATATATATATATATATATATATATATATATATATATATATATATATATATATATATATATATATATATATATATATATATATATATATATATATATATATATATATATATATATATATATATATATATATATATATATATATATATATATATATATATATATATATATATATATATATATATATATATATATATATATATATATATATATATATATATATATATATATATATATATATATATATATATATATATATATATATATATATATATATATATATATATATATATATATATATATATATATATATATATATATATATATATATATATATATATATATATATATATATATATATATATATATATATATATATATATATATATATATATATATATATATATATATATATATATATATATATATATATATATATATATATATATATATATATATATATATATATATATATATATATATATATATATATATATATATATATATATATATATATATATATATATATATATATATATATATATATATATATATATATATATATATATATATATATATATATATATATATATATATATATATATATATATATATATATATATATATATATATATATATATATATATATATATATATATATATATATATATATATATATATATATATATATATATATATATATATATATATATATATATATATATATATATATATATATATATATATATATATATATATATATATATATATATATATATATATATATATATATATATATATATATATATATATATATATATATATATATATATATATATATATATATATATATATATATATATATATATATATATATATATATATATATATATATATATATATATATATATATATATATATATATATATATATATATATATATATATATATATATATATATATATATATATATATATATATATATATATATATATATATATATATATATATATATATATATATATATATATATATATATATATATATATATATATATATATATATATATATATATATATATATATATATATATATATATATATATATATATATATATATATATATATATATATATATATATATATATATATATATATATATATATATATATATATATATATATATATATATATATATATATATATATATATATATATATATATATATATATATATATATATATATATATATATATATATATATATATATATATATATATATATATATATATATATATATATATATATATATATATATATATATATATGGACTTTATTTATAAATTATGTGGGATGTTTTAATTATATGTGTTTTATGTAATATATACATTAATGATGGATCGAGATATAGACATGAAAGATTGAATTAAAAATGAATGATGACAATAAACATTATTAAAGACAACATAAATTTAAATAATACCTGAATTTATTGATTGAAAATCTTGAGTTTTGACCCGTTGACTTTATGTGTAATTGCTAACAATTTAAGTTAATGAAATATTTGGATCGTTTTGTGATTAAATGACAATGTGGTATGTTCGTCGGGTCGATAATATGTTTAATCGGTGTTTAAATGCCTAACGTTTTGTAATTTGGCTTGAGAAGGAAACGGGTCAGCCCGTGGGTCATCCACGACCCACCAGCCCCTTTATAACCCATTTCCTTTCCTTATCTCATTAGTTCACCACATATCTCTTTCTCTCTTCTCTTTTCTCTCTAAGTAAAAAGCAAGACCATCCACCTCTAGTTCTTCATTCTCTAGCATCATTTGGCGTTTTGGAACTAGTTTAACTCGAGAATCATCATCGTCTTCATCTCTTTATCATCATATCGAAGAATCAAAGGTCAAAGTTTACCCATTTTACCCATTTTGCCATAAATTGGGTTCTAACTCGGAAAGGAAGTTTTGGTAAGTCTAATTCATCCATTCCTCTTCAGTGGGATAGATACACAACATAAGTCATATCCTCTTCAGTGGGATAGATACACAACATAAGTCATATCCTCTTCAGTGGGATAGATACACAACATAAGTCATATCCTCTTCAGTGGGATAGATACACAACATAAGTCATATCCTCTTCAGTGGGATAGATACACAACATAAGTCATATCCTCTTCAGTGGGATAGATACACAACATAAGTCATATCCTCTTCAGTGGGATAGATACACAACATAAGTCATATCCTCTTCAGTGGGATAGATACACAACATAAGTCATATCCTCTTCAGTGGGATAGATACACAACATAAGTCATATCCTCTTCAGTGGGATAGATACACAACATAAGTCATATCCTCTTCAGTGGGATAGATACACAACATAAGTCATATCCTCTTCAGTGGGATAGATACACAACATAAGTCATATCCTCTTCAGTGGGATAGATACACAACATAAGTCATATCCTCTTCAGTGGGATAGATACACAACATAAGTCATATCCTCTTCAGTGGGATAGATACACAACATAAGTCATATCCTCTTCAGTGGGATAGATACACAACATAAGTCATATCCTCTTCAGTGGGATAGATACACAACATAAGTCATATCCTCTTCAGTGGGATAGATACACAACATAAGTCATATCCTCTTCAGTGGGATAGATACACAACATAAGTCATATCCTCTTCAGTGGGATAGATACACAACATAAGTCATATCCTCTTCAGTGGGATAGATACACAACATAAGTCATATCCTCTTCAGTGGGATAGATACACAACATAAGTCATATCCTCTTCAGTGGGATAGATACACAACATAAGTCATATCCTCTTCAGTGGGATAGATACACAACATAAGTCATATCCTCTTCAGTGGGATAGATACACAACATAAGTCATATCCTCTTCAGTGGGATAGATACACAACATAAGTCATATCCTCTTCAGTGGGATAGATACACAACATAAGTCATATCCTCTTCAGTGGGATAGATACACAACATAAGTCATATCCTCTTCAGTGGGATAGATACACAACATAAGTCATATCCTCTTCAGTGGGATAGATACACAACATAAGTCATATCCTCTTCAGTGGGATAGATACACAACATAAGTCATATCCTCTTCAGTGGGATAGATACACAACATAAGTCATATCCTCTTCAGTGGGATAGATACACAACATAAGTCATATCCTCTTCAGTGGGATAGATACACAACATAAGTCATATCCTCTTCAGTGGGATAGATACACAACATAAGTCAAACCCTCGTCAATAATCATAATATACGAGTAGAGGCAAAACATGACTTACAGTGAGCCTCTATGAACAACACAACAACATCCACCACAAGATTTCACACAACAAATAAGACGCGTAATAAACATTATACCCAGGTAACGTACATAACATCAATTCAAAACAGGTATCATATCCTCTTCAGTGGGATTGATACACAACCTAAGTCATATCCTCTTCAGTGGGATAGATACACAACATAAGTCATATCCTCTTCAGTGGGATAGATACACAACATAAGTCATATCCTCTTCAGTGGGATAGATACACAACATAAGTCATATCCTCTTCAGTGGGATAGATACACAACATAAGTCATATCCTCTTCAGTGGGATAGATACACAACATAAGTCATATCCTCTTCAGTGGGATAGATACACAACATAAGTCATATCCTCTTCAGTGGGATAGATACACAACATAAGTCATATCCTCTTCAGTGGGATAGATACACAACATAAGTCATATCCTCTTCAGTGGGATAGATACACAACATAAGTCATATCCTCTTCAGTGGGATAGATACACAACATAAGTCATATCCTCTTCAGTGGGATAGATACACAACATAAGTCATATCCTCTTCAGTGGGATAGATACACAACATAAGTCATATCCTCTTCAGTGGGATAGATACACAACATAAGTCATATCCTCTTCAGTGGGATAGATACACAACATAAGTCATATCCTCTTCAGTGGGATAGATACACAACATAAGTCATATCCTCTTCAGTGGGATAGATACACAACATAAGTCATATCCTCTTCAGTGGGATAGATACACAACATAAGTCATATCCTCTTCAGTGGGATAGATACACAACATAAGTCATATCCTCTTCAGTGGGATAGATACACAACATAAGTCATATCCTCTTCAGTGGGATAGATACACAACATAAGTCATATCCTCTTCAGTGGGATAGATACACAACATAAGTCATATCCTCTTCAGTGGGATAGATACACAACATAAGTCATATCCTCTTCAGTGGGATAGATACACAACATAAGTCATATCCTCTTCAGTGGGATAGATACACAACATAAGTCATATCCTCTTCAGTGGGATAGATACACAACATAAGTCATATCCTCTTCAGTGGGATAGATACACAACATAAGTCATATCCTCTTCAGTGGGATAGATACACAACATCCATACATCACAAGTCCATCAATCATCAAACATCAAACTAAAGTAAACTATACGCACATACACTTAGGAGGATTCTACTTTCTTCGAATCCTAGATGCTTATGTATAGGGTCACCCGCAGCCTTCCCACCACATCTAAGACTCTTTGAAAGTAAAACCGACCTCCATATATGTACTTCTATCCTAATACCTTACAATGACACAATCACAATCGTAAATCATCACACAGTCAATCAAAACTACCCGTCAATCAACAATTAATCAGAAATTAACTAGACAGTCAATCAAATCAACCAAACAATCCAACAAACACGTACATGTACACTTTTCAGCCCGAATCTCTATTGAGTAGGGGGCTACGAAACTCACCTTGATCGGCAAAGAAGCTTAAGTCGAGTAAATGAAAGATCAATAGCGAGTATTGGGCCCCACGCGTCCACAACCTATCAAAGCATGTCATATAGTACAAGGTCAACTCTATAATCATAAACAAGTTGGTTCCTTAAGTTTAAGTCGAGTCACGAACCCACAATTACTTCTTTAACATAACCGAGTGTGAAACATAACACTTTGACCCGAAATTTTTAGAAACGGATTAAGAATCATCCAAAATGAGTGTTACTACAAGAAACTAGACTCTCTTACGATTCCAACGATAGGTCATATGACTTATTTGGACTTACGGATCAAAAGTTATTAACGTTGGAAAATTGACGCGCACGAATGTCCAGAAGGAATCCACTGCGCCGCAGTGAGCCATTGCCAAGCTCACTGCACCGCAGTGAGCTAACCACGTGCAACCAGACCCTAGCCACTGCACCGGGGGGGGGGGGGGGGGGGGGGGGGGGGGGGGGGGGGGGGGGGGGGGGGGGGGGGGGGGGGGGGGGGGGGGGGGGGGGGGGGGGGGGGGGGGGGGGGGGGGGGGGGGGGGGGGGGGGGGGGGGGGGGGGGGGGGGGGGGGGGGGGGGGGGGGGGGGGGGGGGGGGGGGGGGGGGGGGGGGGGGGGGGGGGGGGGGGGGGGGGGGGGGGGGGGGGGGGGGGGGGGGGGGGGGGGGGGGGGGGGGGGGGGGGGGGGGGGGGGGGGGGGGGGGGGGGGGGGGGGGGGGGGGGGGGGGGGGGGGGGGGGGGGGGGGGGGGGGGGGGGGGGGGGGGGGGGGGGGGGGGGGGGGGGGGGGGGGGGGGGGGGGGGGGGGGGGGGGGGGGGGGGGGGGGGGGGGGGGGGGGGGGGGGGGGGGGGGGGGGGGGGGGGGGGGGGGGGGGGGGGGGGGGGGGGGGGGGGGGGGGGGGGGGGGGGGGGGGGGGGGGGGGGGGGGGGGGGGGGGGGGGGGGGGGGGGGGGGGGGGGGGGGGGGGGGGGGGGGGGGGGGGGGGGGGGGGGGGGGGGGGGGGGGGGGGGGGGGGGGGGGGGGGGGGGGGGGGGGGGGGGGGGGGGGGGGGGGGGGGGGGGGGGGGGGGGGGGGGGGGGGGGGGGGGGGGGGGGGGGGGGGGGGGGGGGGGGGGGGGGGGGGGGGGGGGGGGGGGGGGGGGGGGGGGGGGGGGGGGGGGGGGGGGGGGGAGAAAGGAGATAAGAAATGAAAGGGGAAGAAAGAGATAAGGGGGGGAAATGGGTCATTGGTGGCTGGTGGGTCATGGACTACCCACGGACCGACCCGTTTCTCTTCTCTAGCCAATTTACAATCGTTACACATTTGAACACCGATCTAAACATAATATCGACCCGAGTATAACACATTGTCATTTAATTCACAAAACAACCCAAATAATTCATTAACTTAAATTGTTAGTCATATTACACGAAAAGTCAACGGGTCAAAACTCACGGATGTTACACCGAATCTTGAATTATTGATATTAAAACGTCATTGTTTACGTCATCTTCTAGAAGTCTCTGTGTGTACTGTCGATTGATACGGGTGAATGTACATCTTCATTGTCTTCATAGTTTACTTCTTCTGTATTGATTATGTCTCCAATATTAATCTGTTCACTTTCTCCTACAAATGGTAAGGTCATTTGCCAATGGCTATGTCCCCATATTTGTATGTAATGTCCTTCTGCTAATAATTTATATGGAGAGATTCTGGGGTGTGGGATTATACTTCTATTGACTAATGGTGTTTTCTGTCCTTCTGTTATCCATTTTCTTGCTAATGTTATTTGTTCTTGTGGATTTGAAGTTATAATTTCATCTGGACGATATTGCCACCATTCCACCTCTATGTTTGAACTACAATTTGCTTGTTTTAGTCTTTGTCTATTTTCTGGAATTTCACTAACAAAGATTCTTTTTCTTGCAGGTCTATAGGTGTGATTATCCATTTCTGGAAATGAAGAGAGGATTTTACACCCAACTATTTCCATGCTTTGTGTTGCTATGTTTCCTGCTGTGAGAAGTATCTTTTCTCCTAATTTATTGAGAAGGAGTTCTACTCTTCTGCTGTATTTAAATTCGAAATAGTCTATCATTCCATAATGATAGAATGTAGCTATTTGATCATCTGTCATACTTGTTTGATCGTAGTTAATCTGTAGTAACATGTATGAAACTTCTTCATTTCTGTAACTCTGTACCACCTTTACACCATTATAGTGTTTTTCTTTGAACGCTATATCCAATATTTCCAATTGTAAATCAAAGAGAATTAAAGGAAATTCTCTTCGAACTTTGTCTGCTATAATTTGCTTTGCTTCTGGAAATTCTTCTATGAGTGGCTTTAGAGTTTCTTGAAAAGGAATATCTAAAAGCCTTGCTTTGAAACTATCGAGATCTCTGTAGATAAATGTATTTGTTTCTTTTTCTTTTTCTTCAAGCTTCCTTTGAAGAACTTCTAATTTTTCTAAAAGAATTTTTTCTTTTTCTTTTAAAACTTTATTTTCTATTTTGCACTGTGAAAATTCTCTCTGTAGATAAATGTATTTGTTTCTTTTTCTTTTTCTTCAAGCTTCTTTTGAAGAACTTCTAATTTTTCTAAAAGAATTTTTTCTTTTTCTTTTAAAAAATTTTGTTTCTTTTTCTTTTTCTTCAAGCTTCTTTGAAGAACTTCTAATCTTTTCTAAAAGAATTTTTTCTTTTTCTTATTTTTGAAAACTTCTAATCTTTCTAAAAAATTTGTTTCTTTTTCTTTTTCTTCAAGCTTCTTTGAAGAACTTCTAATTTTCTAAAAGAATTTTTTCTTTTTCTTTTAAAACTTTTTTTGTTTCTTTTTCTTTTTCTTCAAGCTTCCTTTGAAGAACTTCTAATTTTTCTAAAAGAATTTTTTCTTTTTCTTTTCTTTAAATTTTGTTTCTTTTTCTTTTTCTTCAAGCTTCCTTTGAAGAACTTCTAATTTTTCTAAAAGAATTTTTTCTTTTTCTTTTTCTTTTTCTTCAAGCTTCTTTGAAGAACTTCTAATTTTCTAAAAGAATTTTTTCTTTTTCTTTTTCTTTTTCTTCAAGCTTCTTTGAAGAACTTCTAATTTTCTAAAAGAATTTTTTCTTTTTCTTTTTCTTTTTCTTCAAGCTTCTTTGAAGAACTTCTAATTTTCTAAAAGAATTTTTTCTTTTTCTTTTTAAAACTTCTATTTTCTAGATAAATGTATTTGTTTCTTTTTCTTTTTCTTCAAGCTTTCTTTGAAGAACTTCTAACTTTTCTAAAAGAATTTTTTCTTTTTCTTAAGCTTTTTAAAACTTCTAATTTTCTAAAAGAATTTTTTCTTTTTCTTTTTTGTTTCTTTTTCTTTTTCTTCAAGCTTCCTTTGAAGAACTTCTAATTTTTCTAAAAGAATTTTTTCTTTTTCTTTTTTTTTCTTTTTCTTTTTCTTCAAGCTTCCTTTGAAGAACTTCTAATTTTTCTAAAAGAATTTTTTCTTTTTCTTTATCTGTCTAGGCTGTATAAGTTTCCTTTTTCCTTTATCCTTTGGATCCATCTGCATCAAATAATCTGTTAATGTTTCTAGATAGCATATCTGCTATTCCATTGTTTTTTCCTTTAATATGTTCAAAATTTATTTTATAGCCGCAACCCTGTATAATATTTTGTAGATTTACCCATCTTGTTCTATTAACTTTTTTACTTTGATCATTTTTAATAAATTTTACTATTGCTTCACAATCTGTTCTAACTGTAAATTCTTTATGTAAAAATATTTTAAAATTTTCTATTGCATTAATTAATGCTTGTATTTCAAAAATTTCTGTACAGGTTTCCATAGATGATGAAGTTTTCTTTGTCTGTCTAGGCTGTATAAGTTTCCTTTTTCCTTTATCCTTTGGATCCATCTGCATCAAATAATCTGTTAATGTTTCTAGATAGCATATCTGCTATTCCATTGTTTTTTCCTTTAATATGTTCAAAATTTATTTTATAGCCGCAACCCTGTATAATATTTTGTAGATTTACCCATCTTGTTCTATTAACTTTTTTACTTTGATCATTTTTAATAAATTTTACTATTGCTTCACAATCTGTTCTAACTGTAAATTCTTTATGTAAAAATATTTTAAATTTTTCTAACTTGTCCAATTTGTTCCTGCTTTATTAAAATTTCCACTTGTGTATGAACAAATTTTTTCTGTATTTTTAGAGCTATATTTATCGGGTTTACTAAGAAGAACTGCTCCCCATCCTTCTTTACATCCGTCTACTTCTATAATTATATAATCTGTTACTAATGGTAATTCTAAAGGTTTTATCTTTTTTACTGCTTCTTTAATTGTTCTAACTAATTTTATATCTTCTGTGTTAAAATGTCTTTGACCATTTTTTGTTGTTTTACTATATAATGGTCCTACTAATTTTGAAAGATTTGGGATAAATTTTCTAGCATAATTAATTAATCCCAAAAATGCTTGGATTTGTTTAAGATTTTCAAAATTTTCTGGAAATTCTAATATTTTTGTAGAAATATGTGGTTGTAATTCTATTTTACCATTACCTATTTCTAATCCTAAAAACGATATTTTTCTTTTAAATAATTCCATTTTTCTTTTTGAAACTACTATACCATTCTTTTTAATCTCTTCGAAGATCTGTTGTAAATGTCTCTCATGTTCCTGCACTGTTTCGCTGGCAACTAAAATATCATCAATATAAACTAAACAAAAATCATATTTAAGAAATATACTATCCATAAATCTTTGAAAAATTGATGGTGCATTCTTTAGACCAAAACTAAGAACATTCCATTCAAATTGACCTTCAGAGCATGTAAAAGCTGTCCATGGTTTAAAATTTTCTTCTAACTGTAATTGGTTATATCCTGATTTTAAATCAAATTTTGAAAATACTTTCTTTTTCTGTATTAAATTAATTAAACTATCTTTATTTGGAATATTATATCCATCATCTTCTGTATTATCATTTAATCTTTTGTAATTATATACTATTCTAGCTTTTCCTCTTTTAATTTCACTATGGTTTCTTACTACAAAAGCTGCTGATCTATGAGGACTTTCAGATTTTCTAATCAATTTTTGTTCTAACATTTCTGGTATTTGTTTTCTAAATTCTTCTTTATCTAAAGGGCTATATTCTATATTTGCTGTTCTAATTATAATGTCTGAATTCTTTAGTTTAAATTTACAAGTATATTTCACTGTTGATTTTTTAATATCTTCTCCTATTAATCCTCTTTTTTCTAAATGTAATATCATAGGATAATTTATACTTTTACTAACATCTTTACCTTTCTCTAATTCATGTGACATGAATTCTGTTAATAGTTTTATGGCTTCATTTTCTACTTTTGGTGAATAATTTTGATTTTGTGTTTTTAAAAATTCTAAATTTCCTTGTCCACCACGCTTCTGTGCAAACTCTGATGTCTGTGTATATCTAAGTGTAGGATAACTATATGTGTTTTTACTAAGTGTAATCATATTTTTTGAAATTGTAATTGATCCTTGTAAATTAAAGATAAAATTTAATCCTATAACAAAATCTCGTGATTTTATATTTTCAGGATTTATTACTATTTGTGGCATATCATATTTAATACTATAATTTCCTGAGAAATCTAAGAATTGTATTTTAGTTTGTTCTAAGCAATGTGTAATTTGTATTACTCTATCTTCTATTGTTCTATTATTTAGTTTGTAAGGTAATTTTTTATGATAAATATGTGGTATTAAGCTATATGATATTAAACTTTTTGTAGCTCCTGTATCTAATATTCCTTTTAAGTCAAAAAATATATTATTATCTATCCATAATCTACACTGTAAATTTATCATATTTGTATTTCCAGTGTTTGTTTGTAAATATATACTTTCTTCTGGAACTAATTCACTCATTTGTGATGTTTCTTGTTCTACATATTTCTTTTTATTTACTAAATCATCTAATTGGTTTAATTTATTTTCTATTTCTTTTAGTTTATAATCGTGTAACTCTATTTTTACTTCTAAGTATTTTATTTTATCATTTTGTGTACTTGTTCCTATATTTACTTGTACTTCCTGTTCTTCTATCATATCTTCATTAAATATTTCTCTGAGACATATACAACATATTTCTTTAAAACATTCTGCACATTGTGATCTTTTTTCTATTTCTTTTAGTTTATAATCGTGTAACTCTATTTTTACTTCTAAGTATTTTATTTTATCATTTTGTGTACTTGTTCCTATATTTACTTGTACTTCCTGTTCTTCTATCATATTTAATATTATAATTTCCTGAGAAATCTAAGAATTGTATTTTAGTTTGTTCTAAGCAATGTGTAATTTGTATTACTCTATCTTCTATTGTTCTATTATTTAGTTTGTAAGGTAATTTTTTATGATAAATATGTGGTATTAAGCTATATGATATTAAACTTTTTGTAGCTCCTGTATCTAATATTCCTTTTAAGTCAAAAAATATATTATTATCTATCCATAATCTACACTGTAAATTTATCATATTTGTATTTCCAGTGTTTGTTTGTAAATATATACTTTCTTCTGGAACTAATTCACTCATTTGTGATGTTTCTTGTTCTACATATTTCTTTTTATTTACTAAATCATCTAATTGGTTTAATTTATTTTCTATTTCTTTTAGTTTATAATCGTGTAACTCTATTTTTACTTCTAAGTATTTTATTTTATCATTTTGTGTACTTGTTCCTATATTTACTTGTACTTCCTGTTCTTCTATCATATCTTCATTAAATATTTCTCTGAGACATATACAACATATTTCTTTAAAACATTCTGCACATTGTGATCTTTTTTCTATACTTGGCCATTTTCCACATATAAAACATGTTATGTGATTACTCCCTCTTCTATTTATCCATTTATGCGTGCATTCTTGTTCTGTATTAACATATGTATATGTAACTTTAGATACTGCTTTATCTTCTTCATTATCGCTATATATACTGTAAACTGATTCATTATCTGAATCTCCTGCTTCTACTAATTCTATTTCATATTCTCCTATTTGTTCTACTAAATTACTTCTTTCTATATTTTTACCTCTATCTGGACATTTGTTTGCTAAATGATTTTCGTTTCCACATATAAAACATTTACATTTTCTTGTCTGTGGTTTTCTAACATATTTATTTTTATAATAAGGTTTATATTCTTTTTTATATGTAGTACTTTTTCTAAGTTTTTTCTTATAATCTTTATGTCCATAAGCTTGTGGTGTATAAATCGCTGTTTTACAAAATGCAAAAGCATTCTTTTTTATTTGTTCTTGTAATACTAATTCTTTACATTTTTCTTCTAATATTTGAAATGTATGTGTTACTCTAGGTCCTAATCCTAAATCTTGTGTAGTACCATATAATTGATTCCATGATTCATGTATTGCTTTTCCTAAATCTCCTGGTAATTTTATAAAATATTTATCACATAAATCATTATTAACTGCTTGACCTGTTTGTGCTAATAATCTAATAAAATCTTGGGTATATTCATTAATATATTTCATATTTGCTATACTTAATTGTTCTAAATTTCTAATAGCTGAATTTTGTAGTAATGTATTGTTCTTTGCTGGGTCTACTCCTAATATTAATGTTCTAATTTGTGATGTGAAGTTGAAGGGATTATCTCCCATAGCTTTTAAATTATTTACTTCTTCTGGATTTTTAGTCTTTTTACTTTGCCATATACCTAATGCTGTTGGTCCTAATGTTGTTTCTAAATATGCAAACATATCCATTCCATCTCTTTTATTAGTTTCTTCTGTTTTAAAAACTGTTGTTTCTTCTTCTTCTTGAATATTCCCATAGACTAAATCGTATATTCATTAATATATTTCATATTTGCTATACTTAATTGTTCTAAATTTCTAATAGCTGAATTTTGTAGTAATGTATTGTTCTTTGCTGGGTCTACTCCTAATATTAATGTTCTAATTTGTGATGTGAAGTTGAAGGGATTATCTCCCATAGCTTTTAAATTATTTACTTCTTCTGGATTTTTAGTCTTTTTACTTTGCCATATACCTAATGCTGTTGGTCCTAATGTTGTTTCTAAATATGCAAACATATCCATTCCATCTCTTTTATTAGTTTCTTCTGTTTTAAAAACTGTTGTTTCTTCTTCTTCTTGTAAATATTAACTAAATCCTATATTCATTAATATATTTCATATTTGCTATACTTAATTGTTCTAAATTTCTAATAGCTGAATTTTGTAGTAATGTATTGTTCTTTGCTGGGTCTACTCCTAATATTAATGTTCTAATTTCTGAATAGCTGAATTTTGTAGTAATGTATTGTTCTTTGCTGGGTCTACTCCTAATATTAATGTTCTAATTTGTGATGTGAAGTTGAAGGATTATCTCCCATAGCTTTTAAATTATTTACTTCTTCTGGATTTTTAGTCTTTTTACTTTGCCATATACCTAATGCTGTTGGTCCTAATGTTGTTTCTAAATATGCAAACATATCCATTCCATCTCTTTTATTAGTTTCTTCTGTTTTAAAAACTGTTGTTTCTTCTTCTTCTTCTAAATATTCCCATAGACTATAATCACATTCTTCTTCTTTGAATTTACTAAATCCTATATCTAATATATTTTCATCTTCCTCTGTATCATATACTGGTTCTGTATCATATTCTGTATTCATATAGCTATATTCTGTTTCAGTATCATTTTCATCTTTAGGTGTTTCTTTTGTAAAATTAACAAATCTAAGACTCTGTGTTCCATCTAATCCTTCATATATGATACTTTGTTTAGGTATTAATACTTCATTTTCTTGTTCTTTTAAATCATCTAATTGCCATTCTAATCCTGCTAATTCTTCAGGGTCTATTTTTATTGGATTTATCATTTGTATTGATTTTGAAGCTATAGCGTTTACTATTCCTTCTATATTTACTTTATATTTCATTCCTGATTTATTACTTGCTCTACCTAATACTCCTATGCTTATTACAAGATTATTTCCATCATAATTTTCGTATCCTTTAGTTTGCAATGCTATTTTTATATTTTTTAAATCTTTTATATCTTTTAATATATCTGGTGCACAATAAAATAAAGCTGTATTTTGGCTAAGGTCTACTTCCATTCCTGAAATTATTGCCTTTTTTAATTCTATTTTTATTTTTTAGAAAGCTAACCTAGAAAACTGAAAGTAACTTCCTCGTGTTAATCACGAGAAAGGATCGTCTTACTAACTATTCTAACCTATTCCTAGCTAAAAGTCCCCGGCAGCGGCGCCAAAAACTTGATGTGGGTGAAAGTTTTAAATTTATAATTCAAGGATCTACTTATTCTATATTATCACACACTAAAGGGCAGTGTACCCTATCGGGTAATAGTATAGCCTAGGTAAGTCCAGGTTCGTTCTCAGGGACTTTGTTTAAGGAAATTAAAATACTAAAATGAAACTACAGCTTTTTGGGGGTTTCCTAGTTAACTAGAATGCATAAGAAACTAAAGACAATAATAAATGAACCAATTATTAATTTCCAATCAAGTGTCCAGTTATAGATCAAATGATTACACTGATTAAAGACTGACCAATGTTTCGCAAACAGATTAAATGACTCTAGAGCCTCGGTACCAATCCGACTCAAACAAATCAATAAAACCAGTTGTATATGAAAACTAATAATAAATCAGATTCAAATAAATATGGATCTGCGATTTAGCATAGAAACTGTTCAACAATCAACCATAATCAACAATCAAGTCATGTTTACATCACGTCCAAACGAATGTCTAGTAATTTAGCTACTCATAGACTGAGTAGCCATGAACAATCTGATAAAATAAAATAACATAGAAATCTAGAGATACTGGAAAAAGAGAAAGAATTGAAACCGGGTGATTATAAATCACAAGGTTGTATTCCTTGATGTTTGATGATATTAGATCTGCTTCAGAGTGCTCAAGAAACTCTATTCTTCGATCCCTGGCCGTAACTTTCGACCTATGTGCTCTCGTTTTTTTTAGGGTTTATAACGGGGTATTTATAGGTAAAATACGAAAAACCCTAAATCTGCTGACCTATCCCCAGCGGCGCTGGCAGTGTGCCCAGCAGCGCTGGGTATGTGCCTGAAGGAACCAGCGGCGCTGGCTAGGTGCCAACGGCGCTGGGATGTCTCCTGTAGGATCCAGCGGCGCTGGGTAGGTCCCCAGCGGCGCTGGCAGCTCCGCTTCGCTCGCGATTTCTTGTTTCAGCTCCAATTCTTCTTATGTAAATCTCCCGAACTTCATCCTTAATCTCCTTAACTCATTTCTACTCTCACAAACTGTAATCTCTCAAATCAAACCTGTTCACAAACCTAATTCCATTAAGTACCATAAAGTTCATACTAACGATTCATTTATACCTTAAATACGTGTCAAACGAATGGGGAAAAAGTCACAAATAAATCACTCATCAGGCTGCTATAAATCTAGCGGGATTGAGCTGATAGCGCTTGAAAGACATGACAGTCGTAATGAAACAATTGAGTACATCAGAGAAAGAAATTCAAGCAATTGAGTCTGTCGAATCTTTTCGTCATTTGTGTTCCCTTGAAGCACAAGAGTCTCTTCACAACATTATGCTTGAACTGTACTCGGTACATTGCACTCATTTACCATTACATTTTTAGGTAACCCATAAGACTTTGTGTTTAAGATGTTTAATTATCATCATGAATATTTTTAGAACCATTAGAGGAGCAGACACATTTGCTTGAGTCAAGACTAAAGCATATTGAGGATTGATATGTCGTATTTTATACCCATTTTTCCACAACGTATTTAGTTGATTTCGCATGGTTTATGAGTCGTTTTAGTATATATTTGGTGCGTTTATGGTATTTGTTAGTGTTTCAGGTTACTGACAGGTATTTAAGCGCAAATCTGGAGAAAACGATATTGTTGAGGTGAATTAAGTGCTAACGGAGGATTTCGGAAGCATTTGGATGAAGATTGCAGAAAGTCAACCAAAGTCAAAGCTGAAGAAGGCCAATTGCGCCGCAACATTGAGTTGCGCCGCAACCCAATTACAGTGAGTTAAGTTGCGCCGCAACTCCCTCAGTTGCGCCGCAATGCCTCTCCTTCCTGTCCAGCCACGAGTCAACATAAGTCAAAAGTCAACGCGAGTCAACGGAGAATTGCGCCGCAACATTGAGTTGCGCCGCAACCCAAAAGCAGAAGGATAAGTTGCGCCGCAACTCCTTCAGTTGCGCCACAATGGGTTCAAGTTCAAGCCAGCTTGGTTAACGAAAGTCAAAATCAAAACACAAAAGTCAATCCTAGTTGCGCCGCAAGCCTGAGTTGCGGCGCAACTGGGCCCGTTTCTGGCAACTTTTGGGGATCGTATAAATAGCTTGAAAAATATGCCAAAACTCTTCTTCTCTTTTAGCAGCCGTTTTTGGGAACCCTATTTGGAGATATTTTCAGATCTTCATCATTTTCTAGGTTTTCAAACACGATTTGATCATTTTCATTCGTAGCTTTCGATTATTATCATTAGGTAACAATGAATTCTTCTTATTTTAATTGTTATTCTTCTTTTAATATGAGTGACTAATCACTTTATCATCCATCTTGATGGAGTGAGACAATATGTAAAGATTGCACAATTTTATTAATTCAATGTTGATTTCATTTAACGTTATATCGAGATCTTAGCGTATTTCTTCCTTATTATTTATCTTGAATTGATTGGTGATTTATGTGTGTCTTTAATGGTAGTAATTGATTACATATATTTCATTTTGATTGTTTGGGTACAAACGATTGGGTCTATGACGGGTACGGTAGATAATCGTTCATGATAATAGGAAGAAATGTGTTAACGGTTGGGTACAATCGATAGATATAATTGTTAACTCAATAACCAAACCAATTGTTTGATTAGGGAAGTTATAAAAGATGTCTTGGGGTACCGGTCTTTGTAACGAAACTAGTTTAAGCAAGAGAGTCAAATGATGTCTTCAACTTGACGGGTACGGGGTTGGTGCTTTGTTTGAGTCTCGGTTATTTAATCAACTAATTTGGGTTTGAACTTTATTTATGTGCAATCTGAGCGTATTGTTGAGCGAAGTCAAGATGAATGCCTTTTAAATTATTGTCTTAAAAACATTTTCAATATCGTTTACGGACGATCCCTGCCCCGGTCATACCGGATTTCTTTTCGATTAATCCTTTGGGATTACTAATTATTTACTAACTTTTGCAACGTGACAATTCGATCACAAACCCCTATTTACTTGAATTACTTAATGTCAACAATTACTTAGTTTTAGTCCATGTGTTCGATCCTGGACTTACCTTTTAGCTATACTATATACGAACGGGTCCACTGCCCGAGAGTGTGTAGTAGTCAGTTTTGGGGTATTTCTTATTTTAAATTATTAAACTCGATTTTACACATCAAGTTTTTGGTGCCGCTACCGGGGACTAAATTTTAAGTAGTTGTTTATTTTGTAGTTCGATCCTTTTTCACATTCATTTGTGAGAAAGTTATTGCTTTACTAGATAGTTTGTATTTTATTTCATTTCAATTATACCACAGGTGCGGTTGATGGTTTGTTTGTGGTGATTGTACAGGTTCTTGTTAGTTGATGAACACAAGAGCTTCCGGCCGACCTTTGCTTAGCCCATTGTCTAATCCAGGGAAAGTCAGATGTCGACTTGTGTCAAGAGATAACCGGGAACCATCCACACCAGTCAAAATAGATTTAGAAACCGAAACCAGTGCCCAACCCGTTCAGTATTCAGAAGATCAGTTGGTTAATAGGTTGAAAGAAGCAGGTAGAGTGTTTGAAACATGTGAAGACTCAGATTCAGATACTAAGGAGAAAGTTCAAACACCTGAGCCGAGTGTACTTGTATTCCATCGGGTTAACCTTAATATTAACCAACCACCAAGGGGTAGAAGAATGGGTGATGAACAACCGGTAGATCCGAATGCCCGTCCTTATGGGGAGAGAAGAAGAAATATACCGGCGGACCGGGGCACAGCTATTCGCCCTCCGGCTATTTCAGTGGATTTCTCTTTGAAAGGTAATCACCTCAAGAGTGTAGAAGAAGATAAGTTTGATGGGATTCGAAGAAATGACCCATATGCACATCTTGAGAGGTTTGAGAAGATATGTAGGCTATATCAGTATGGTACAGGGCAAGCTGAGGCTGTTAAGTTGAAACTATTTCCTATGACTCTCACTGGAGATGCAGCTGCATGGTTTAAGGAGTTACCTGATAACTCATTTACCACTTGGGCAGAACTTCAAGAAGGATTTATTGATGAGTTTTATTCGGTGAGAACTCAAAGGCAATTAGAAAATAAAATCAAAGGTTTTTCCCAAGAACCCGGTGAAGATGTTGTTGATGCATGGAAACGGTTCAAGGAAATGCTCAGAAATTGCCCTGGACATAGTATGGGTACCGAAGAAAGCTTTGAGATTTTCTATGATGGATTGGATAGAAAAACCAAAAGGGAGCTCGGTTATGCATTTGGGGGTAGTCTAAACAACATCTCCCCAAATGAAGGATATAAGATTCTTGAGGATATGGCTAGAGAGTATTCTACAAGGGATGAGGACCGAGACAAGAGATCTAGTAGAACCACCGTGGCTAAGGTGGAGAGTAGTGAGGACTCTAAGCTTATTACCGAAGTCAAGGCTCTCACGAAGCAAATGAATGAGAGATTTGATAGTCAAGATACTAGATTCAAGAGCCTTGAGAGAGATGTTAAGGTTATGGCCGACGGGTGTGAGCATTGTGGAGACTTACATTATACGGAGGATTGCCCGGATAAACCAGTGCAAGATGTTAGCTATGTTCAGAATCAAGGGAATTTCAACCAAAATACCGGTTATCAAAACCGGCCATCAAGTAGTTCTTACCCTACTTCTTCTTTTAATGCTAACAATTCTGGTTATGGTGGTAACAGGTTTAGTATGTTCACCAATCAACGAGGCTCGGATCCAGAATTAAGAGACATAGTGAAGGAGTTCATTGGTGCCCAAAAGGCAACTAATGAACAAGTTGCAGAAGAGTCCAAGAAAGTGATTTCTATTTTGGACGTTTTGACTACTCGCTTAGATGGATTGGGGCACAAGTTGGATCAAGGAGCAAAAAATCAACAAGCCACATCAAGTTTTTGGCGCCGCTGCCGGGGACTTAATTTTAAGTAGTTGTTTATTTTGTAGTTCGATCCTTTTTCACATTCATTTGTGAGAAAGTTATTGCTTTACTAGATAGTTTGTATTTTATTTCATTTCAATTATACCACAGGTGCGGTTGATGGTTTGTTTGTGGTGATTGTACAGGTTCTTGTTAGTTGATGAACACAAGAGCTTCCGGCCGACCTTTGCTTAGCCCATTGTCTAATCCAGGGAAAGTCAGATGTCGACTTGTGTCAAGAGATAACCGGGAACCATCCACACCAGTCAAAATAGATTTAGAAACCGAAACCAGTGCCCAACCCGTTCAGTATTCAGAAGATCAGTTGGTTAATAGGTTGAAAGAAGCAGGTAGAGTGTTTGAAACATGTGAAGACTCAGATTCAGATACTAAGGAGAAAGTTCAAACACCTGAGCCGAGTGTACTTGTATTCCATCGGGTTAACCTTAATATTAACCAACCACCAAGGGGTAGAAGAATGGGTGATGAACAACCGGTAGATCCGAATGCCCGTCCTTACGGGGAGAGAAGAAGAAATATACCGGCGGACCGGGGCACAGCTATTCGCCCTCCGGCTATTTCAGTGGATTTCTCTTTGAAAGGTAATCACCTCAAGAGTGTAGAAGAAGATAAGTTTGATGGGATTCGAAGAAATGACCCATATGCACATCTTGAGAGGTTTGAGAAGATATGTAGGCTATATCAGTATGGTACAGGGCAAGCTGAGGCTGTTAAGTTGAAACTATTTCCTATGACTCTCACTGGAGATGCAGCTGCATGGTTTAAGGAGTTACCTGATAACTCATTTACCACTTGGGCAGAACTTCAAGAAGGATTTATTGATGAGTTTTATTCGGTGAGAACTCAAATTCACTTAAATGCAAAATGTATGCTTAAAAGTATTTTTCTCAAGGAAATGACTTTGTATTTATAGGCAACAAAATTCACCAGTGAATTTTGTGCCGTACAAATCTGGTTGCATGCATTTAATGATCCGACAAGAACATTAAATGCATTGGATAAGAAATAAGGATAAAGTCACATCAAATGACTTTGTATCCTTTTATCCAACCATCTTTACACACGTATACTTTGGTAAAGAACAAGTGGAAAGTGTGTAAAGGCAAAAGTCAATCCTCGATATCAGTGTTCAGACTTGTAGGGTCTAGAACACTGACAATCCTCCAGTGTACAGATCTGGTAAGACTTCCAGTGGACTCCGCCATTTGTAAGTCTTCTTTATTCTGACTTCAGTCTTTGACTTCAGTGAGAATGTCTTCAGTAGAGTTGATCTGGACTGGGGTGAAGTCCAGTGAGCTAATCTGGAGAATACTCCAGATTTTCTATACAAGTATTTGCTCACTGGTCTTCCATTATTTCTGGACAAATCTTTAGAGGGACTCCAGATTCCAAGTCTGGAGTAGGTCCAGTAGAATATGTTTCTGGACAGATCTTCAGTAAGGCTCCAGTAGTCGAGTCTGGAGCGAGTCCAGTAAATCTGGACTGAATCTGGACCTAACAAATTCCCCCTATTTGTTTAGAAATAATGCAAGTGTTTTCAAGCTTAAATCTATACATTTTGTATGCTTGAAAAACACAAGTTTTGACTTAGTCTAAAAATCTAAGTTATTGGAAAACACTTTATAGATCATGAGTGTTTTCAGTTTCATCATTTAAGTTCTAACTTAGACTAAATCTGATCATTTACTTATATGAATAAAAAATTGCAACTATTATTACATACATCAACTGATAAATAGTATACAAGTTTCATAAAACAATAAATTTACAACAAGTAAATGATAAGAGTCAGGCCCTTCTTTTTGATGTCTGTCCTGGAGCATCTTCAGTAGCCTTTCTCTTTGGTGATGGAGAAGATGGTATTGATTATGGTGATCTTATGCCCATTGCAACTTCCATCTGTTGCTTTCTTCTCCATACCTTTTCAATTCTTTTCAGAAATGCTTTAACATCAGTCGACACATTTGTCTTCCCCCTGAACGTTAAAGCGATTTCTTTCAGTTCACTCCATCCAAATGCTTGGACTGAAGTACTTTTCCTCTCATCAGTAAAGTTACCCTCCCTGGTCAACTTTACTTCAAACTTAGACATGCCTTCATGATCTTCAGCCAATTTGATTTCAGCACTAGTGATCCTTCTGGCATCAGCCCTGAAATTCAACATCTCATTGTATTTTTCTTTCAGCTTGGCTTGCTGGATCAATGATTCAGTTTCCTTGGACACTCTCCTTTGCTCTACAGCAGATTGGAGTTCTTGACGATTAATTTTTTGAGAAGTGTCCAGGGGAATGAAATTGCTTACATCAACATCTTTGATTGCTTTGATTTGTCTGGCAGTCAATTTTGGTAAGCCAGTAAGTCGCTTCCTGTACTCTATCTCCAGAGCACCAGTGTTCTTTCTGATCTTTTTCTGGAGGCTTACCAGTTCATCCTTTCTTTGTCTGATGAGTTCTGGTACACTCACGACATAAATTATAGAATCATAGACTTGTTCCTCTTCGGCGTAGAAAGAGCGTACATGAACATCATCCAATAAACTCAAACATTAATGAACTCTGGGGTCATCCTTCATCTTTTTATACACTTCAATATTAATGCCTAACCTGCCAGCATTGTAAGAATCCAGAGTACCCATAGTTGCCATCTCCCTTTGATGGGCCAGCTGTTCATCTTTTTGATTTCTTTTGAAAATCTCTATCATGATGCATTCTTGTTCAAGCTTCTTGGATGTTTCATCATCAGCATCTTCAATAGTTTGCTCTTCCTCTCCAGATTCCATTTGTTGTTTTCCCTTAACTGACTTCAGAGTTGATGGAATATCTGGGAAGGACTCAAACTGGGGTTCACTGGCTTCAGTACCAGTTAGCTCGGCTTCAGTGCCATATGCTCTTTGTGACAATTGCTTCAGTGTTTGGTCACCAGACGACTTTTCCCTCTTGGAATGATCGCCAGTCCTTGACTTGAGATCATTCCATAATTCGGTCCAGTGCACCAAATGTTGTACCTGCTACTGAAGTTGTTTCAGTCACAACTTTCTTAAGTGCTTGCACTTCCTTCTGAACATTTGCAACAGCTTTAGGCAAGTATTTTGGCAACTTCTCATCCAGTAACTTGTCTACTTGGGGTAACACCCCATCATGAATGCTACGAAGAACAGTCTCAGAAACTTCTTCACATATTTCTTTCAGCATATTGTTTCTGAACTTCCTTGTACATGCATCACTTATTGTGCTGACAACTGCATCCTGGTCTAGTGTGGGTCTAGTCTCCAGAGAACTGACCCTGAAAACCAAGTTCTGAACATCTTCTTTCAGACCTGCCAGTTCACGAGTGACTGCAGTCTAAACAGAATTAACCAGCCTTGTCTCTAGACCCTGGACTGCCACTTTGAAACTTTCAGTGTTGTTGTTTGTGGCCAGTTCCAGTTCATTAAGCTTCTCATAAACCAGCTTCTCATTCCCAGCAAAGACATTCATCTCAGATGCCAGGTTATTTGATAATAATGATTTGAAGTCTGAAATAACCTGAGATGAAGTCTGGAGTGATCTCTCCAGGTCCGCCACCTTACTTAAAAGGCCTTGGACCTCGGTAGAAGATGAAGTGGAGAGACCACTGGGAGGTTCAAGAGTTAAAGGTAATCTGGTCATTAGAGGAACTTGTGCCCAGTCCTCTTCAGTTGCAGCTTCAGATGTTGCAACTGGTGACTCCGGCACGAGGTGGAGGTTGAGATTGTGAAGGTTGAGTGGTTGCTGGAGTGAAGTATTGAGTGTGTGCTGGAATTGAAGGTGGTGGTGGTGGCATGTTTGATTGTGGTGGTGGCATTTCTGGTGGATTGATTGTGGTGGTGGCATTTCTGGTAGACTTTCTTCTTCTTGGACATCTTCACCCAGAAAATTCAAGTTTGCATCAAAACCTTCAGACATTGGGGAATCTACGTCATCCCATTCTGGAGCCATCCCAACTGTCTGTTCACCAGTCTTTACATTCACTTGTTCATTCTTGGCCGACCATTTCTTATGATCGCGGATGCTATCATCCGGGTTAAGGCTAAGGAAATTTCCCTAGGTGTCGGTAATGACCGAGTTGTTTTTAATGTTGATAGAGCACTAAAGCATCCTTACTCTTGTGATGAAACTTGTTTCAGGTTAGATGTGATTGAAGAAGAAGATGCTTTGGAGAAAGAGCTCATGGATTTCTTGGATATGGAAGAAGGTGAAGCATTGCTAGCTTGCAGTGAAGAAGAGCAAGAGTTGGTTGGAGATATGATGCAAGAGATTATGGCATTAAGTGTTGATGAAACTCCACCGGAGGACGAGACCTATGAAGAGATCACGGGTAGTGATAGCACACGGGTGCTAACCTCGGTAGAGAATCCTCCTACCGACTTGGAGCTCAAACCACTTCCGGACCATATTGAGTATGCATATTTGGAAGGATGTCTTTCAGGGTAGTGATAGCACACAGGTGCTAACCTCGGTAGGATGTCTTTCAGGATTCACCTGAAGTCCTGCTCTCATCAGACGCCTGTTAGTTCTAGGTCGTCTGGAAGGTTCAACAACTTCTTGTACTTGACCTTCAGGAGCCACTTGTCTAATTGGTTGTACAGCTTCAATGATCTGTACATCTTGGTCTCCAGAGGCTCTTTCAACAGCTTGACCTCTATCTGGAGCCATTTCAGCTTCTTCCCTTTGGAAGGTAAGCATGGACTGAGGAATATCTACCTCGTCCAGTGGAGATCTGAGATTGACCAAATCTCTCATATACTCACTCACAGAAAAGTGAGTAGTATCAAAATCATACTGGTCTCCAAGACCATTTTTAAACAGCAGTGAAAGGAAACGAATATATGGAACAAAAGGTTTTCTTCCCTTCACTCTGAGACGCTCTACCAGGTCATCAAAAAGAATTTGGGCGAAGTCCACTCTAAGCCCAAACCATAAATAGTAGGCAATCTGGAGATGGGTTTGATTGATCTGGTCTAACCCTCCAGAACTGCCTCTCAGACATTCAACAATATGAGTGAAGAAATATCTCCATGAGTCTGACAGCTTGCTCATGTAGATAGTCCCTTTCCTGGATAGCTGGCCATGCTCATCCAAGATATCTGTGTGCCCCATCAGCCTGCATACTTCCCTTGTATAGGCAACTCATTCTGTTCATGATAGTTTAACTGTAGAATAGACCTGAGCAGACTTACAGTGAAACCAAGGGATCTGGTACCTCCATTGAGAGTATAATTGATAGATGAAGTTTCATCATCAAATGTTGCAGTGTACCAGAATTCACACAGGTACTCGTGGTACATCCTTCCTGGATTTAATGTTAACGCACCATATAATGGGCAAGAGAGAAAGAATGAGTTTAATCTCCCAATAATCGATTGGGCATCATGAACACTGGAGAGAGAGAGTCTTGCCATCCAGTTGTTCATATTGATTCTTATGGCATTTGCCTCAAGATTGATATGAGGTGCCCTGCCAACATTTTCGGAAGGAGCATATTCAGCGGCAAGGAGATTTTTTAGCGATTTTGACTGTCTAGGTGCCATTTTATAGAGAATAAATGAAGATGAAATTGAATATATATAGGTTATGATGAAGAATTGATGAAGAATTGAATATAAATGGAGTAAATAAGAGAGATGATGATGATTGGAAAATGAATGAAGAAGTAAATGAAGGAATTTGAAAGATTTGGGAGTAA
Source organism: Erigeron breviscapus (assembly GCA_034093135.1). Lineage (NCBI taxonomy): Eukaryota > Viridiplantae > Streptophyta > Magnoliopsida > Asterales > Asteraceae > Erigeron > Erigeron breviscapus. The sequence goes on along the minus strand of CM067171.1, from coordinate 77,958,834 downwards.
ATATGTTTGAAGTAAATGCAAATGAAATTGAAAGTGGGTATATATAGGAGAAAGAATGTGGAACTCAAACGGTTTATTTGAAATTATCAAATATAATTTTGATCGAGGTTCTGAGATCCGCAT
>CM067171.1:77814250-77957711 GCA_034093135.1 Erigeron breviscapus | reverse complement strand
ACGACCAAGATCACATAGGCGTCTAATGAGAGGTGGAGTCCAGGTAAACCCATTATCCCATCCTGGTGATATTATGAATATTGATGGGTCTCCCATCTTTGAAGAGGAAAATATTGATCCTTCTGTACAATCTGAACAGAGAGTGGACACTGAAGTCCAGGCTGTTGTACGAGAAGAGGATGTTGAAGTTGTTCAGACTGAAGAACAAGCTTCTGGTGAGCAAGAGGCTTCACTGGATTTAAATATGGAAGCTGGTGAACAGATAGATGTTGCTGGTGCTTCTTTTTGGGACGAGGCTGACTCTCCTATTTCTGGAGGTCAAGAATTGACTAGAATAAGAGCAAAAATGATGGTCGTAGAAGATTATGAACTTAAATGATTATATGCAGGAATAAAGTCTTGTAGATTTCATTCTTAAATGATTTTGTACTTTAAGGTGAGAATACATGATTTTACTGTGAGGTACTATTTGCTTACATAACGTAAGCAATGATGTCAGATGACAATAATTGTCGAAATGGCCGACAAGGAATAACTCCTCGCCAATAAAGCCCATAATGTAGCGTTATTATATCTATATCTATATCTAGAATTGAATGAAATAAAGTTGAATAACTTTATCAGAATAATTTAACGAGACCAATAATAGGGTACTGATTATGAACAGGAGTAGAGCGGGTAATTGGAATGCGATAACTTGGGTATGAATATATATTGCACACTCTATATATATAACTCGCCATAGTAATTGGATGCAATAAAGAAATAAAAATAAAAATGGTGAAATCGGCCATCCCCGGGATCGAACCTGGGTCTAGGCCACACCCTTTCGCGCATTTAGCCAACCGCGCTAAATGCCTAGTGTTGTGAAAGTTCTCTTATGATTAAATATAAGCATATGTACAATAAATTCCTAATTCACGCCTATATTGTAAGTTCATATGAATTTTCTTTCCTAAACAAAATTTCTCGAGGAAGGGAAAACAAATGAGAAGATTTAACTACAAGCTGTTTAATAATTAAACTTGGAGAAGTTGAACGGAAAATGTAGGAGTGTTCTCTAAGATAGAGAATATTGAAGCAGTCATTTCCACTAATGGGCATGAAGCCGATCGTCAAGTTAAAAATGTTACTAGAGCTTTTAACTGGGGAATAGTTTGAGTAAGAGCCGTGAGAGAATCGTCATGCATATGAAAAAAAAATAAATAAATAAATAAATAAATAAAAAAAAAAATAAAAATAAAATAAAATAAAAATTGTTATAATTGAATAGATTATTAACTTAAACAAAAGTAGGAATTTTATTTAATCGAACATAGCAAGCCACTATTACAAACATTAATAATACATACGCTCTCGACTGGAACATATACTGGACTAAGTGGCTCGGTGTGGCTTGGCTAACTCTTGCTCAATCTGCCTTAAGAAGTTGATATTACTGGGATTCTTGGAACAAATTTTCCAAATGTTTGTTAAGAAATGAATAGAAGCCTTATCGATCTCGCTTATGCGAAAGAACTTCTCATCCCCATCCTCTGAAGTGTAGAAGATCCCAGCAGGCCTACTTAAGACCCTTCCTTCCACAAACACTATGCCCTTTGGAAGCTGAAGATTTAACAAGGCATCATCGTCAGCTGGTGGAAGCATATCGGGAGCGGATAATGAGGCGCCAACAGTTCTTAGTCTTTTCATGGGTCTTTGAGAAAGTAGAGGAGTGCTACTTTCGTCGCCTCTATGTGTAGTGTCTTCTTCTCCCATAGTTTTCTGTAGATACTCCCTTAGACTTGCTTCACCTTTAGCCATTTTGGCATACCACTCAGCTTCTCTTTTACTAGCAAGTTCTAATATGTTGACATGTTGGCTTGCTGGTGTGTTGCACCTCAGAACCTGTTTCTCCTGCTTCTGCAAGCAGTAGTTCCTTAGCTAACTTCAGAGAAGCCTCTTCCTCTATCGCTTGTCAACTGTTGCTTTAACTTCTTCAGATTGTGAGAAATCAGCAAGTTGATACAACAACCCTTTAATTTCTCTAATTTCTGCTTCAAGTTTTGTTTGTTTATCGATAGATTTTCTCAATAGTGCTCTATCGGTTGCTAGGAGAAAAGGTGCACTATTGTGTATTTGGTCGATTCGAGAAGTAAGAAACTTAAATGAGTTGGTTTGTTCAGTAGAAAGTGATACCATAATACTGTTAAGTTGATCAAATTGCTTCAACAAAAGCTCGATTGAACGTTCAAGTGCAATAAATGTGTGAGTAGCCATGGTTTAGTTGAGAAAGAACGGTGTTTGATTTGGATGTGTCGAAATATAGATTCACACAAAGAAAAGTGTAAAGGAGAGAAGGAAATTTCAGAATGCCTATTATCTTTACAAGTGCTTTTCTTATATAGAGAATGAAAGACAAAGTGTGACCTTGGAAAACGGACAGGTGTGCATAAACTACAGTAATTTTTAATCATTGTTACAGTAATTAGTAATTACTGAATTATTTTTTTCTAAAGATAAAATTTCTAAACTTTATCATCCCTTTAACCAAGGTTGAAAAGAGCTGAACAGTTTACTCAAAAACGTATACTATGTTGAGAAAATCCTCAACTTAATTAATAGCTTAATGAATAGACCGTCTTCCACACATCACTATTTTTCTTCACTGCTTCTTTTTCAAGAACCATATCAATTGCTAATTCATCTTTTTGAACCCTAGATGAATTTTTGATCCAAACTATTGTTTCAGGAGTAATCCAGGTAATATTTGTTTCTTTGACCCGTGGATCGCCTTTAATGATTGAATTTAAGAAAATGAGACAAATGTTATCAACAAAAAAATATGTCGACTTTTCCAACTGATAACAGTAGTGTCTTGGTAAAAGAACTTCAAATTTGAAAATAAGAATTATTTGAAAGGCTAAAATTATGATGGGCGATCAACGATTAAAATACACAAATGAATTTGGTATAAAAATCTATCAGGACAAATATGGGAAATTCTTGTAACTGGGGAATTTTCCTAATCGACAACAATCTCCAAAAAGAGATCAAAGAAAGTTGTATTTCATTATTCGTACAATACAAGTGAAACTTGTTACATTATTTGAGCGGAAATACAACAATTAGAGATGCAACATACTTAAAAACCATACAAAGAAACCCATGTGGCTACAAACAGTAAGGGAACCACGCCAAGAACGAACGCGACTAACCACGGATAAGCCTCATCCGATGGGAGCTGAGCTACAATAAGTAACCAAGCTATAATGACTATGTAAACCACGATTAGAAAAGGGCTCAACATTTCTGGTATAAGTGTTCGTTTCAGTTAGGTGTGAGAAAAGAAAAATGTTAAGTTGATATAGTATGGAGAAATATGCACGGTGGTATTATTATATAATCTAAGAATGAACCGTTTCTAACGGTCAATTATGGAAAGAGAAACAAATTCGAATCCTGTGTGATGCTATAGTTAGACTTACTTGTGTCTAGACAGAACCTCTATACTATACCATAGATGTGTAAGTAGTTCATACTATATGTGTACAAGTTGTTGGTTATTATGTGGATTATTATATGGGCACAAACTGTATAATCATTTATATATACACTAGTGCTAAATGTTAATCCTGTTGAGGATTGTATGCGAGTTCATCCTACTCTATTGAGAGTAGAAGGGTTCTGTTTAGAATCATATAAGTTCATTCTACTCTGTTGAAAGTAGAAAGCATCAATTAGGGATACGTCTTGTATCTTTCTGTTAATTATGTATGATTGTCTAATGTAGAATAGATATTTAGATGTCATGTCCTCTAATATCGATTTATTGTCATTGAGATAAAACGTAAATCAAGTTAAGTATAATTTTATTCGATACGATCTAGATTTCGAGGGCGAAATCCTTTTAACTGGGGAATAATGTAACAACTCGCAAAAATCTGAGTAAATATAAAAATCATAAGGTATTATGTCTAAAGCCTTAAAAAGATCATATTTAAATTTTGACAATTTAACGACAACTATTTAGATTAAATCACGGACTAAACATCTGACGAATGATGTTTAAATCTATCTATATTATATTGATGTTCTAGATGCCGCCCCTGCAGTAACCTTCTGCTTTTCTTTTCTTTATTTGGCCGCCCACGTTGTTGTTGTCCTTCTGTAAATTCTTTATCTTATTATATACATATATTTCAGTGTTTGCTTCCCTCATCATATTCATCATCCAACATATATAGTACCAATACACTACTACACAGACTATAATTCCGATCCTTCTTTCATTCTTTGATCGAGAATCATAAATCATCATAATATAATAAATATGCTTGGGATAGAAGAGATACTAAGTGAGCTTGGTGGTGGAAGAGAATGTTCATCATCATTAGACCAACAACATGGAGGTGGTAATTTGCCACCAGGGTTTAGGTTCCATCCAACTGATGAAGAGCTTATCACTTTCTATCTTGCTTCTAAAGTTTTTGGGGGTTCTTCCAACACCACTCCACCACCCTATTCTTCTTTTCTTAAACTCTCGGCACCACCACCATGCATATATATGTATATATATATATAACAATATGTATATATAATTGAAAATGATGAGCCTCGCTGCAACTTTTCATCATCACCACCACGGCCAGATGATACATCTTTGGCCGCTGTTACAACTCGATTGCTACAACTCTCTGATCAATCATGACCACTTCTCGATCATGGCTGCTGCTCGGTTAATACTACTGCTCGCTGCCACTGTTTCTGTTTAACATCACCACCTTTAGCTTCACCACCTCACGCAACCACCACCATGTAATACTACTGCTGCTACTGCACTACTACTACTGTACGGTTTTAACCACCACTACAAATTAGCCACCACCTTTATATTACTGCCGCTGCCGCTGCCTAGCTGCTGCTGCTAGTTTTCATTACAAACCAAACCTTTGCTGTTGATGCCAAGTTTCTATACCACGATCTTAGATACTCTTGCTGATGCTACAACTCGGTTTTGTTGCCAACACCGAACCACCATTGTTACTATTCATCATCTTCCCCACCAAACCACCACTGTTTACTGCTACTGTTTGGAAGTCACCACGACTACCATAAGCTGCTGCTGTTGCTGTTCTTAATTGTTGTTGCCGCCTCGTTTTGCTTGTAGTCTTCATCACCGAACCAAATCACCCTACTGCTGCTGCTGTTGTTCGGTTGCTCGTTGCAACCCTTCATCATCACCACCACGAACCGCAAACACCACCCCCGTAAGTATATATATATGTACGTAAATATATATATACCGTATATATATGTGTGTGTATATGTATATATATATTATATATATATATATATATATATATATATATATGTATATATATATATATATATATATATATATATATATATATATATACCGTATGTATATTTATATATAAATATATATAAAGGTATAAAAGATTTATATAAATCAAATATATACTTGACTACCATTAACGACCGTTATAAGAGTTGTTACAAAACAAGTCCAATTTCTGACGACCGTTAAGTTTATTACAAAACAGATCCATTTTATGACGATCGTTACACCGTTAGATTTTCTGACAGTTTTAGTCCTAAACCGTTAGATTTCTGACAGTTTCAGTCCTGAACCGTTAAACTGTTTACAGTTTTAGTCCTCGCCCATCAGTTGCTTACTAAACTGATAATTCTATAAAAATGGATTATTCTATACAGTTTCCTTTACCGAAGGCTAAAACGTTTGGGATATTCGGATACATTTCAGACTGTTATATACCTCCTACTGTCTGACAGGCGTTTCAGGTGAGTTTCGTAAACCCTCCCTACTCAATTGAGATTCGGGCTATACATGCTGTTGAAAGACACATAAGTCATGTCGTTATACATGCTGTTGAAAGACACATAAGTCATGTCGTTATACATGCTGTTGAAAGACACATAAGTCATGTCGTTATACATGCTGTTGAAAGACACATAAGTCATGTCGTTATACATGCTGTTGAAAGACACATAAGTCATGTCGTTATACATGCTGTTGAAAGACACATAAGTCATGTCGTTATACATGCTGTTGAAAGACACATAAGTCATGTCGTTATACATGCTGTTGAAAGACACATAAGTCATGTCGTTATACATGCTGTTGAAAGACACATAAGTCATGTCGTTATACATGCTGTTGAAAGACACATAAGTCATGTCGTTATACATGCTGTTGAAAGACACATAAGTCATGTCGTTATACATGCTGTTGAAAGACACATAAGTCATGTCGTTATACATGCTGTTGAAAGACACATAAGTCATGTCGTTATACATGCTGTTGAAAGACACATAAGTCATGTCGTTATACATGCTGTTGAAAGACACATAAGTCATGTCGTTATACATGCTGTTGAAAGACACATAAGTCATGTCGTTATACATGCTGTTGAAAGACACATAAGTCATGTCGTTATACATGCTGTTGAAAGACACATAAGTCATGTCGTTATACATGCTGTTGAAAGACACATAAGTCATGTCGTTATACATGCTGTTGAAAGACACATAAGTCATGTCGTTATACATGCTGTTGAAAGACACATAAGTCATGTCGTTATACATGCTGTTGAAAGACACATAAGTCATGTCGTTATACATGCTGTTGAAAGACACATAAGTCATGTCGTTATACATGCTGTTGAAAGACACATAAGTCATGTCGTTATACATGCTGTTGAAAGACACATAAGTCATGTCGTTATACATGCTGTTGAAAGACACATAAGTCATGTCGTTATACATGCTGTTGAAAGACACATAAGTCATGTCGTTATACATGCTGTTGAAAGACACATAAGTCATGTCGTTATACATGCTGTTGAAAGACACATAAGTCATGTCGTTATACATGCTGTTGAAAGACACATAAGTCATGTCGTTATACATGCTGTTGAAAGACACATAAGTCATGTCGTTATACATGCTGTTGAAAGACACATAAGTCATGTCGTTATACATGCTGTTGAAAGACACATAAGTCATGTCGTTATACATGCTGTTGAAAGACACATAAGTCATGTCGTTATACATGCTGTTGAAAGACACATAAGTCATGTCGTTATACATGCTGTTGAAAGACACATAAGTCATGTCGTTATACATGCTGTTGAAAGACACATAAGTCATGTCGTTATACATGCTGTTGAAAGACACATAAGTCATGTCGTTATACATGCTGTTGAAAGACACATAAGTCATGTCGTTATACATGCTGTTGAAAGACACATAAGTCATGTCGTTATACATGCTGTTGAAAGACACATAAGTCATGTCGTTATACATGCTGTTGAAAGACACATAAGTCATGTCGTTATACATGCTGTTGAAAGACACATAAGTCATGTCGTTATACATGCTGTTGAAAGACACATAAGTCATGTCGTTATACATGCTGTTGAAAGACACATAAGTCATGTCGTTATACATGCTGTTGAAAGACACATAAGTCATGTCGTTATACATGCTGTTGAAAGACACATAAGTCATGTCGTTATACATGCTGTTGAAAGACACATAAGTCATGTCGTTATACATGCTGTTGAAAGACACATAAGTCATGTCGTTATACATGCTGTTGAAAGACACATAAGTCATGTCGTTATACATGCTGTTGAAAGACACATAAGTCATGTCGTTATACATGCTGTTGAAAGACACATAAGTCATGTCGTTATACATGCTGTTGAAAGACACATAAGTCATGTCGTTATACATGCTGTTGAAAGACACATAAGTCATGTCGTTATACATGCTGTTGAAAGACACATAAGTCATGTCGTTATACATGCTGTTGAAAGACACATAAGTCATGTCGTTATACATGCTGTTGAAAGACACATAAGTCATGTCGTTATACATGCTGTTGAAAGACACATAAGTCATGTCGTTATACATGCTGTTGAAAGACACATAAGTCATGTCGTTATACATGCTGTTGAAAGACACATAAGTCATGTCGTTATACATGCTGTTGAAAGACACATAAGTCATGTCGTTATACATGCTGTTGAAAGACACATAAGTCATGTCGTTATACATGCTGTTGAAAGACACATAAGTCATGTCGTTATACATGCTGTTGAAAGACACATAAGTCATGTCGTTATACATGCTGTTGAAAGACACATAAGTCATGTCGTTATACATGCTGTTGAAAGACACATAAGTCATGTCGTTATACATGCTGTTGAAAGACACATAAGTCATGTTGTTGTACATGCATTTGGAATATATGTAAGTCATGCTGTAATGATCACGCCTTTGGAACATATGTAAGTCGTGCCGGAATGTTGTTGAATCGTGTTAAGTGTTGATGTTGTGCTAACGTATACCCTTTTAGGGTTTTCTTGATGTGATTAGGTATTCTAATCCCCATATATCGTTAACGGTTGTATTTCCCGATACGTTTATTCCTTGTTATATGTCCCTACGAACTCACCAACTTTATGTTGACGCTCTTTAGTACACTTTTCAGGTAATCAAGTTAGTCAAAGGAAAAATGGATGATTGCATTGCTTGCTTGTTAGAATTGGACTAGCTTTGGACTTCTGGATCCGTGATCCTTATTCTCCCTTTAATGGGTTACTTTTAGGATCAACTATTATCGAATTTGAACTTCCTTTTATTATTGATTGAACGAGTATTTGATGAATGTTGATGAATGTATATGTTTGTACGAGTTTATGGATCGTTTCGATCTTATGTTTTCATATAGTTGACTCTACATAATTCCCATGTCGTGTTGTGCTATTTCTAAGTGATACCCCATGATTCCGCCATGTTGGGGTGTTACAGGTATAGTACGGACCCTCTCACCATAACGAATATCATTCGGATCCCTTTCTTCGTCTCCCATTTCCTCTTCTAACTTAACTTCTAGATTGAAAAACTCGTCTAAATAGAACCCTTCCTCGTCCGAATCAGGAGTGGGTCTAGCAATAGGTGAGAATGGTGTAGGTGTTGCGAAGTTAAATCTACGTCTTGTCGGTGTTCTCAAGGGACTATTTAGAGGTAAACCCGAAGACCGCAAGTTCATCAACTAAGAAGTAGACCTGTAAAACACAACTAACCAAACACGTCAACTGCACCTGTGATAAGCAAAGAAAAGCAAAACTAAACTATAAAGCAAGTAACTTCCTCACGCGTGAGGAAGGATCAAACCACTAAATTAACAACTAAAATGGCACACAATCCCCGGCAGCGGCGCCAAAAACTTGATGTGCTAAATCGAGTTTAAAATTTAAAACTAGAAATACCTTGAACTCACTACTACGCACTATCGGGCAGTGGACCGATCGTATGCAGTATAGTTAAAAAGTAAGTCCAGGTTCGTTCACGGGGATTGGTTTGAATCAATTGTTTAACAAAGTAATTTGGAAAAAGGGTGGAACGCTTTGAATCTCTCTTTGACAATTAAATTAAAATAACTTAAAAGACAAACGCGTAAAGGTAAAGGTAAAACTGCAAACAATAATAGTAAAGATCATCCACCTTGACTTCGCTAGACTTCAAACGTGATTGCATTTAATTAAGACCAAATTCATTTAGAGTTGACAAGATAATCGTGAAAGGATAAAATGCTCGCGTGGTACCACCAACCGCTCACAAAACACCCAAACACCTAAGTTGCTAGTTTAATTACCCAAGCCGGTACCACCAATGCCTAGACAACCTTACCAACAATTAGTTTACTTGATCATCACATTACCAATTGTGCCTATGTGAATTAAAACGTGGTACCACCAACCGTTTCTAAACACGTTGACAAAATGATTCCTTTTATTAAAATGACATTCACTATCACACCATGAACTAGTGATAATTGCTCATAGACAAGCAACCGTTTGAAAATCACATATGTATCCAACTAGTACCACTAACGAAGAACACACATGCCACCAATATCATAATAATAAATATAAAGGAATTAAATCATCAAGATCTTGACACAACGATAATTGAAATCAACTCTTTGAATTAAAACATCTAGCAATCACATCATTCGTCTAGTTACATCAAGGTGGATGATTGAAATATTAGCCACTCATAATTAAATTGAAATAACAATCAAAGTAAAGGAAGAACATGATGTACCAATTGTTTGAGGAATAGAAATTGCAAGACAATAAAATAGATACGATCTAAGTGGGTGCACGTGAATCTTCAATGAATCGGAAGATGTTGAAATCTTGAATTGATCCTTGAAGGTGTTCCTTGAAGTGCAGCTCTTAGAAAGAAGATTTGATAATTTGGGAATTAGGTTTCAAAAACTATTTATACCCCCCTTTAATCTGATGCAAAAACTGCCAAAAACCTTTCAGTCCCGCACTCTCACTGCGGCGCAGTGGGCAAATGCACATCCCACTGCGTCGCAGTGCTTTTATACTGCCCATTTGTGCTTGTTTGTCAAGGCTGACTGCGGCGCAGTGGGCAAATGCACATCCCACTGCGTCGCAGTGCTTATACACTGGTCGTATCCACGCTTTTCAATCCTCTGACTGCGGCGCAGTGGCTAGGTGTGGTTGCCACTGCGGCGCAGTACAAATACACTGGTCATGATGCACCTTTCTTTGAGATGACTGCGGCGCAGTGGGCTTGTTTACTGCCACTGCGTCGCAGTGTAATATTACTGAACCAAAGGCTACATCAACATATGAAGACTTGCATATTTTTTTCTATCTCTTTTCATCTTAACGACTCTCGAACTCTCCAATCAACTTCATGACCTCAAAATTACTCGAAATTGCGCCAAACGGACACGTCACCTGTTTAGAACCTGAAACCACTAACAAAACCCATAAACGCGCCAAATGCCAGCAAAATCGACTAAAAACATATAATAAAAAGGCCAATAACGATGTGGGCGATGGGTATAAATTGGTCACATCAGCTTCAAATTCATCAAAAACCTGGAAGAGGAATGGCAAGTGTATGGAACCCAACTCAACCAACAATCAGACTTTGGGAAACTTACCATTCACACCTTGTATGAGAAGCTGAAGCTAAATGTTGAAGATGTTCAGAGGATCCAAAAGAAGAAAGATGAAAGTTCACATTCCGATCCATTAGCCTTGGTAGCTGAGAACAAGACTTCTAAAGTGTCAAGACAAAGATTTGTTGAGTATGACACTGATTCTGATTCAAGTGAAATGAGTGATTGTGATCTTGATGAGAAACAAAAAGAGATGTACAAAGAACTCGCTTATTTCACAAAGGCTTTCAAGAAGAAATTCTTCAAGAAGAAACCAACAAATAATCAGCTTAGGACTTCATCAGTCTCTTCGTATGCTAAAAATGCGAATGCTCCTAAGTTTGATCAGAAGAAAGATTTTGTTGGTGGTGAGAAGAAGTATGACAATCAGAAGAAGTTTGAGAAGAAGGTCGTGGAGAGAAGGAATGAAGACAAGAAGTGCTACAACTGTGGTCTTACTGGACATTTTGCTATCAACTGCACTAAACCTCGATAGAAGAACTCCGAGTACTATAAGTACAAACTTTTGCTCGCAAGACAAGAAGAAAGTGGAATTGCTCTTCTCGCTGAGGATGACAAATGGCTACACCTTTCTGATGAAGAGACAGACGAACTTGCAGCAAATGTGTGCTTCATGACGAAGATCAAGAAATCAAAGGAGTTGGATGATGTTGAGGAAAGTTCTTCAGAGGATGATCAGGTAATAACTCTTCCCAAATCAGTGTTAAAACACTATATGGATATGAGTGAAACAGCAACAAAAGATTGCATGGAGTGGAGTAAAAAGAATTTAAAATTAAAGAAAGATTTGGAAAACAAAGAGAAAGATTTTCAAAATAAATTTGATTTGCTTCAAAAGGAATTTGAGAATTTGAAATCTGAAAAAGCAGCAGTCACTTTTACTCCAAACTCAAAACTGCATCTTGAAAAACAAGAACTTGAGACCAAAGTTCTTGATCTGAGCAAGACTGTCAGACAACTTCAAGTTGAAAAGACCAATGAGATGTTTCGAGCAAATGCATTGGCTGAGGACATTGAGTCTTTAAATGTGAAATTGAAAGAATCTATCCCTGATTTGACGGAATTTGAAAACAAAATTTCTGACCTAAAATATGAGTGTTGTATAAAAGATTCTCTTAAACAAAAACTTGATAAAGAAAATGATGAGCTTAAAGCTGAAATCAAGTCTTATCAAGACAAGTTGTATAAGATTAATCGTTCATATCAACAAATCTTTTTGAATAGGCCAAGAAATTCAGAATCAATATTCACTTCAGGGTTAGGTTATGTCAATCCAAATCATTTGCTTAAAGCACAAGAAGAAGTCCCATCATTATATAAGGAATCTTATTTACGATGTGGGATGACTGACCAGTTTGTGAGACCGAATGATAGTGATTTTGAGGCTGATGATTTTCTAAAGAAGGGTGCAAAAGTCTATTTTAACTATGCGTTAATGGATGAGTCATATGATTTTTTCAGTCACCCTGCACATAAAATGGAAAAACAAGATGACGAAAAAGAAAATCATGAGGCTATAATTCCTGAAATTCTTGAGTGTTTTAAAGAAAAACCTTTAGAAGAAACTTCCAATTCCAAAAGCTGAAAACTTGAGACCTTATGTTCCACAAAAAGTTTTGGAAAAGGTAATAGAGGATTTGCAAAAGTCTCTTGATGAAAAGCAATCTTTGATAGAAAGTTTGAAGACTCAAAATCACTATGTCATTGACCCACCCAAGAATCATGAAAATGATTGTGATCACCCCAATTGTCCTGTTTGTGAAGTTATGGCCACTCCAACTCCACCAAACCAATCTGTGTGTCAAAATGAGACAACTTCACAAAATGCATGTTGCTGTTCAAACTGATGGTGATTTAGATGATGTTCATGATATTGATGATTATTTCTTCCCAATTGCTTCTGAAACTCAATCTTTTACCAAGTTTTCTGAGGGAACTCAATCATACTTGAATGAAATTGATGCTTTCAAACAAAAGTTTGAAAAAGAAAGGGAACAGAGGTTAAATGTGCTAAAGGAACTTACTGATCTAAAAGTTGAATTCCAATTTCAGAAAATAGCACTTCAATTTCATAAAGAAAAAGAAAAAGCATCAATTCCACTCAAGCAAAGTCCATGTCCGATAAAGAAAAGTGAAGTTAGTGTGAAGTTGGAAACTGAAAATATGACAAATTATTTGGAAGAAAATCATGAGGCTATAATTCCTGAAATTCTTGAGTGTTTTAAAGAAAAACCTTTAGAAGAAACACTTCCAATTCCAAAAGCTGAAAACTTGAGACCTTATGTTCCACAAAAAGTTTTGGAAAAGGTAATAGAGGATTTGCAAAAGTCTCTTGATGAAAAGCAATCTTTGATAGATAATCTGAAAACTCAAAATCACTATGTCATTGACCCACCCAAGAATCATGAAAATGATTGTGATCACCCCAATTGTCCTGTTTGTGAAGTTATGGCCACTCCAACTCCACCAAACCAATCTGTGTGTCAAAATGAGACAACTTCACAAAATGCATGTTCTATTTGTGAAATCATGAATGCATCTGTGCAAACTGAGAGTCAAGTTGTGCATGTTTCTGTTCAAACTGATGGTGATTTAGATGATGTTCATGATATTGATGATTATTTCTTCCCAATTGCTTCTGAAACTCAATCTTTTACCAAGTTTTCTGAGGGAACTCAATCATACTTGAATGAAATTGATGCTTTCAAACAAAAGTTTGAAAAAGAAAGGGAACAGAGGTTAAATGTGCTAAAGGAACTTAATGATCTAAAAGTTGAATTCCAATTTCAGAAAATAGCACTTCAATTTATAAAGAAAAAGAAAATCATGAATGCATCTGTGCAAACTGAGAGTCAAGTTGTGCATGTTTCTGTTCAAACTGATGGTGATTTAGATGATGTTCATGATATTGATGATTATTTCTTCCCAATTGCTTCTGAAACTCAATCTTTTACCAAGTTTTCTGAGGGAACTCAATCATACTTGAATGAAATTGATGCTTTCAAACAAAAGTTTGAAAAAGAAAGGGAACAGAGGTTAAATGTGCTAAAGGAACTTAATGATCTAAAAGTTGAATTCCAATTTCAGAAAATAGCACTTCAATTTCATAAAGAAAAAGAAAAAGCATCAATTCCACTCAAGCAAAGTCCATGTCCGATAAAGAAAAGTGAAGTTAGTGTGAAGTTGGAAACTGAAAATATGACAAATTATTTGGAAGAAAATCATGATTTTGACCCTGAATTTGAAAAACATTTTGTTCAAAAGGAGGAAAAACTTGATTTTTATCTAAAGAAGATTCCAAAGTCACACTCTTCACAACCTTCATCAATCAATAAGTTCCAAAGACCAAACCATCACCAAAGAATGTTTCAAAACCGAAGTTCAATCAATCACCAAAGAAGGATTCAAGTCATAATTCAAAGAAAGGTCCCACAGTTCAAAAGACTTCTAGGCAACCAAAGATGTACAAAGTCAAATCTGAACCTCAGTCACAAAAAGAAGTCAAAACAAGCAGTGGTCCGAAGATTATTAAGAATGAAACTTTCTCATTAGGTAACAAACAACCTCAGCAGGTTAGGTATTCTAGTTTCCCTAGGTATTCTCAGAAGAATCCTAAGTGCACTTTACAGAGGGTTAGAGATACTTTTACAGGCATGACTAAATACAAAGACCAGTATGGTTGGCTGTCACCTAATAACATAAAGAAAGTGAATAGGACCACAGAAACCATCAAGAAGAAACCTGTTCAGAACATAGATGCTAAATTGATTTCTAACTCTAAGAATGTTCGTGTTTCAGGTGACTTGTGCTTGAATAGTAGCAGTAAATGGATTCCGAAAGATAGATTTTTGCATGCTACTAGAAAAGTCAAACTTGATGGAAACACTACCCATGTCAAACAAGTGTGGATTGTCCGTAGATCAAACACATTAGATAATGCTAATACATCTAGGACTAGTCCCGCTTGTATCAAAACTTGTGTATAAACAATTACATTTCTGTGCTTGTAATTTGTATTTGTGTTTTGAACAATTATGTGTGTTTGTTTGTTAATTGAATAAAAAGTTTCTTTGTGTGTCATTTTGCTTGATGTTTATTTTTAATGTGTACTTGCATGTTATCCCTCTAACCTGCAAGGACCCAATCTACATGGGTACCTAAATCATATATCTTGTCTTTGCAGGAATTTCTCATTTGTGTATGGTATGTTGACTCGGGATGCTCACGTCATATGACTGGAAACAAGTCCATTCTTTCGAACTTTGTTGAAAAGTTTATGGGAACCGTCAGATTCGGAAATGATCATATTGCTCCTATTCTCGGTTACGGAGACATTGTTAAAAATGGTGTCACTATAAAGAGAGTTTCCTATGTCGAAGGATTAGGACACAATCTTTTCAGTGTTGGACAATTTTGTGACAATGATCTTCAAGTATTATTCAGGAGATATGAATGCAAAGTGCAGACTGAAGATGGTGTGGATATTCTTACTGGAACAAGAGACAATAACTTGTTCACTATTGATCTCAACAACATTCCATCTAATTCTTCAGAGATTTGCCTACTTTCAAAAGCAACTGCACAAAACTCTTGGTTATGGCATCGCCGTCTTTCTCATCTTAATTTTCAAACAATTAATGCTCTCGTGGATAAACAGCTTGTTGAAGGACTTCCGGATTACAAGTATGAAAGTGAACATGTTTGTCCAGCTTGTGCAATTGGTAAGATGAAGAAAGCTTCACACAAACCAAAGAAGCATCTGAGTACTGAAGGTCCTTTGCATCTTATACATATGGATTTGTGTGGCCCTATGAAAGTTCAAAGTATCCATGGCAAGCGATACATTCTTGTGATTGTCGATGATTATTCTCGTTACACTTGGGTATTCTTTCTTCATGCAAAGAGTGACACTCCGAATGCAATTATTGATTTCATAAAGAAGACCCAAGTAAATCTTAAATCGTCGGTTAGAATTGTTCGCTCAGACAATGGAACTGAATTCAAGAATTCAACGATTGATTCTTTCTTCAAGTCCATGGGTATTTCTCATCAATTTTCCGCTGCCAGGACACCTCAACAGAATGGAGTAGTTGAACGTCGAAATCGAACTCTTGTTGAAGCAGCTAGAACAATGCTTGCTTATTCTAAGTTGCCTCCGAATCTTTGGGCTGAAGCTGTTGCTACTGCCTGCTTCACTCAAAATAGATCAATCATAAACAAGAGGTTTGATAAAACTCCATATGAGGTGATAAACAATAGAAAGCCCAATGTGAACTTCTTGCACATTTTTGGATGTGTATGTTATGTTCTCAATGATCGAGATAATTTGGGCAAATTTGAACCAAAAGGCGATGAGGCATATTTCATCGGTTATTCGAGAGAATCGATAGCATATCGTGTATATAACCGAAGAACCAAGAGAATCGAAGAGAGTATGAATGTTAGATTTGATGAACTCTCGGGAATGGTTCTTGAACAACACAGTTCAAGACCCGAACTTCAAAGTCCACAAGCTTCCGCAACAAAGACTGCTTCAAATGTCAAATCATCATTCTCTACTCCAACAACACAAGATTTGGATATCTTGTTCGAAGAATTTTTCCAAGTTCCGAAAGAAGTTCCTGAATCTGAAGCAAATGCCAATGAACCATCCAGTTCAAATTCAAAAGAGATGGATCCCAATGAGTCTTCACCATCACAATCATCAGATGTTAATTCATCATCTGATTCTCCTCCACCTACTGATATTTCAGAGTTGCATACTCAACCTCATAATATCTCACAAGTGACAAATCCTTCAACCAATCCTGAAGATTATGATCATGACGACTTTGTTGAACCAATTGCAACTTCATTTGAACAATTAACAGAACAACATTCTCCTGATTTTGTTGATTCTGAAGAATCTGGTGATCCACTTGATCCAATTCCTCATACAACCAAATGGACAAGAGCTCATCCAATTTCTCAAGTCATTGGTAATCCAACAACTGGAGTTCAGACAAGATCCGCATCCGCGAATGAATGTTTGTTTGTGAATTTTCTGAGTATTGTTGAACCAATTGCAACTTCATTTGAACAATTAACAGAACAACATTCTCCTGATTTTGTTGATTCTGAAGAATCTGGTGATCCACTTGATCCAATTCCTCATACAACCAAATGGACAAGAGCTCATCCAATTTCTCAAGTCATTGGTAATCCAACAACTGGAGTTCAGACAAGATCCGCATCCGCGAATGAATGTCTGTTTGTGAATTTTCTGAGTATTGTTGAACCAATTGCAACTTCATTTGAACAATTAACAGAACAACATTCTCCTGATTTTGTTGATTCTGAAGAATCTGGTGATCCACTTGATCCAATTCCTCATACAACCAAATGGACAAGAGCTCATCCAATTTCTCAAGTCATTGGTAATCCAACAACTGGAGTTCAGACAAGATCCGCATCCGCGAATGAATGTTTGTTTGTGAATTTTCTGAGTATTGTTGAACCAAAGACAGTGAATGAAGCTCTAAGTTGTCCAGATTGGGTGAAAGCAATGCAAGAAGAACTTAATCAGTTCGAACGTCTTGAGGTGTGGAAATTGGTTCCCAATCCTTACAAGAACAAGGAGCCAATTAAGACCAAATGGATCTTCAAGAACAAAAAGGATGAAACTGGAGTTGTTGTACGTAACAAAGCACGATTGGTTGCGAAGGGATACTGCCAACAAGATGGAATTGACTACGATGAGACATTCGCACCAGTTGCACGAATTGAGGCTATTCGGATGTTTCTTGCCTATGCTGCCTACAAGAAATTCACAGTCTACCAAATGGATGTCAAAACTGCCTTCTTGAATGGAATACTCAAAGAAGAAGTGTATGTTGAACAACCAGAAGGTTTTGTGAATTCCAACATCCAGACTATGTTTACAGGTTAGATAAGGCTTTATATGGTCTGAAACAAGCGCCTCGTGCATGGTATGATGCTCTATCCTCTTATCTTGTGAAATCTGGTTTTAGCAAAGGTTCGATTGACACTACCTTGTTTATCAAACGACAAGGGAGTGACATCATTCTAATCCAGATTTATGTTGACGACATAATTTTCGGGTCAACTAATCCTAAATACTGCAAGAATTTCTCTGCTTTAATGATCAAGAAATTTGAAATGAGCATGATGGGTGAATTAAACTTTTTCCTTGGTCTTCAAGTAAAACAGTTGTCAAATGGTACTTTTATTTGTCAATCTAAGTACATTGTAGACATGTTGAAAAAGTTTGATATGATGGATTGTCAAACAATTGGGACACCCATGGAAGCTCGAACAAAGATTAATGCTGACTTAAATGGAAAATCTTTTGATCAAAAGAAATATCGCAGTATGATAGGGTCACTCATGTATTTGACTGCAAGTCGCCCGGATATTATGTTCGCCACATGCATGTGTGCCAGGTACCAGGCCAATCCCAAGGAAAGTCATTTCCAGGCCGTTAAACGGATCTTCCGATACCTGAAAGGCACAGTGAACCTTGGTCTCTGGTATCCAAGGGATACTGGGTTTCAGTTAATTGCATATTCGGATGCTGACCATGCAGGTTGTAAGCTTGATCGAAAGAGTACTTCTGGGAGTGTACAGTTTCTAGGGGATAGATTGGTCAGTTGGTCTTCAAAGAAACAGAATTGTGTATCCACATCTACTGCAGAAGCTGAATACGTTGCTGCAGCAAGCTGTTGTTCACAAGTTCTTTGGATGAAGACTCAGTTGACTGATTATGGATTTCAATTCAACAGAATTCCAATTTACTGTGACTCAAAGAGTGCTATTGCTATTTCTTGCAATCCTGTACAGCACACAAAGACCAAGCATATAGATGTTCGGTACCATTTTCTTAAAGATCATGTCGAGAAAGGTAACATCGAACTCTATTTTGTCCCTACAGACTACCAACTTGCTGATCTTTTCACCAAACCTTTGGATGAAAACAGGTTCAATTTTCTTAAAACCAAGTTGGGAATGCTAGATTTACAAACTTAAATGATTTCATGCCATGTATTCTATGTTCATTTTCTGTTTCAAACATTGATGTGTTTTACTTTATACTACATGCAATGTTTGAGGGGGAGAAAAAGGGTAGAATGCATGATTTTAGGGGGAGTTTGTAAATTTATTGTCTTGGTACATGCTTTATTTGAGGGGGAGTGTGCAAATGCATGTAAATTTTTGTGTAATTTTTCTAATTTTTCTAGTTTGTGTAATTTTTTATTTTTTAGTTTGTGAATTTTTCTAATTTTTCTAGTTTTGTTTTTTTAATTTTTTGTTTTGTAATTTTTCTAATTTTTCTAGTTTTGTTTTTTTAATTTTTTAGTTTGTGTAATTTTTCTAATTTTTCTAGTTTTTTTTTTTAATTTTTTAGTTTTGTAATTTTTCTAATTTTTCTAGTTTTGTATTTTTCTATTTTTTAGTTTTTTTTTTTTTATTTGTGTGTTAATTCTGTTTGAGTGAAAAACCCAAAAAGAATTCTGCCCAAATTGTGATTTAAACCCAAAAAGAATTCAGCCCAAATTGTGATTTAAACCCAAAAAGAATTCAGCCCAAATTCTCATGATGAGCCCAACTTGATTGCAGCCCAAATGTGTGTGGGGATCCGGGTTGGCACGCGGGTCATGCCCATACCCGCGACCCGAATTTGAGATTTATATAGAAAATGGGCGGGCCAAATTCATTTTCATTCAAATTCAAATCAACTTGTCTTTTACTTTTCTCTCTAAAACCGATCATTTCATCACATCAATCAATCAAAAGTTTCATCTTGTTCTTAATAATAAAAGTGGATTCATTTAAGTGATCAAATTTCTGCAATATTTCATCCTTTCATTCGATCATATCATCGATTTTTAAGGTGATAATTCTTGTTCAAATATTGTACTCCAACTGTTTGATTAAATGCCGAGATGAAATATTATGATCTTTGTTTTTTTTTTTTTTTTTTTTTTTTTTTTTTTTTTTTTTTTTTTTTTTTTTTTTTTTTTTTTTTTTTTTTTTTTTTTTTTTTTTTTTTTTTTTTTTTTTTTTTTTTTTTTTTTTTTTTTTTTTTTTTTTTTTTTTTTTTTTTTTTTTTTTTTTTTTTTTTTTTTTTTTTTTTTTTTTTTTTTTTTTTTTTTTTTTTTTTTTTTTTTTTTTTTTTTTTTTTTTTTTTTTTTTTTTTTTTTTTTTTTTTTTTTTTTTTTTTTTTTTTTTTTTTTTTTTTTTTTTTTTTTTTTTTTTTTTTTTTTTTTTTTTTTTTTTTTTTTTTTTTTTTTTTTTTTTTTTTTTTTTTTTTTTTTTTTTTTTTTTTTTTTTTTTTTTTTTTTTTTTTTTTTTTTTTTTTTTTTTTTTTTTTTTTTTTTTTTTTTTTTTTTTTTTTTTTTTTTTTTTTTTTTTTTTTTTTTTTTTTTTTTTTTTTTTTTTTTTTTTTTTTTTTTTTTTTTTTTTTTTTTTTTTTTTTTTTTTTTTTTTTTTTTTTTTTTTTTTTTTTTTTTTTTTTTTTTTTTTTTTTTTTTTTTTTTTTTTTTTTTTTTTTTTTTTTTTTTTTTTTTTTTTTTTTTTTTTTTTTTTTTTTTTTTTTTTTTTTTTTTTTTTTTTTTTTTTTTTTTTTTTTTTTTTTTTTTTTTTTTTTTTTTTTTTTTTTTTTTTTTTTTTTTTTTTTTTTTTTTTTTTTTTTTTTTTTTTTTTTTTTTTTTTTTTTTTTTTTTTTTTTTTTTTTTTTTTTTTTTTTTTTTTTTTTTTTTTTTTTTTTTTTTTTTTTTTTTTTTTTTTTTTTTTTTTTTTTTTTTTTTTTTTTTTTTTTTTTTTTTTTTTTTTTTTTTTTTTTTTTTTTTTTTTTTTTTTTTTTTTTTTTTTTTTTTTTTTTTTTTTTTTTTTTTTTTTTTTTTTTTTTTTTTTTTTTTTTTTTTTTTTTTTTTTTTTTTTTTTTTTTTTTTTTTTTTTTTTTTTTTTTTTTTTTTTTTTTTTTTTTTTTTTTTTTTTTTTTTTTTTTTTTTTTTTTTTTTTTTTTTTTTTTTTTTTTTTTTTTTTTTTTTTTTTTTTTTTTTTTTTTTTTTTTTTTTTTTTTTTTTTTTTTTTTTTTTTTTTTTTTTTTTTTTTTTTTTTTTTTTTTTTTTTTTTTTTTTTTTTTTTTTTTTTTTTTTTTTTTTTTTTTTTTTTTTTTTTTTTTTTTTTTTTTTTTTTTTTTTTTTTTTTTTTTTTTTTTTTTTTTTTTTTTTTTTTTTTTTTTTTTTTTTTTTTTTTTTTTTTTTTTTTTTTTTTTTTTTTTTTTTTTTTTTTTTTTTTTTTTTTTTTTTTTTTTTTTTTTTTTTTTTTTTTTTTTTTTTTTTTTTTTTTTTTTTTTTTTTTTTTTTTTTTTTTTTTTTTTTTTTTTTTTTTTTTTTTTTTTTTTTTTTTTTTTTTTTTTTTTTTTTCAAATTCTTCTTTTACTTTTCTCTCTAAAACCGATCATTTCATCACATCAATCAATCAAAAGTTTCATCTTGTTCTTAATAATAAAAGTGGATTCATTTAAGTGATCAAATTTCTGCAATATTTCATCCTTTCATTCGATCATATCATCGATTTTTAAGGTGATAATTCTTGTTCAAATATTGTACTCCAACTGTTTGATTAAATGCCGAGATGAAATATTATGATCTTTGTGACTATTGTGATGTTTTGGTTTGTGTCTAAATGATTTTAGTTGCATGATTAGGATTATTACTTGTGGTTTATTTGTTTTTAATGCCTTAATCTGCATAATTTGTGAATTTTTCTGGGTTGGTTTGAACTAGGGCTGGGTAAACTCATAAGTTTTGATGAAATGAACCATTTGCAGAGCATTCTGCTCGGCAAATGCATTGTTTGGTATTGATGATCTTCAAAACTTCATCACTTCTGGTGAACATGTTCTTAGATTTCTCAAACAAATGTTTGGATCAAAAGTGTCATTTGCAGAGCTTTTAGCTCTGCAAATACTTGTTTTCACCAAAACTAATAAAATTTTCACCAAGTCTTTACAACAACTTGATGCAGAGCATTTTGCTCGGCATTCAAGGTTTTTGGTTTTCAAAATGAATCCAAGTTTTTAAAATCAACTGTTTGCAGAGCTTTGAGCTCGGCAAACAAGCCTTTTTGAATTCCAAAAGTTTTACAAGTTTTAAAAACAACTGTTTGCAGAGCAGTTTGCTCGGCAAACAGTGCATTTTGTACAAAACTTGTTCCAAGTCTTAGAACAACTGTTTGCAGAGCATTTTGCTCGGCAAACAGTACAAATTGGATTTCTAAATTTTGTCAAGTCTTGAACCATGCATTTGCAGAGCTTTGAGCTCGGCAAATGCATGTAAAATTTTCACTTAGTTTTCAAATCAACTGTTTGCAGAGCATTTTGCTCGGCAAATAGTACAAATTGAATTTCTAAATTTTGTTAAGACTTGAACCATGCATTTGCAGAGCTTTGAGCTCGGCAAACAAGCCTTTTTGAATTCCAAAAGTTTTACAAGTTTTAAAAACAACTGTTTGCAGAGCATTTTGCTCGGCAAACAGTACAAAATTAAATTTTTCCATTGAAATTTTTCTTAATCAAATTGACAACATGATTGTTGATCAATATAAGGAAATTTCATACATTGAAAAGGAGTTGGACTGAACTGCTCATTTGCAGAGCTTTGAGCTCGGCAAACAGTACAAATTGGATTTCTAAATTTTGTCAAGTCTTGAACCATGCATTTGCAGAGCTTTGAGCTCGGCAAACAAGCCTTTTTGAATTCCAAAAGTTTTACAAGTTTTAAAAACAACTGTTTGCAGAGCAGTTTGCTCGGCAAACAAGTCATTTTGTATTCCAAAAGTTTTACAAGTTTTTAAAAACAACTGTTTGCAGAGCATTTTGCTCGGCATTCAAGGTTTTTGGTTTTCAAAATGAATCCAAGTTTTTAAAATCAACTGTTTGCAGAGCATTTTGCTCTGCAAACAGTACAAATAGAATTTTTTATTATTTTATTCTATGTTTTTTATTATTATTTGTGTTGTGTTTTTAAATTGTGTAAATGTTTATGTGTATTGTGTTGGTGTATATATAGTATTTCATAAGTGTTTGGGGTGAGAGGCAAGGTATCGAACGCCTTTGTGTACTACCTTGTTTTTCTTATCTTTTAATACTTATGTGATCCTATATATTGTCATGTTTTGTATATATATTTGGGTGAGATGCAAGGTATCGAACGCCTTTGTGTACTACTTTGTTTTCTCATTTTTAATATATATGCAAAACATTGTCTTTGTGTAATAAATGTGTTTCTTAAATGTTGGTATGTGTTATTATTTTTCTGAGATTAAATTGTATTTTCTGGTCAAAACTTTGGTCAGTTTGTCTTAACAGAAAAATAATAAACTATCAAGATGGCTATGTTTAAAGAAGGAGATTCAATGAAGATGCAAGCCAATCAAGCACTTCATATACCATTTGCTTGCAAATTCCCAATCATTACGGAGATTTTGAGCCATCATCCATTGAACAATGCTTTGACTGGAGGTGCAATTGTTCCCGAGAAGTATGTTTTTGAGTTATGGGAATCAATTGAATATGTCAAAGGAAGTAAGAGGCATGGGACAGCAGACTACTTCAAGTTTTCTCTTCAGTCAGAAGATGAAATCTTCAATTGTAAATTCAATCTAGCTGAGTTCAGAACTATCATTGGTTTTCCTGAACTTGAAGAATACGAAGAACTTCCAACAGTTGAAGAAATGTTAGCTGGAGTTCATTCATTGGGTTATGAAGGAGAGTTGGCAACAATGAGAGATTTTAGAAGAATGAATATAGCAACTCTCTGGCATACAATGTACAATGTTCTAACAACTTGTTTGATGCCATCACAGAAAGGGATTGATCTCATGACGAAGCATTCCTTATCAATGTACTATGCAGTCACTCACAATGTGCAGTGTGACTTTGCAAAGATAATATGGGATAAAATGATCCAAGTTGTCAAGGGAAAGGATAAACAAGAAAGAAAATATATTCCCTTTATCAGATTCTTCACACTGATTATCGAAGATGTTCTTGATAATACAGAAGATATTCCAAGATTGGAAGACAGCTTTAAATGTGTAATTGCCATGTATAAATCCAACTTGAGAGGCACTGGAAGTGAAACTGCAAGACCGTTTCCGATTCCACCATTCCTAATTAATTTGGTTCCTGCTCAGAGTCCTCATCTTAGGGCTTATCTCGAGTGGTTAGTCTCAGCAATGGGGTCTGAAAGCCGACAGACTCCTACCCAAACTGAGCATAGGTCGCCAAGTGAGGGTCCTAGGTCACATAAAAGAAAAAGAGGGGATAGTGGTGAGGGGACTTCTGGGCAGAGGAAAAGAAAATCGAAACGAGTTATGTTTGAACAAGATGTTGTAACACCTGAACCTGTTTCTTCACCTGTTTCTCAACCTACACCATCAACACAATCTACACCAACCGTTCACTTTTCGCAATCTTCACCTTCACAATCTACACCTTTACCATCCGTTGTTTCACCAAACCCACCAACTTTTACACCACCTCGCTCATCACCTGTACTTAATCCAACACCGCTTGCTTCAGCACTACCTAATGAACCAACTCCACCACCAGGTAGAAGACTTAAAATGGCTGTTCGTAGGTCACCAAAGAAATCAAAGAAGAAGAAATCCAAAAGAAAGCATAAGTCTGCTGGATCGGAACATATTGGTGCCTCGACAGAGTTGGATGCTGAACAAGTAACTCAAGGAATTCATAATGTTGTATCTGAGTTGGAAACTGAGCATGTTAGCACTGGAGATGATGTTGTGCAGGAGGAACAAGGCGGAATTGAGGGAGGAGTTGAAAATACCAGAGAGGATGTGCGGTCCGGGTTAGGACAAGGGCATAAAGAAAACGTTGGCCCTCCAATAGTTCAAACCAATGTGTCTAGCCGGGTTGTTTACCCTAGGGTAGAAGTCGGAACTGCCCATTCTCGCTTGCACCAAACTCTCCTAGCCATTCTGACTCCTCACAACAGGAGTTAGTCTCACAAATGCACGGGGATCAGCCACGCTCACCACACTCTCCTCATTTGGAGGATGAGAGTGTTGAAATAAGAGAGGACCAGCCCCACCTCTCGCCTTCATTTCGTGCACAAGAGTCTAGATCTCCTAGGTACACGGATTCACAAGCTCAGTTGCGTACTGATGCCGGAACAAGCGGAGAGGGACCCACTTTGTGTGACCCTCAAGGACAGCTTGGAAATCCTGCCTTAGCTAACATCACGCCAGCTTTAGCCGCAGGTAACAGTCCTCAGACCGAGACTGGGGGACAGTATGAACGCCGTAGTGACACTGTTGTTCCTCAGGATCAACCTGAGACTGTATTAACGGGCATTCTCAGTGACCCTGGTGTTGTTAGAGGTGTTACCCAACAACAAGTCCAGGACAGTGATTTATCACAGTCTAGGACACAACTTGATTCGGGTTGCGAAGCCCATGAATCCAAATGGTAAACCTTGTCCCAGTTAATAGAACGGTGCCTAAAGTTATAGGCAACCAATTTCTGAAGCAGTCTATGAACTGGGTCACTGATATCCGATGCTTTGCTTGAATTACCCGAGAGTTTGTTCTGTCCACTGATTCTTTGCCAAAAGAGATGCATCAAATCGGCATCATGGTCTGCTGCTGTCTTTCCTCCTGCAATAAAGGTGTCCAAATCTGTATCATTTAAATGTTGGAAGTCCCAACAACCGATCAAGTACCCAAAATCAGCAATGGTACAATGTCTCCATACACCACCAGCTCTGAAGTGAATTATTTGAGCCGTGTTGATCTCATCCTCCTTAAAACTTTCCACATAAAGCGAACTCAAAAATTCCAAACACCACTCTCGGTAGACATCCTCCTCAATATTAAACAATGAAACCCACATAGACCAACCAAAATCCTCCCCACCATCTGGAGGTAAAACTCTAGTTTCCATCAGCTTTTTTATTCTCTTCCTCATTTCCAACTTCTCAAGAACATCCCAATCAAGTCTCTTAGGGACAGCCAATTCTTTGTTTTGCAATTTGACCAATTTGTTGTTCAATCGAATTTTCTCATTCTTGGTTGAGTCGGGCCATTTCAACCATGCATGCCTTTCCTCGAAAAGGTTTTTGTTAGAAATATAAATGTAGTAGTTGATTTGTTTCCTTATTGTATAGTTGTACTTAGAATGTAAATGTATAAGTATGGAAGGGGGCTTAGTGTAAATTAGTCATATGTATATAAACCCCCTCCATAATTCAAAATGTAACCTTTCACCCATTTTATGCAAACTAAACTTTCCCTGAAACTCACACTTTCTCTCTCTACTTTCTCTCTCTTAAACCGCCATTGATACACACAATTACACACACATAAGCTCGAATTCTATTCATAACAGTTTTTTGTAATCTTTATCCTTTCGAGCTTCAGCGAAGTGGATATTAAAGTCATGAGGTTTATGGATGGTGAAGTCCCATACATCGGGTCTCCATGGGTCCTCGGAGTTGCTTGAGCTATTACTATCCGAGCCTGACGCAATCCTGACCCGTTTATGCTGCAAAACAAGTCAGAACCAAAGAAAAACGAAAAATAAGCATTCTGTCCAGAAGGGTCCCAGCGGCGCTGGCAGCACGCCCAGCGGCGCTGGGTGTTAAATTCCAGAAACTAGCGGCGCTGGCTACATTCCCAGCGGCACTGGATTGTTCAGGTGCAGGAGCCAGCGGCGCTGGCTAGTGCCCAGCGGCGCTGGTTCGTCCGTTTCGTATACGACATTTTGATTTTAAGCTTTTTAATCCAAGGGTGTTTCTCCTAAACCATTTTTGACATCATTCAAAATTAAAACACACTTTGTTTTTCAAAAACTTTTTCCATTTCCTCAAAACATCATTTATTCAACTAATCTCAAGTTAATATTCCTAATTTAACTTAATTAACCTACATTTTGTTAATCTAAGGGTTTTAATGAATTCTAAAGATGGGGTTTTGTTAAACTAAGTTAAAATTAACTATCCTAACCATTTTTAATCCATAACTCTACCTAAATTGCATAATCCTAATTTTGACCTAAAACTAATAAATTAGGTTATATAACTAAAATACAAGAAAAAGAGATTAGGGGGAAGATACATTACCTCATGAGACATGATTAAAGGAAGAAAAGAGGAAGAAAATGGTGGAAAATAGAAATGGTGGTGGTGGCCGATCGGTTTGGAGAAGGAGGGGGGGTATTTTTTTATTTTTGTTGTTGTTGTGAAGCAGAAAAGGAAAAGGGGTTTTAAGCCCTTTTGTTGACCAGTCAAACCTGGCCGGCGCACGTTAGCGTGGCCGACGCACGATAAGAATATTTTTTTTTATAATATAATTTGAATGAAAAAATTCCCCAGACTCCTCCCTGCGGCGCTGGGCATGGTGCCAGCGGCGCTGGATTCTACCCAGCGGAGCTGGTGATTCCGAATCGACATTGAAACTTACCTTTTGCTTCCTTTCAGAGCTCCATGATCTCCCTTTGCTCTTTAACCTGTAATGTTAATGCAAAATACAGATTTCCTATTCCTAATAGACTAAGTTAGTTCCTAACCTAGTTTTCTAACTTGTTTAAGTCATTTTAAAAGTGAAGTCGTCGCTAGGATCGACTTCTTTTTCTCCTACTTCTTGGTTATAAATCTTAACTCTCTGCCCATTAACTATAAAACTATCTCCATTCTTATCTCTTAACTCTACATAACCTGAATAATATACCCTAAGAACTAAATAAGGTCCTGACCATTTCGGTTTAAACTTAGGTGACTTAAGTTTAAATCTAGAGTTGAAAAGCAAGACTAAATCTCCTTCCTTAAATCTTTTTGCCTTAATCCTCTTGTCATGCCAAGCTTTTGTCCTTTCCTTATACAATTTAGAATTCTCATAAGCCATCCACCTAGTTTCATCTAATTCATGAAGCTGTAAAAGTCTCCTATCTTCTGCTTCAAACATATCAAGATCACAATTCCTAAATGCCCAAAGTGCATCATCTAACCTATTAGCCCAGTTCTTGGGGTTGTCCTTAACTGTTTTCTCTAAGATCCTCTTAAGTGCCCTATTGGTATTCTCTACTTGTCCGCTAGTTTGAGGGTGGTAAGCTGTTGAAAACCTATGGGTGACTCCATATCTCTTAAGCACTTTTTCTAATTGAGCATTAGCAAAATGACTACCCCTATCACTAATTAAACAAATTCTTAAGGAAATCTATGACAGACTTAGCATCGTTAGTAGGCAGAGCCTTGGCTTCAGCCCACTTTGACACATAATCTACCGCTACTAGTATGTACTTATGCTTATGGGACGGTGGAAATGGTCCCATAAAATCTATTCCCCAAACATCAAACACTTCACATACCTGTATGCTCTTCTGTGGCATCTCATCTCTCTTTGTTATGGAACCCTGTCGCTGGCATGCATCACATAAGCTAACCAAAGTCTTGGCCTCTTGGAAAATTCCAGGCCAGTAAAATCCTGCTTCAAAAACTTTCCTAGCTGTTGTTGACGGTCCATAATGTCCTCATGTGGGTCCTGAATGACAGTCATCTAATATCTTCCTACTCTCACTCTCTGACACACATCTCCTAATCATACCATCTGCACACATCCTAAACAAGTATGGTTCCTCCCAGTAATAGTACTTAAGGTCTGAGAAGAATTTCTTTCTATGGTAATAATCTAAGTGCAATGGTAATACTCCTGTTGCTAAGTAGTTAGCTATATCGGCAAACCAAGGTGCATCTTCCCTATCATCTACTTCTACCCTCCTTAAATTCTCTTCTGGAAAGGATTCATCTATCTCCTCACAATCTGGTTCCTCTTCTTCTAAATTATCTAACCTACTAAGGTGATCTGCTGCCACATTCTCTGCTCCTTTCTTATCCTTAATTTCTAAGTCAAATTCCTGAAGCAGTAGCACCCATCTAATTAACCTAGGCTTAGCATCCTTCTTGTTAATCAGGTATCTAATAGCTGAATGGTCTGTGAAAATGGTTACTTTCTGTAGCACTATGTAACTCCTAAACTTATCTAGGGAAAAGACTACTGCTAGCAATTCCTTTTCTGTAGTTGTGTAATTCCTTTGAGCTTCATTAAGGGTCTTGCTAGCATAATAAATTGGCCTAAAATGCTTATCTATTCTCTGACCTAAAACAGCTCCTACGGCGAAATCACTCGCATCACACATTATCTCGAAAGGTAATGCATAATCAGGTGATACTACTATGGGTGAGTCCATAAGGTGCGTCTTAAGTTTCCTAAAGGCCTTCACACATTCCCCATCAAAGTCAAACCTAACATCTTTCTCTAAAAGTCTAGTCATAGGCCTAGCTATCTTAGAAAAGTCCTTAATAAATCTTCTATAGAAACCTGCATGACCTAAAAAACTCCTAACTCCTTTGACATTAACTGGAACCGGTAACCTAGCCATAACGTCAATCTTAGCCTTATCCACTTCTATTCCTGCTTTAGACACCTTATGTCCTAACACTATTCCTTCCTTAACCATGAAATGACACTTCTCCCAGTTTAAAACTAAGTTGGTTTCCTCACATCTAGCTAACATCTTATCTAAATGCCTTAAACATGAGTCGAATGAATCTCCAAAAACTGAAAAGTCGTCCATAAATACCTCTACCGACTTCTCTAACATGTCCAAAAAAATCACTGTCATACAACGCTGAAATGTCGCAGGTGCATTACACAGCCCGAAAGGCATCTTTCTATAGGCATAAGTACCATAGGGGCAAGTAAATGTTTTTTTCTCTTGGTCTTCCGTATGGATGGGAATCTGAAGATACCCTGAAAAACCGTCGAGAAAATAGAAATACTCGTTCCCTGCTAGACGTTCTAACATCTGGTCCATAAAGGGCAATGGGTAATGGTCCTTCCTAGTAGCCTCATTAAACTTCCTATAATCTATGCATACTCTCCATCCCGTCACAGTCCTAGTTGCTATCATCTCATTGTTCTCGTTAGCCACTACTCTCATTCCTCCTTTCTTCGGTACGCAGTGAATAGGACTCACCCACTCGCTATCTGAGATGGGAAAGATTATACCTGCATCTAATAACTTAATCACTTCCTTCTTCACTACATCCTTCATATTAGGGTTTAGACGTCTCTGTCTCTGAACTACCGGCTTTGAGTAAGCTTCTAAGTGAATCCTATGGTTACAGTACGACGAATCTATACCTCTAATATCCGATATCTTTTAAGCAAACGCCTTCTTATAAGATCTAAGGACCTTCATCAAAGCTTCCTTATCTTTTTGACTTAGCTTCGATGAAATGATAACCGGGAGTTGTGACTTCCCTTGCAGGTAGGCATACTCCAATCCTTGCGGTAACGGTTTTATCTCAAGATCCGTAGGCGGTTCTTCTAACGAGGTGATGAGGTTGTTAGGTGTCTGCACTAAGGTTCCATCAAATTCATCTTCTTCTAGTTCTCCTAAATCCCATGGACGGTCTGGTGATCCTATTTCTAGAACCAGCGGCGCTGGAAGGTTCACCAGCGGCGCTGGAAGGTTCACCAGCGGCGCTGGAAGGTTCACCAGCGGCGCTGGAAGGTTCACCAGCGGCGCTGGAAGGTTCACCAGCGGCGCTGGAAGGTTCACCAGCGGCGCTGGAAGGTTCACCAGCGGCGCTGGAAGGTTCACCAGCGGCGCTGGAAGGTTCACCAGCGGCGCTGGAAGGTTCACCAGCGGCGCTGGAAGGTTCACCAGCGGCGCTGGAAGGTTCACCAGCGGCGCTGGAAGGTTCACCAGCGGCGCTGGAAGGTTCACCAGCGGCGCTGGAAGGTTCACCAGCGGCGCTGGAAGGTTCACCAGCGGCGCTGGAAGGTTCACCAGCGGCGCTGGAAGGTTCACCAGCGGCGCTGGAAGGTTCACCAGCGGCGCTGGAAGGTTCACCAGCGGCGCTGGAAGGTTCACCAGCGGCGCTGGAAGGTTCACCAGCGGCGCTGGAAGGTTCACCAGCGGCGCTGGAAGGTTCACCAGCGGCGCTGGAAGGTTCACCAGCGGCGCTGGAAGGTTCACCAGCGGCGCTGGAAGGTTCACCAGCGGCGCTGGAAGGTTCACCAGCGGCGCTGGAAGGTTCACCAGCGGCGCTGGAAGGTTCACCAGCGGCGCTGGAAGGTTCACCAGCGGCGCTGGAAGGTTCACCAGCGGCGCTGGAAGGTTCACCAGCGGCGCTGGAAGGTTCACCAGCGGCGCTGGAAGGTTCACCAGCGGCGCTGGAAGGTTCACCAGCGGCGCTGGAAGGTTCACCAGCGGCGCTGGAAGGTTCACCAGCGGCGCTGGAAGGTTCACCAGCGGCGCTGGAAGGTTCACCAGCGGCGCTGGAAGGTTCACCAGCGGCGCTGGAAGGTTCACCAGCGGCGCTGGAAGGTTCACCAGCGGCGCTGGAAGGTTCACCAGCGGCGCTGGAAGGTTCACCAGCGGCGCTGGAAGGTTCACCAGCGGCGCTGGAAGGTTCACCAGCGGCGCTGGAAGGTTCACCAGCGGCGCTGGAAGGTTCACCAGCGGCGCTGGAAGGTTCACCAGCGGCGCTGGAAGGTTCACCAGCGGCGCTGGAAGGTTCACCAGCGGCGCTGGAAGGTTCACCAGCGGCGCTGGAAGGTTCACCAGCGGCGCTGGAAGGTTCACCAGCGGCGCTGGAAGGTTCACCAGCGGCGCTGGAAGGTTCACCAGCGGCGCTGGAAGGTTCACCAGCGGCGCTGGAAGGTTCACCAGCGGCGCTGGAAGGTTCACCAGCGGCGCTGGAAGGTTCACCAGCGGCGCTGGAAGGTTCACCAGCGGCGCTGGAAGGTTCACCAGCGGCGCTGGAAGGTTCACCAGCGGCGCTGGAAGGTTCACCAGCGGCGCTGGAAGGTTCACCAGCGGCGCTGGAAGGTTCACCAGCGGCGCTGGAAGGTTCACCAGCGGCGCTGGAAGGTTCACCAGCGGCGCTGGAAGGTTCACCAGCGGCGCTGGAAGGTTCACCAGCGGCGCTGGAAGGTTCACCAGCGGCGCTGGAAGGTTCACCAGCGGCGCTGGAAGGTTCACCAGCGGCGCTGGAAGGTTCACCAGCGGCGCTGGAAGGTTCACCAGCGGCGCTGGAAGGTTCACCAGCGGCGCTGGAAGGTTCACCAGCGGCGCTGGAAGGTTCACCAGCGGCGCTGGAAGGTTCACCAGCGGCGCTGGAAGGTTCACCAGCGGCGCTGGAAGGTTCACCAGCGGCGCTGGAAGGTTCACCAGCGGCGCTGGAAGGTTCACCAGCGGCGCTGGAAGGTTCACCAGCGGCGCTGGAAGGTTCACCAGCGGCGCTGGAAGGTTCACCAGCGGCGCTGGAAGGTTCACCAGCGGCGCTGGAAGGTTCACCAGCGGCGCTGGAAGGTTCACCAGCGGCGCTGGAAGGTTCACCAGCGGCGCTGGAAGGTTCACCAGCGGCGCTGGAAGGTTCACCAGCGGCGCTGGAAGGTTCACCAGCGGCGCTGGAAGGTTCACCAGCGGCGCTGGAAGGTTCACCAGCGGCGCTGGAAGGTTCACCAGCGGCGCTGGAAGGTTCACCAGCGGCGCTGGAAGGTTCACCAGCGGCGCTGGAAGGTTCACCAGCGGCGCTGGAAGGTTCACCAGCGGCGCTGGAAGGTTCACCAGCGGCGCTGGAGGTTCCCAGCGGCGCTGGAAGGTTCACCAACGGCGCTGGGCTTTTTAGTATACTCACCAGCGGCACTGGAAGGTTCCAGCGGCGCTGGAAGGTTCACCAGCGGCGCTGGGCTTTTAGTATACTCACCAGCGGCGCTGGAAGGTTCACCAGCGGCGCTGGGCTTTTTAGTATACTCACCAGCGGCGCTGGGAAGCGTTCACCAGCGGCGCTGGAAGGTTCACCAGCGGCGCTGGAAGGTTCACCAGCGGCGCTGGAAGGTTCACCAACGGCGCTGGGCTTTTTAGTATACTCACCAGCGGCGCTGGAAGGTTCACCAGCGGCGCTGGAAGGTTCACCAGCGGCGCTGGAAGGTTCACCAGCGGCGCTGGAAGGTTCACCAACGGCGCTGGGCTTTTTAGTATACTCACCAGCGGCGCTGGAGGTTCCAGCGGCGCTGGAAGGTTCACCAGCGGCGCTGGGCTTTTAGTATACTCACCAGCGGCGCTGGAAGGTTCACCAGCGGCGCTGGGCTTTTAGTATACTCACCAGCGGCGCTGGAAGGTTCACCACGGCGCTGGGCTTTTTAGTATACTCACCAGCGGCGCTGGAAGGTTCACCAGCGGCGCTGGAGGTTCCAGCGGCGCTGGAAGGTTCACCAACGGCGCTGGGCTTTTTAGTATACTCACCAGCGGCGCTGGAAGGTTCACCAGCGGCGCTGGAAGGTTCCCAGCGGCGCTGGAGGTTCACCAGCGGCGCTGGAAGGTTCACCAGCGGCGCTGGATGGGATTTTGGGGCTTCCAGCGGCGCTGGAAGGTTCCAGCGGCGCTTGGGTGTGATTTCTGGTCCAGAGTCCAGAAGCGGCGCTGGAAGGTTCACCAGCGGCGCTGGATGGGATTTTGGGGCTTCCAGCGGCGCTGGAAGGTTCACCAACGGCGCTGGGCTTTTTAGTATACTCACCAGCAGCACTGGGAGTGTTCCTGCGGCGCTGGTTCTTCAGTCCAGAATCCGAGTTCTTGCTGTTTCGCTTCACCGCTTCGGTTTCCTCTTCCGCTTCTGTTGGTTCTTCTTCCTCATCCTTTTCCTCAGCCTCCAAAGGGTTCGGTGGTGATTTTGTTGCCTTTCCCGACCTTGTGGTTATCCCTTTCGTGGTTTCCTCCTTTGTAAACAAACGGTCGTAAATCAAATCAAGCAATGCGGTCGTTTTGCCTAGCTGCTCCTTAATCTCTCTGATGTTCTGATCATTCCTTTCCACACTCTCCTTAAGAATTTGTATTTCTCCATTAAACTTCTCTTTCGTGTTTTTGAAATCTCCTTCCATCAATGTCATCTTGAACCAGTCCTTGTCTACCTTTCGTTGTGCTATGTCTTCAAGTGCTGCGTAGTTGCTGTTGGCAGTCTTGTAATCAAACGATCTTCCGCACATCAAATCCAAGTACATCTTTGTCTCGCTTGTTCCACCACCATATAATAGTTGTACCAACTCTGCTTTAGATCTCTCACGTCCATAGCACTCCCTAGACATCTTCTTTAGCCTCTTCCAAGCTTCTCCCATTGATTCGGATTCTTTCTGGGAATAATTTTGCACTGCAATTTCTCTAACTCTCTATAACTCGCGTGGGTTAAACCTATTGCAAAATGCTTCTCTTAATTCTTCCCAAGTCTTGATTGAATCCGGATCCAGCTCTTCTAACCAAGCTAGAGCCATTCCTTGCAACGAGTACCTAAACATCCCTAATCTAACTCTTTCTTCTGTGCATGTTCCATAGTTGAAAAGTTGACACTCCTCTCTAAATTGCGAGAGATGATGATACCGATCCCTGTTCAGTTCGCCATCGAACTCCAAGTTCTGCACCATGTTGATGTGGGTCGACTTCACTAAAAACGGTACGTCCGAATTAGGCACCTTAATGGGTGAATTAGGGGTTTCGGGTACTTTCCTAGTTATTTCCATTAGTGAACTTACGGACTCGCTATTCATACTTCCTATCTCTTATGACTTCTAAATTACTATGAATTAAAGACTAATCCTAAAAACTTAAAATATATATATATTTATAATATATATATATAATATATATATATATTTTATAACTAGAAAGCTAATCCTAGAAAACTGAAAGTAACTTCCTCGTGCTAATCACGAGAAAGGATCGTCTTACTAACTATTCTAACCTATTCCTAGCTAAAAGTCCCCGGCAGCGGCGCCAAAAACTTATGATGCGTGTTTTATTTATCTAAGTTTTAAATTTATAATTCAAGGATCTACTTATTCTATATTAAAACACAACTAAGGGCAGTGTACCCTGTCTAGTAATAGTATAGCCTAGGTAAGTCCAGGTTCGTTCTCAGGGACTTTGTTTAAGGAAATTAAAATACTAAAATGAAACTACAGCTTTTTGGGGGTTTCCTAGTTAACTAGAATGCATAAGAAATTAAAGACAATAATAAATGTAAAAACTGACATTCGTTTGGTTTTGATTGACATGCTTAAAAGTGGTTATAGTTGAAGTTGTTGAACGACTCTTTTCACATTCAGATTCTCGTTAGATTCACTAAATTATTTAGCCTGACTGCCTTTCGACTGGTCAAACCCTTCAGTGAGCTCCTGTTAAGGTCACTCACTGAGCTTTAAAAACTGAGCCTGTAACTATGACTGAAATCTTTTATGTAAGTCTGAATTCTTGTTAAAGTCAAAAGACATTGATTACCCTAGCCACCCGGACCGGTTTCCGTTCGCCAAATCAACTAGATTAACCTAATTAAACACATACTCGTTTGAACCAATTATTAATTTCCAATCAAGTGTCCAGTTATAGATCAAATGATTACACTGATTAAAGACCGACCAATGTTTCGCAAACAGATTAAATAACTCTAGAGCCTCGGTACCAATCCGACTCAAACAAATCAATAAAACCAGTTGTATATGAAAACTAATAATAAATCAGATTCAAATAAATATGGATCTGCGATTTAGCATAGAAACTGTTCAACAATCAACCATAATCAACAATCAAGTCATGTTTACATCACGTCCAAACGAATGTCTAGTAATTTAGCTACTCATAGACTGAGTAACCATGAACAATCTGATAAAATAAAATAACATAGAAATCTAGAGATATTGGAAAGAGAGAAAGAATTGAAACTGGGTGATTATAAATCACAAGCTTGGATTCCTTGATGTTTGATGATGTTAGATCTGCTTTGGAGTGCTCAAGAAACCCTATTCTACGATCCCTAGCCGTAACTTTCGACCTATGTGCTATCTTCCTCCTTTTTAGGGTTTATAACGGGGTATTTATAGGTAAAATACGAAAAACCCTAAATCTGCCGACCTAGCCCCAGCGGCGCTGGCAGTGTGCCCAGCGGCGCTGGGTATGTGCCTGAAGGAACCAGCGGCGCTGGCTAGGTGCCAACGGCTCTGGGATGTCTCCTGTAGGATCCAGCGGCGCTGGGTAGGTCCCCAGCGGCGCTGGCAGCTCCGCTTCGCTCGCGATTTCTTGTTTCAGCTCCAATTCTTCTTATGTAAATCTCCCGAACTTCATCCTTAATCTCCTTAACTCATTTCTACTCTCACAAACTGTAATCTCTCAAATCAAACCTGTTCACAAACCTAATTCCATTAAGTACCATAAAGTTCATACTAACGATTCATTTATACCTTAAATACGTGTCAAACGAATGGGGAAAAAGTCACAAATAAATCACTCATCAGTCGGTTTGCCGAACTAGGCTTCCCAGCGGCGATGGGCTTTGGCCAGCGGCGCTAGCAAGGTCCAGCGGCGCTAGCAGCTCTGCTACTTCTCGTTTCGCTTCGTTCGGCTCCCGAATCACCTCCTTGTGTCTTGTAACTTCATAGGCCTTCATCTTGAGTAACTTGATACCATTTACCCTCACTCGCATCTTCTGTGAACCTGCGATCCATTAAGTACCGATAGTTCTGGAATATTAACTCATTTAAGACATTGAAATGAGGCCTTTCGATAGGGGTTTTTATCACAAAATGAACGCTCATCATATACCCCCACACTTAGTCCAAGAAAATAAAACAATGATGTGCGGACAACTTAAGTGTTCAAGTTATTCTACTTTATAAAACATTTGAAAGATTA
The DNA here is from genome assembly GCA_034093135.1 of Erigeron breviscapus. Taxonomy (NCBI): domain Eukaryota; kingdom Viridiplantae; phylum Streptophyta; class Magnoliopsida; order Asterales; family Asteraceae; genus Erigeron; species Erigeron breviscapus. The sequence goes on along the minus strand of CM067171.1, from coordinate 77,920,902 downwards.
GTCATGCAAAATGATTTGAGAAAGCTTTAGACAAAATCAGTAAGCTATAGCTAGAGGCAAGATAATCAGTCAATCAAAACTAAAAGTTTACCTTATATTCGTGTTAATACCTCTAAAACCGTTCTATAATTCCACATGTCCTACAGCTCAATCTTACTTTCTTATACTGACTAGTTAAGCACTTAATTAAAGTTTGTATAGCAATCAGATCTACTAGCTACTAGCAAGGCATTTATATTTCATCGTTTGTGTACTTGTGAGTCACTACTCAGACATACTCTTACACTACAGTCATGCTTACTAGCTAAATACTAAAGCAGTTATACGATATTATAATCTTTAATAGTTGAGACAGCGGTGACAGGTCGGTGGTTCCCCACGCGTAGAGCGACATAACTCAACTAATGGTTAGAGTTTATACCTTACATCAAGACAGCGGTGACAGGTCGGTGGTTCCCCACGCGGAAAGCGACATAACTTGATGTGCATAAATTTTACTCGTTAATAATTCTTTGAACTCTTTTTATTAATCTACTGATTGCCTTTTCTTGAGATTACTACATTATTCATGCAATAGACATTATCATAGAACCCAGATGACTCATACACTTACTCCGCATGCAACTAGTTCACAATCAATAGTGTAAGAATTAAGGCTAACCATACGTCTAAACTAGTTCCTACACAAGCACGTATATAATTAAGTCCAGTTAATACACCTATACTAATAACTAGATAGTTCTAATTGCTAGGCATATTAAAGTCCGGTTAAGTGTGCTATGGCAAACATAATCGCATACAGTTTCAGTCTAAGCTCTAATCCATTTGGAAAAATGAACAGCCACAAATCTATAGTTAAACTATCAGTCCTAACTAACCGTTCATCTACCAAAGCTAATATTGCTTAGTTATCATCATCTTTTATCTACTTGCAAAGCTTATTTCTCAAAATGTTTTTCAGACACAAGAAAAATTTTAAATTTGCATGAATTAAGTAGTAGAAAACTTATGATTATTCAAACAATTAAACCACGGGTTTTTCCTATTCCATCCCCCCACACTTAAGTTGTACAACGTCCTCGTTGTACTAAACATGACATAACAGAAAGGGTAATAGGAAAAACATGATAAGATAAAGGGTTAACGAAACTTCCCGGGCTTAAATTGCGTGAATGCTATTGAAGATGGCATGTGTGGAGCGACTTGAATGATAAAGATCTTCAAAGACTTGAGTCAACTCCATTTGATGGCGATCCATTGATGCTTCTCCATCTCCTTTTCTTTTTGGTGTTTTTTGATTTTTGGATTTTTTGGGTTTTTTGATTTTTTGGATTTTTGGGTTTTTCTGATGTTTTTGGATTTTTCGCGATCTGGTATGCGGGCTGGAACAGGGAGCGGCGCTGGCTAGATGGGAGCGGCGCTGGACGTACGTGAGTGTAACACCCCGACTAAGGCGGAACACGAGATGTCACAGAACGACATGGTACAAAGATTTAAATATAAAACATCACCATAAAGTTTCAAGTGCCATTCAAATTCAAAAGATTACAAGTTCAAGTTGACGTTTAATAAACATTACATAACCAAATTCATTATCAAAAGATCAAATGTTCGCATTACTAGTCCAACATGCAATAATAAACACATCATCCCTGAGGCGGTCCATAGTGCTAACTTACTGCCCTAGACCTGGAAAGCATGAAGAAAAAGTGTCAACTACGAGAGTTGAGTGAGTTCATAGGTTTATTCTACCAAATATACGTACAACCAATTCAAATTATGAAGTAGTAAATCATATAGTTTCCAAGAATATCTTTCATAATATCCGTACCCAAACCGTATGTTCAATCAATAATTTCCATCCATAATAATAATAATTTCCATTCTGCCAAAGGCATAATTCGATGAGTATATGCTTGAGCCACTACTAAGACCATTTTCATGTCCCAAACAACATAATATTTCATTTCATAGCACAAGCTGTCAATCAAGTGCTTTAATCACGATTGGGGTCGTGCCATGGAGACGACCATTTAAATTTAAAGTAGATTAGATCACCGCTCGGGTCGGACTGGCAATGAAGGTGGCCACAAAGGCAGACCAAACATTCCACCGTTACCTATTTAGTGGGTGAGTGGACGACTCCTAGTTGCGCAACCCTCTAACTACAGGCCTCCCCTTTCGGAGTTAATAGTAGTGTACCGGAATGATACAGTTTGACATAACTCAAGCTCATCGTATAACTTATAACACATTGAACATACAATATAAACCATTTCATAATCATTCTTTCGAGAATCATTTCATAAGAGAAAGTCATTTTAATTAATCATGCTTTTCACCCCGTAAGTAAAACATATAAAAGAGTTTGAAAGGGGGCTATGACTCACTTGATTTGAGAGTGTAGGGGCTGATCAAATGCGAGATCTTCGTCTAGTCGTGTTGCTCCCCAAGCAAGCCTAAACCATGGTATTTATAAATACACAACGTAAGAGTGTGTAGCATGAACTAGTGTGCTAGATCATGAGATGTTTACTAGTAGACTTGCCCATATTTGGTTGTTACTTAATTGTGGAATTCAGGTGCATTATGATGCTCTCATTATTTGGTTAAAAGAGATTTGGTGGTAGGAGTCGTTTTCTCATTATACGTTTTTGTACGTTTATTGGAATTTCGGTAGTTTGGCTTTGATTTACATGATCTCCATTGTACACTTTGATTAGTAATAATATTTGACATTAGTGGTCTTATAATATTGGTGTTTATGAATATCTTCTGATTTATAAGTTTTTATTTAATTTAATATTATTTAATTAATTATTTATTCATTTTATTGATTTATTAATTAAATAATTCCTTAAAAATACTTTTAAGTGTCATAATTGTCTTTATAAATTATGAATGATTTTAGTTAGGTTATATTTTGATATATATGCTTCTTAATTTATAATTTCATGTTTTATACTTTTATTTGTGTATTTTCCATTAATTTTAATAATAATATTTAATTAGTTATTTTTACTTAATTATTTATCTTTAAATTATGTAACACATGTCTCTTGACTCTTAACTATTTTTCTCCAGTAGGTTTTAGTTATTTTTATCAATGGTTAAGAAGATTTAGCCAAATTCATGATTTACATAATTTATTTATTGATTTATTTGCCTTTTAATTACCATTTAAATTCAATAATTCATGGAAATTCTTAGAAATCACCACTAAACATTTTAGCCAAAAATCCCAGGCCTTTTAGGCAACCTTTATCAATACAAATTCATATCAATTCAACCTCTCTTGTGTCTTGCTCATTTTGGGGACTTTATGATTAAAAATCGTTTACCGAAATAGTGATTTTAGCCTCATTTCTTAAGCAATTAAAGTGCTTCAAAAGGGGTTTTCATTCTTGTTTCATTATTTCCAGAAAGTTCATCATATTTTGGTGTCCAAAGTCGTGATGGTGGTGGTGGTGCGATATGTGCAATTTAGTGCTTTCGGTTAGTGATTATTTGACCCGAAAAGGTGATTTTTGAGCTTATTGTTGTCATGAACCAAGTGAGTTGAGTTTTATACTTTTGAAATAGCTTATTTCCAGTAGCTTTAATATATTTTTCTTGTCCTTTGATTATGGTGCAAGTGTGTGCTCAAAATAGCTTTTTGCATGTTTTCGGTTTGTGATTTCAAGCTTATTTTTACTAGTTTTGGTCCAAGCTTTGTCTCTTTGTTATTTCATTAATTTTTCCAGAATATTAACATCAAGATTAACATATTTTTCACTTATAACAAGTCCATATCCATCTCATAATCCAACAAAAGATCCAACTTTCTTAAATCTAGCATACATGCATTCAAATCAACACTTTTTAATATCAACTTTTATAGATCTAACATTCAACAACATAAAAACATCTTTTTAATGAAAAATCTCAGAATATATTCTTCAAAAATATACCAAAAACATATAGATCTATCAAAAGGAAAATCACTTTAAAAGCTACTAATCTATAGCAACACTTTTGGGTCTTAAACTTGTTGAATCCTTGGATTTTTCTTCTTAGATTCGACATGCATGAGCATGGAAAGAAAGATCCTATCAAATTTGCCCTCATTAAGTGTATATTACAAAGAAAACAAGAAGAAAGTATGAGTTTTTGATAAAACCTTTGAATATAAACAAGAACAAGATTAGATCTAACAAAAAGGATGAAGATTATACCCTTGAAGAACACGATTTTTAGGATGAAAAGATGCAGATTTTTCGTGACCCTTGAAGCTTCTTATAACCCTTAATCTAAGCCTAAAACAACCCTTGAACCTTGCTTGGATTAACCCTTTATTAATCTAACTTAAAACCCTTATTATTAATATAAGTTTAGATGAGATTTAGCCTTGTTTTTGCCTTGTTTTTGCCTTGTTTTTGGCTTGGCCGAATTGAAGAAGAAAAGAAGAGGGAGGGAGAGTTTTTGAGAGAAAAGATGTTGTGTGTGTGAAATGAGTGAAGAGTGTGTGTTGGAGTGGTGAGTTCCAAGAGTGAAAAGAGTGTAAGTATAATTTGAAATGAATGTGTGTGGTGTGAAGGGGGGGTCGGCCTCAAAGGGGGGTAATGAAGGGTTTTGTGTCTTTTTTTTATAATTTGTGTATATAATGTATATGTATGTGTTAGATGTAAGTATATGTATTTTGTAAGGATAATGGTATTTGTTTGTAGTGTAACTTAATTTTTTTATTCTAGTATGTGTATATATATGTCGTGTATATATGTATGTATGTATATATTTTTGTGTTTTTAATTTGTTACATAAGCCTTTATTTATAAACTTGTATTTATTTTAAGCATATATATATATACTTATCGTTATTTAAACACTTTTATGTACATATTAATGTATGACTATACTTTGAGATAGAAATCTTTATTCTCATGTCATATTTACTTAAATTGGTTTGGTGATTGATTTGTTGAACATTTATAAGAATTTTGATTGATATCTCAACTTGTGAGGCTCACTTTATCATTTATTACTTGATTAACCATCAATAAAATTTTTGTTCAATGGCATTTTATAAATTGAATTTAGAACTGAACAATAGCTTTAGATTGCTAATTTAGGGGCATTATCTACTAGCTTCAAGTATAACTATGGCTTGCGGGATCATAGACAACATAACTAGAACATATATAAATGTTAAAAAGTAGGGTTGTTACAGTGAGCGGTGCTGGCATAGCTTGAGCGGCGCTGGAGCTGCACAGGTGCAGGTCCAGCGGCGCTGGTCTTCAGGGAGCGGCGCTGGGAAGCCTAGATGCTTTCCCAGCGGCGCTGGAGATCTTCTAGCGGCGCTTGCGAGTCCTGTACTTGCTTTGACGTCTAATTTTCCTTCACGATTTGATTCCGGGATTCCCCCACACTTAGCTTTTGACTAAGTGCATGGTTTTCTTCAGACCACAAAACTAAATACTCCTGCACACTTCAATCAAAATATAAAAATGGAAAATAACAAATAAAACATAAAAATAAAATAAAAATAAAAATAAAAACAAATACGATTGCAATAAGTTACTTGTTTCCTTGATCCAATGAAAGCTTGCATATGTGATTCTAAAGATATATCTCATATAAAACAGGTCACAAATGATTATATTCAAAACAATTCACTTAATTGCAATTAGTCACATATTCCTAAAAAGATAAAAATAAAAATAAAAATGAAAAAAAAATAAAAATACGGCTTGGGTTGCCTCCCAAGAAGCGCTAAGTTTAATGAGTCTTCAGCCGGACTCGGCCTAGGAACTAGGTTGAGGAAGAATACGGGGTCGGCCGGGGGCCGGTTCCCGTGGGGTTGTATCGAATATAAATGTCAGACCTATCCTCCAAATATGACTCGATGTTCATCCTTTCTCCTTGTCCTTGGCAAACCTTAGTCTCACAATAAAAACCGTAGGGATTATGTACATTTATATCCTTCTTCACAACTTTCAGTACATTAATCCATGACTGTAATGTCATTTCTCCTATATCAGTGTTAATATCGGTGCATGCTTTTCTTAGGAAGGGCTGACCTAAAATGAATTCATTTCTAGTTATCACATTTTCTTTGACTAGGAAGAACTCCGTCGGGAACTTTAAATCATTAACTAATACTATGACCTTCTCAATGAATCCCCGAACCCTAATATTAACATTCTTGAAAATCCTAATCATCTTATCCTCCCAGATCACTTTACCTAAATCTTTCTTAGTATATCTTGTATAGAACTCCAAAGGGGAAATGTTTACCATTGCTCTAGCATCTATGTATACATGACTACCTATACAATCCTGTATCGAACAATGAACTTCAAAGATTGTCGGATCTCCTAGGGCAGCGGTTGACAAATAAGGTTTATATTCAGATAACGGGGGGTCTTCTATATCATTCCAACCGAGGCTGTCTAGAAACTTATTTATCCCAACTAACAACCTATCTCCCTTATCTATTCCTTTTTCCATTTCTTTTAAAAGCTCTTCTAATTCCTTAATGTTGGTTTCTCTATAAAGCACACATAATCCTCTCCTATTCGGTCTTGACAAACTAAGTCCCTCATGAATTGAGAAACTACGTCCCTCAATAATGTGGTGGTTTATGTCTAAGGGTTTTCTGTCATAATTACCTTCAACACTCAAACACATTTCACCATGGTCGATATCCCTAGAGTCTAAAATAGGCAAATTGACTCTTACTTGACCATTTGACAGAGACATTTCACGTTTAAGGACATGGACGATAGCATCCGCAGCATGCAGAAATGGTCGTCCTAAGATTAGTCCAGAATTCTAGTTCCTTAACCCTGACATGGACTCGTTCAACAATCCCCTTGGGTTGTCGGTAAGTCTGATCGGCTAACCGAATGCTCATGTTAACGGGTTTTAGCAAACAAAGGGTAAGTTTCTCATAAATCACAGTAGGCATAACATTAATACTTGACCCTAAATCAGCTAATGCACATGAAAAATATTCATTATTAATAGTGCAAGGAATAAGAAAACTTCCTGGATCTTCAGATGCTTGCAGTAGCTGTGTCTCGTTATCCGGTGCCTCAGGATTGTGAACTTCATCCCTACTGTCCGAGTCGTCCCCATCTTTGATTTTGCACTTTGAAGCGAATTGGGTCTCGACATCTCCTTGAAGAACAGCTGAAAACGAAGTTTCGCGCGAATCTGGGCTGACGGAGTCAGGAGCGGCGCTGGTTCTGGGCCAGGAGCGGCCCTGGTGATGTGCGAGCGGCACTGCAAGTGCCCAGCGGCGCTGGCTTGTGCAGCCAGCGGCGCTGGTGGTACCTGGACAGATTCCAGATTTTCGTTTTTGCTCGTTTCTTCTCCGTTTGGCTCCCGTATGACCTGTACCTGATTGGACACTTCACAAAAATCATTAGAAAGCTCAGTAGAGTCATTACCTTCAGTGAACACGGCGTTCACATTCTCGTTACGTCCGATTGCTGGTTGGTACTTTTGACTCGTGCTCGGGCTTCCTTGAGGGTTCGACTTTGGATTAACTTGTGCATTGCTTGCAAGAAGACCATTTTCCTTCTTCGCAACCTGCTCCATCCATTTCTCCATCTTTCTTTCCAAACCCTTGATGGCGGATTGTTGATCTCTCACCACGGCATCCACTTTGTGGTCAAGGTTAGCAATCTTCTCATTCAAGAACCTTGTATACTTGTCCAAGGAGTCGTGTCTCTGGTCGTTCATCTCAATGTACCTCTCCATCATGTTGGTGAGCTTGACAATCGGATCCTCCTTGACTTCATTCTCCACTCTTGGTTGCTCGGGTTGACCATTATTCCTTTGCCACCTATTTTGAAAAGAACCAAAGTAATTTCTAGCATAACTAGAATTAAAATTAGAATTACCGGGGTTTCTTTGGAATAGTCCTCGTTGATAGCCTCCTCGATATTGGTTCTAGACAAAATTGACTTGCTCGGTAGCCTCCTCTTCAAAATCTTCCGTATAGTGCATTCCTCCACAATTGTTGCACCCATGTGCAATCACCTTGAGGTCTTTGTCCATAATGTCCAACCTATCTTCAAAAGTAGAAAAACGGTTAGATAAAGCTTTAAGTTCATGAATTACCTCATTGTCGGAACTGCTCTCGATGCTAGCCACGGTCCTTCTCGTCCTCTTATCTCGATCCTTATCATCCATATCTCGAGCTAAGCTAGCTTGCACCATATCCTCCATCATTTTGTACGCGTCATTGGTAGACTTGTACAAAACGTTACCACCGCCGGCTAGGTCTAAATCCTTTTGGGAACTCTTGGTTAAACCATAGAAGAAAATCTCCATGATCTCGTCCTTGTCTAGTCCGTTCCCGTGACAGTTTCTGGTCATTTCCCTAAGCCTTTTCCATGCATCAACTAGTGATTCACCCTCGTCTTGCTAGAAAGCCTTGATGTCTCGAAGCATTTTCCTTGCTAAACTCAGAGGAAAGAATCGCGAGACGAACTGTTCGCGAAGTTGATTCCATGTAGTGATGGTACCTTCATCGAGCTCATCGAACCAAGCACGTGCCTCTCCCGTGAGAGATGACGGAAATAAGCTAAGCTTCACATCGTCATCGGTGACGTCTCCTCCGTATTTGAACATTTTGCCCAAACTTATGAACCTGCTTACATGCTTATGCGGGTTGGATTTGGCTCGGCCGTCATATTGGTTGTCTTGGATTAACTTAAGGTGGTGGCCTTTGACTGAAAACGAATCTCCTAAGTTTGGTGGAACTATGGCCGATCCCGGTGTAGGTGCTACGGCTCTCGTCCTTTCCATCATCGGTCGGTCAAAGGCGTCCATATAGGATCTAGGTGAGTTCGGTTCGGACTTAGTGTCGGATGAGGTGTCGGATGATCCTAAAGGGGTATCTATGTTGAAAAGGTTTGCTAGGTTAAATACGGGTGGTGGAATCGGTTTGTTATTTCTCCTCCTACGTTTGAGTTTACCTAGGCTTGAAGACAGACGCTTTACAATCGTTCCCGATCTTAAACGCATCAACTACCTAAATAATCCTGCAAAACTCAAGAAAAAGATCAAACGCACCAATATAAAAATGAAATGAAAAGCTAAACTACACTACTTAAACTAAAAATGAAATGAAAATACTACTAAATTAACTTAACCCTAATTTTGACCTAAACCTAATTTGACTACTAAACCCTAAAATGACTTAAACCTAAGTACTGAAAAGTAACTTTCTCGTGCCGAAACACAAGAAAGGATCGAACTACACTACTAAACTAAGAATGCGTCGCGTCCCCGGCAACGACACCAAAATACGTGATGGGTGTTTTTCGTTGTATTTAAAATTTATAAAAGTTGTACAAGTAATTACCTCAAACTAAACACACACTAACGGGTAGAGAACCCGGTCAAGTGTAGTATAGTAAGTGATAAGTACAGGATCGTTCGCAGGGACGTTGCTTTACCTAATCTAATAATATGTGTAATTCTAGCGGTTGGGGTTGTCACGATTTCCTATTAAACTAATTAAAATAACTAAAAAGTAAATAGAAGCCGCAACCGCTTATTCAGCGAGAGGCTTAGTCTGAAAATAGTTTGAAAAAGCAAATAACAGTAATTAAATTAAAATACTTGTTTGGCATCTCATATCTCATGGTACGACCAGATATCATTCTACCTACTTGCTAGACTGTTGGAAACTTAATCACGGCTCAGATTCTCGTTAGATTCACTTTGCCTAAGTAACTAGTGCTGTCCCTAGACTCACACTACTCTATAAACAAATTCTCGTTAGATTCATTGTTTAAGCATTAATGACCTAAAGTTTGTGTTACTAATTCATCTTTAGTTACCCGGCTCTTAAGCCATGACCAGATAATAATTCTCTTCGGTGACCACAGTGCACGTTTCCATGTCACTGGATCGCGTCTGACATTGTTAAGCATCATGTTCTATTCGTCCTAATTACTATGGTTCTGGATCCCTCAGTTATAAGTGAATCACCTTTTACATCTAGTTAAAGACCGACTAGTATTTTTCATCCTTATGTATTAATCCTAGTTTATGATTATAGACCGATCATCAGAATTAAATCAATACATGCAGATATAGAACCGATATTAATATGAAGAACTAGTAAAACATGGATCTACGACAAACAGTAAAACACACTCCAACAGATCTAACAAATAAAGTAAAATAGATAAACGTCTACATGATCACATCGATCCAAACAAGTATTCAGCCTACTAGCCTACCATTATTAAAGGAATAACAAAGTATGAAAAGATGAAAGACATTGTTTACCAACTGAAAGTAAAATAAAAGAGTAGATCTAGGTTGAGGATGAAGATCGGAAGGTGTTAGAAGCTCCAAAATCTCCTTGGAATCTGCAAAGTCGACCTAGGGTTGAATGTTAGCGGCTAGGGCTGCTGAATCGACTCTCTCTAAGGGTTTTGAGGGCTGCTTCGGCTTAAATAGGTGAATAGGTCGATTTGCTGAACTGGGCTCCCCAGCGGCGCTGGATGGGCTACAGAGGCGCTGGGCTTGGGCCAGCGCCGCTGGCAGCTCCTGCTGCTTCTCGTTTCGCTTCGTTCAGCTCCCGAATCACCTCCTTGTGTCTTGTAACTTCATAGGCCTTCATCTTGAGTAACTTGATGCCATTTACCCTCACTCGCATCTTCTGTGAACCTGCGATCCATTAAGTACCGATAGTTCTGGAATATTAACTCATTTAAGACATTGAAATGAGGCCTTTCGATAGGGGGTTTTATCACAAAATGAACGCTCATCATATAATTATCACAAAGGGTGTAAATGGAAACTTTCAAGCATAGTGCCTACCAATACATCATATAGTGAAGCTATTATTCATATTCCTTTTATCAATAAAGCACAGTTAAGCAGGTAATTTAAATCATCTGAAGTTCAGAACATGCTTATGATCCCTTGGAATGATGAAATGCCACAGACACAAGAAAAGGATAGCTAAAGGTAAATGATCTCAAGTTCTACGCTACCTTACTAGGATTCCATCTTCACTTTTCGTCTTTGCACTAAACCTATAGCCTCAAAAATTTAAAAACATAACCAAATTGCTAGTAGGGTAGGAAAAACTTCAAACTTTCTCACATTTTTAACCAACCCGGCTTTTTCCTATTTGCCACCCCCCACACTTGAGTTGGACAATGTCCCCAATGTCCAATGGAACTAAGTAAGAAAGGGAAATAGGGGAAAGCAAAGAAAGAACAAGAAAAACTTGTCGGGTATGACGAGTGTTTCATGCGTGAATGATGCCAACAAGAATATAGCGCTGAACTTACTGCCAGCATATGCATATGACAAAACTTGCTATTCAACATAACACACGATTAACGGGTGTTTGATCAAATAATCGCACTATGACTCAACCGGAGGTGTGAGGTTGGTTTAGGGTGTTTTGTAGGCGATTCCCTTCCGGCCAGAGGGCAATAAAGCCGCTTTACGCCTTTAGTTGATTGTCCTTAGCCTGATTTATGAGGCTTAGGGTTTGTTTCCATAATAGTTAGCAATTCGGAAGTTGAATGTGTTAATGATGCTGTGCCATATGGCATCTCCTCTCTTTATATAGAGGGTAAAGTCTTGAGGAGGAAGATAGGGATTTAGGGTAAATCTCTTCCTCTTTTTCGTGATATCTTCTAAGTATAGAAGATATGTTTAGGACTCTTAAACCGTGTCCTAGATTTTAGGAGTGTTTGATTTCATTCCTTTTTGGGAGGTCAGATAAGCATGGAAAGAATTCATGTGTATCCGTTCCTCATTATTTGTGATTTATTTTAGGAGCTCCGGGATTACGGAGGTATACATCGTAGCTTTAGCTACGGATATGTTTGCTAGGTACGATATGTTAGTACCTTCGCTGTTTACGAAGGGTCCTTCATACCCAGTCTTTTACACAGAGGTAGAGCTCCGTATACGGTATATCATCAAGCCCCCCAGTCTGATGGGAGAGTCTATCTGTAGAGAATCGTATTAGACTTCATAATCCAAAGTAAAAATAGAAATAATGGCGTACCTTTTTAACCGGAGCTCTGAGGAGCTTAGGTTTTTGGATGCTCGTTGTTTCTCCGGAACTCTTTTAAGGGTAAAGTTGTAATTTTACCCTGCCGCGTTTGCATCCCATCAAGAATTAATTCTGACGCGCCTATCCCAAGAAGAAAACTAATCGACGGTTGGGTAGTTTCTGCGCCGGTTTTTCAAATCATCCGTTCTGTCTACTTTTTATTCTTGACGGCTTCGAGATTTCTTTATTCTTTCACTTTTTCTACTCTTTTCTTTTCAACGTCTTCAAAAATATCCTCCTCCCCATTTTTATCTTCTCTTTTGACAATGAGGAATCATTTTCAGATTATTAGCACTACATATTTGGAAATGACAGACGAAGACGTCGCATGGTTTAGCCGGTGTTTTTACCGCCCCAACGATCCTGAAATTAGGGTTCCGGGTTGGTCGGAATCGGTATTGGATGCGCCAACCGGATTCATAGGTATGTATACCGCTCCTTTTTCCGGTGGTAACCTTAGATTCCCTTTGTCCCCTTGGTTATTAGGGTTACTTGATTATTTCGATCTTTATTTTTCTGTGGTGCACCCCTTAGCGATTACCATGATAATGTCGTTTATCATTATCTGTCATGCTTATGAGTTAGAGCCGTCTGTAAGATTATGTTGATATTTCTTCAAACTTGGGATTCGTGATGGTTGGGTTATGGTTGAGGAAAGTCCGGCTAGGTTATTTTTTGATGTTGGTGATTCTGATATGTTAAACTGGAGGTCGGGGTTTTTGTTTTTTAGTGAGGAATATATTCATCCGATGTTTAGGGATTTGTTGAAGACGGATAGGTTGGTGTTGGGTATGTCTTTTCAGGACAATGTGCATGACTAGATTACCATTGATAATCCATTAGTCCATCAGGTTCGTAGATCTCCTTTTGAGTTGGTTACTTATCCACATGTAATTCTTTATCTGAGTGGCATTCTACCAACATGGGAGGGTTCCCCTGATGAGCCGGTGTTGATATGGTGTTGTGAAGGTACCATTCTTCTTACTATATTTTCTCCTATTTCCCTATTTTTGATCTCTTCTCATTAGTATTTTACGTTGTATACGTAGAGTTATCACTTAGGGAGGCTGTGACCATGAATCCTCGAGGTATAGTTGTTGGTAGGAGGCCTCTGCCTCATTCTGATAATGATGATGATGAAGGTCTCAATCTTGCTGGTGTTATTGGTTCTGGACCTCCTCCGAAGAGGCAGAGGGTGATGGGTGGATCATCTGGTGCAGTGGACAATACGGCTACAGGCCCTTCTGTTATTGTCCTTGATCCTTCCCCAGTGAGGGATGATGTTGCTGCTGCTGCACCGGTTCCTAATGTTGATCAGGGTATGTGTGGTTTCCCCTAATTCTGTTGCTTATGTATTCGTAAATCTGAAGTGTGTGCCTTTCCTCCTTTTAGCTGGCACTTCTGATCCTGGGCGTAGGCCTGGGAAAGAGCCTGTCGAAGAAACTGGGGCTCCTACTGGTAAGTGACATTCCTTTTCTATGCTCTTCTTCGATTGTTGCTTCCCTTTTGTATTTATAACCGGACCTCTTCATATTTAGGGATTTCTCTTCAGAATGAGTTATCGGATCCACAGCTTTGCCGAATGAGTTTAGATATGGTGGTTCCTGATCACTTGAGGACTATGTTGGATACCATGCCAACTCAAAGGCTTGCTGAGATTACTAACCAGGCTCTGTTTGCTGCTGGTATGATTGGTTCGGCTAGCAGTGTTGGGGTGCATTTTCTGGAGGAGGATCTGCGGAGGTACAGGGCAGAGGTGGCATCTCTTAGGGCTGCTCAGTCTGGTCGAGATGATGCTCATTTAGTTAGTTCTTTGCGGAGGGAGCTCGCTGATTCCCAGGAGTCTCTGTCCCTGGCTACACAAAGTTTAGATAGAACTAACGAGCGGATCGCCACTCTTACTGCTGTCGGACCATCTGCGGTGATCAACAACTTGCAGGAGAGGATTTCCTCGAGGGAGTTGGAGTTGGAGAACAGGACAAATTCCATGTGCCAGGTTATTTCTAGTGTTATTCCTCATGTTTTCTGTATGTTGATGGCAAGCCCTGAGTTTGAGCAGAGCCTTGATGTGCTTATCTAGGCTAATCGGGCTGATGCAAGAGCCTGGTTACTTTTTCGCATGGAGAGTCATGGAGAGGTTGTCTTGAGGGGGAGGGAGAGACTTCTAGGTACTGAGGAGAGGATTGTTGCTGCTGAAGAGGCCTTAAGGAATGTTTCTTTTCCTTATATCCAACAGGTTTCTTCAAATCCTGATGCTTCGGTGGCTGATCTTTATAATATTAGGCCTCAGGGAATGTAAACTGTTGATCCTCTACACTTTGTACATATACTTTTTGATTCCTTGGGCATGTGATAGGTTCTGAATGACTTTTCTTTTCGTATCTGCTTTGCTATTTATTGTCTCTCTTCTTTCTTGCGTTGGGTTTTCTTTCATCCTTGCTTCTGTTGTTTTGCCGTATTTTAGGGCTTTGCATACTTCTTTAAGGAAGTAATATTGTACTTTTTGTTTATGCTTATACACTCTTAAAAGAGTGTCTTATGCATTTATGCATATGCACTTCCATCATAAGGAAGGAGTGTCTTATGCATTTTAATCATGGGTTTTTACCTCATGTTTATGTTGAAAGTCTTATGGGCGTCCCCTTGACTATTCAAATTAAAATTTTATGCGCATTTAGAAAATTATTACGATCGTTTTATATAATTTTTTGGGAGCTTGTAAGTACATGGCAGGAGGAAGTTACAATTTCTTTACATTGTTCCTAGCTGCTACTTTTATGCTGCCCTATTTGCTCCGTTAATTTGGCTTATCCCGTGGGCAAATTATGCTCCAACCGGTCTTAATGCCTATCAGAGTCTTTGGTACGTGGGTTTCTTTTTCCCTTGCTGATCCGGGTGCTTCTGACCTTTCTTCTGCAATCTCCAGTTGTCCTCTGGGTCCTTTCTGAATCATCTTTCTGTTGCGTTTGTACCATGGTACGGAGCTTTTTCCTTTTTCTTTGTCAGTAAATGAAGAGAGTATTGTTTGCATCCCCCCGCGAGATTTGTACTGTACGCAACCATGTATCGTTGATGCTATCATATGGAATTTCTTCATTCCTTCCCTACCCAAGAGCATGTCGTAGGGCGAGTCTGTTTTTATCACGATTGTCAGGATCCTTGCTGTTCTCCGCCAGGGGTATCCTCCGATAGTGGCGTCCAGCCATATCTCTCCCAATGGGCGAATGCGTTCACTGGCAAATCCTACCACTTCCGTGTCCAGTGGCGTCATTGTTTCTCGGAGCTTCTTCGGCAGTCTGAGGAAACTTTTTTCGTAGATTATATCTCTCTCACTTCCCGTGTCTACTTGTGTGTTCCTCCGGCAAACGCCGCCAATGTTCACGTTTATTAGCACCGGGTCTGTCGACACCTTCTCATCCAGTTTTCCAAAGTGATAATGTTGTGGTCCTTTCTGGATCAAGGTGTTTGACAGTATCCTGTTCCGGTGCACTCCTAGCTCTGCTTTGTCGACACTTGGCCTCCTCCTTTTTACCAGGTCTGCTAATTTGTTCTCTCTGGTTGCGTTGTCTATTTGTCTTAGTAGTTCTCTGCAATAATTTGTACTATGCCTGTATCCGTTGTGGAAACAACAGAATTTGTCCAGGTTTCTGGTTCCTCTTCCGGACAGCGGTAGTGGCCTCACTAATGTCTTTGCTACTTCTTCAGATGACATGATTTCTGATGGAGTTTTCCGGAGGTTGCTTATTGTTCTTTTGTAGTTGTTCGTCCTACTACCTGCGGGGGAGAACTCATCAGCTGCCATATCCTCTTTTATCTCAGTTTGTTTCCCATTCTGCTTTATCATGGATTTCCATTTGGCCATAGCTTTTTCTGCTATTTCTTCTGCATTCCTCCACTCGTGGTATTTCTCTATTAGTTCCAGGTAGCTCCTTGGTTTGCTGAGGCATAAATGCCGTATCAAGTCTCCCGATTGGAGGCCGTGGATGGCTCCGGATATTCTTTCTTCTTCTGATATATGCACTAGGTTTCGAGTGCTGTCTCCGTACCGCTCCAGAAAATCTTCCGCCTCTTCATCCCTTCCTGCTTGATAGTATGTGCCCGCAGGTGAGAGCCAAACTCTTTTTCAGTTTTGAATTAAAGTCTTTGACATCATGTATACTTTCTTCGGGTAAGCTTTTGAGACACTCCCTTGTCCTTCCATGTAAGAGGTAGAGGATGATGTGGCAAGTTGCTGGATCGCTCAATCCTTCCACCTTGGCTGCTTCATCAATACTCCTCAGGAATTCATCGACCTCGGAGGTGCCATCGTACAAGGTAACTCTTGGATTTCCAGTATCTTTACCGGAGGTACATGTTGGCATAGGTCTTTGGTAAATTGCGCACATGACCCCTTGTTTTTAGGCTCTAGTTCCTTTTACTCCACCTTGTCTTTTTCGACTCTGGTTGTTGGACTTGCCTTAAGCGTGTGTTTGATCAAATAATCGCACTATCGCTCAACCGAGGGTGTGAGAGAGGTTTTGGGTGTTTTGTTATCGATTCCCTTCCGGTCAGAGGGTCGTAGGCCGATTTACGCCTATAGTTATTTTCTCTAGCCGATTTATGAGGCTTAGGGTTTGTTCGTGATAGTTAGGGATTCGGAAGTCGAATGTGTTGATGACTTCTCTTCCGAGTCCGAGGACCGGTGTTGAGTTGTGCGTATATGATGCCCCTTTGCCGTATGGCATCTCCTTTTTATATAGAGGGTAGGAAACTTGGAGAGGAGGGTAAGAGAATTAGGGTAAATCTCTTTCTCTTTTAAGGATATCTTTTATTTGTTTAAAAAGATTTATGATAATCTTATAGTGAGCCATGTCCAAGGTATTCGGACCTTAATATATGTTTCCTCTTATAGAGGATTTAACATGTATATTCCTCCGGAGCTAAGTAATTTGATTTAGGTGCTCCGGGATTACTTCTGCTTACGGAAGCAATGCTTCGTATAGGCGTTTTATATCTGTTCGGAGGTATATTTTTCGAATACGGAGGTAGAGCTCCGTATAGGGTATATCATCAAGCCCCCCAGTCTAATTGGAGAGGCTGCCTGCAGAGTGTCCGGTTAGACTTCAAAAACAATGTTCGCCTCCCAGATCATTATTTCGGAGGTCTACCAGAAACAACGTGTGTTAAGTCAAAGCTAACTTGTAAGACTTTTTAGTCCTTATCTCCACATTTTACTTGGACGGTTAAGATTTGTTTAGCAACCTTAGCTATAAATACTCCATATTTGTTTAACAATGTATTCAAAATATAAAGTTGTTACCTTTCCTATAGGCGATATCTACTCCAGCGGCTATCCCATTCTTCTCTTCTTCCCTTCTTCCTTTCGGCATCATCCTTTTGAAGAGATATGTGCTCCTAACTTGATTTCTTCTTTTAATCTTCTTTCCATATCGTAGTGTGATTAGGGATGTATTTGAGTTTTACAACTTGAAACCCTAGTATTGTCTTTGACCGATGAAGGTCTTTAGATCCAGGTTTCTCTGTTATTTACTCAGCCCTATTTTAGTTATCCAGTGGTTCCATTTTGCTGCTCCATCTTTGGATCTTGTAATCCCCATTTGTCATCTGCCCCTCCCCTCTTTTCTTTTTCTTTTTCTTTTTTCTAATTCATTTTTTTTTCTTTTTTTCTTTTTTTTTTTTTTTTGAAATGGGGGTGGCGATAACTTTGAGTGATATTTCTGGATTTGTGTCTGGTCAGCTCCATTTATATCGTTGATGTTGCTCGCTTTTTGTGTAAAGCGTCCCTATAATATCCTGTTGTTGTCGTTGACTCCTCTATCTCTTTTTATCTTCCTTCTTTTGTTGTCATCACTTATGACGCTCTTCTTCTTTTTCTTTTTTTATTTAATGTCTTATGACCGTCGCCTTATGACGTGGTTGTCTTATGGCAGTCGTCTTATGATGTGATTGTCTCATGGCAGTCGCCTTATGACGTGGTTGTCTTATGGCAGTCGCCTTATGACGTGATTGTCTCATGGCAGTCGCCTTATGACGTGGTTGTCTTATGGCAGTCGTCTTATGACGTGATTGTCTCATGGCAGTCGCCTTATGACGTGATTGTCTCATGGCAGTCGCCTTATGACGTGGTTGTCTTATGGCAGTCGCCTTATGACGTGATTGTCTCATGGCAGTCGCCTTATGACGTGGTTGTCTTATGGCAGTCGTCTTATGACGTGATTGTCTCATGGCAGTCGCCTTATGACGTGATTGTCTCATGGCAGTCGCCTTATGACGTGGTTGTCTTATGGCAGTCGTCTTATGACGTGATTGTCTCATGGCAGTCGCCTTATGACGTGGTTGTCTTATGGCAGTCGCCTTATGACGTGATTGTCTCATGGCAGTCGCCTTATGACGTGGTTGTCTTATGGTAGTCGCCTTATGATGTGATTGTCTCATGGCAGTCGCCTTATGACGTGGTTGTCTTATGGTAGTCGCCTTATGATGTGATTGTCTCATGGCAGTCGCCTTATGACGTGGTTGTCTTATGGTAGTCGCCTTATGATGTGATTGTCTCATGGCAGTCGCCTTATGACGTGGTTGTCTTATGGTAGTCGCCTTATGATGTGATTGTCTCATGGCAGTCGCCTTATGACGTGGTTGTCTTATGGTAGTCGCCTTATGATGTGATTGTCTCATGGCAGTCGCCTTATGACGTGGTTGTCTTATGGTAGTCGCCTTATGATGTGATTGTCTCATGGCAGTCGCCTTATGACGTGGTTGTCTTATGGTAGTCGCCTTATGATGTGATTGTCTCATGGCAGTCGCCTTATGACGTGGTTGTCTTATGGTAGTCGCCTTATGATGTGATTGTCTCATGGCAGTCGCCTTATGACGTGGTTGTCTTATGGTAGTCGCCTTATGATGTGATTGTCTCATGGCAGTCGCCTTATGACGTGGTTGTCTTATGGTAGTCGCCTTATGATGTGATTGTCTCATGGCAGTCGCCTTATGACGTGGTTGTCTTATGGTAGTCGCCTTATGATGTGATTGTCTCATGGCAGTCGCCTTATGACGTGGTTGTCTTATGGTAGTCGCCTTATGATGTGATTGTCTCATGGCAGTCGCCTTATGACGTGGTTGTCTTATGGTAGTCGCCTTATGATGTGATTGTCTCATGGCAGTCGCCTTATGACGTGGTTGTCTTATGGTAGTCGCCTTATGATGTGATTGTCTCATGGCAGTCGCCTTATGACGTGGTTGTCTTATGGTAGTCGCCTTATGATGTGATTGTCTCATGGCAGTCGCCTTATGACGTGGTTGTCTTATGGCAGTCGTCTTATGACGTGATTGTCTCATGGCAGTCGCCTTATGACGTGATTGTCTCATGGCAGTCGCCTTATGACGTGGTTGTCTTATGGCAGTCGCCTTATGACGTGATTGTCTCATGGCAGTCGCCTTATGACGTGGTTGTCTTATGGCAGTCGCCTTATGACGTGATTGTCTCATGGCAGTCGCCTTATGACGTGGTTGTCTTATGGCAGTCGCCTTATGACGTGATTGTCTCATGGCAGTCGCCTTATGACGTGGTTGTCTTATGGCAGTCGTCTTATGACGTGATTGTCTCATGGCAGTCGCCTTATGACGTGATTGTCTCATGGCAGTCGCCTTATGACGTGGTTGTCTTATGGCAGTCGCCTTATGACGTGATTGTCTCATGGCAGTCGCCTTATGACGTGGTTGTCTTATGGCAGTCGCCTTATGACGTGATTGTCTCATGGCAGTCGCCTTATGACGTGGTTGTCTTATGACAGTCGCCTTATGACGTGTTGTCTTATGACAGTCGCCTTATGACGTGGTTGTCTTATGGCAGTCGTCTTATGACGTGATTGTCTCATGGCAGTCGCCTTATGACATGATTGTCTCATAGCAGTCGCCTTATGACGCTCTTCTTCTTTTTCTTTTTTTATTTAATGTCTTATGACCGTCGCCTTATGACGTGGTTGTCTTATGGCAGTCGCCTTATGACGTGGTTGTCTTATGGCAGTCGTCTTATGACGTGATTGTCTCATGGCAGTCGCCTTATGACGTGATTGTCTCATGGCAGTCGCCTTATGACTCTCTTTTCGTTGCTTTATGGATGCTTAATCAGGCGTCCCCTTTAAAGCTTTTCATGAAGATTTTGTGTATTGTTATTTATTACGCGCATTTGTTTTTGATCGATCTTTGAAAGCTTTATTTCTTTGAAAATAATTCGCAGGAGGACATTACATAGTAAGGCTCCTATCTGCTAGCTTTCATTTGTTGCTCCGTATTACTCGGAGTCTTTGTTTGTGCTTCATCTTTGTCTTCCGACCACGTTTCCATAGCGGGCCGTGTCAGTTTATCTGTTGATTCTGGGTTTTTCTGACCGGGTTCGCTGGTTTGGTGCTGTAGCACCTCTTTCCTTGTTGTTCTCTTGTTGCCGTGAGGACTTGTACCTGTAGCGGGTTAGTTACTTGATTGTCCCATGTTTCCAATTTTAATGCTTCTTTTTGTACTTCCCTTTCGAGGTGTTGCAACTTTCCAGCGGTTATTGCTTCTTCTATAGCTTTCTGGAGATTCCGGCATAGGTCCGTGTCATGTCCATAATCTTTGTGGAATGCGCAATATTTTCCTCGATCCCTTTTTTCGGGTTGTTAGTCTGGCTGGGGCTGGGAAGGTTTGTGCTATCCGCTCTGTTGCGAGAATGTCCTTCGGTGATTTTGTTAATTTCAGCAGTATTATTCTTCTGCCTTCTTTGGCTTTGCTTCCCCACCTGGGGTTTACTATGGGACCCTCGTTTCCGCTATCCGTCGGATCTCTTTTTCGTTTTCCTAGAGCGTACTCCGCTTCAGTCGTTTCTTTGACATCGAGCCAAATGTGATCCTTGGTTGTCAATTCGTCATACATTTCTGGCAAGTTTGTCGTGAGGTGTTCGATTAGCTCAACTGCTCGTAGCTCATGAATGAGTCCCGATATCCTCTGGCTTTCCGGCAGTCCACTTATCTCATGGGTTTCATTTGTGTATCTTCCAACAAAATCCCTAAGTGTCTCTCCACTTTGTCGTTTTATGTTGTGCACCGACACATGTGTTTTCTGATGTTTCCTTTGCGTATTGAATTGTGATCTGAACTTAGTTTTGAGAGCTTCGAAACTATTTATCGAGTCTGCCGGTAGGCTATCAATCCATTCCCTTGCATCGTTTTCCAGGGAGTATGAGAACGCCTGGCAGGTAGTTGGCATGTCCCATCTTTGGATCATTGCTACTCTGATTAATTTGTTCAAAAAGTCGTCTGGATCTCCTTTTCCATCATAATACCCTAGGTTCTGGGGGTATTTCATATTTATCGGTAATGGGTTGTTTCTTATGTTATTAGTGAATGGGCTATTTGTGTTCCTTAGGTGTGACGTGCCCATGGATTCCCACTCATGCGAGGGGTATCTCCAGGCGTTGTCTCCATCTATCTCTCCTTGTCTTACGTCCGACTTGTGTTGACCTTGGATCTGATTTCCTTGGTCAGGTCCGTCCTCCGAGGTTCCCGTTTGGGGATTACGTATTTCCCGGGAACTGCTCCGTGCATTTGGGGAGTTATTTGGTGGTCCGGTGAGTATGCTCTTTCCCGACCCTTCCCCCATAAGGTGATCATCGCAGGTGTGTTGTCCTATTGGCTCCAGCTCATATACCTGACTTGTCTCCCTAAGATGCCTGGTAATTGCACATAGCACATCATAGTTTGCTTGTACATACGCATCAATGATTTATTTGTCTATTAACGTCGGTCCCTGGTTCGTATTTCCAGGTTGATTTGCTATTCTTGAAATCCTTATTTATGGCCCATCTGTCTGGGAGATAACCCCATGAGCTTGCGCTCTTTCCGGGCCGAAGGGAATACGGTCCTGCCCATGCTTGTTTTGGCTGCGAGATACTGTAGGGATGGATTCATCTTGGCTTTGTAATGGTAGCGTGGGTCTCCCTTGATCTGGTTCCGGTGACCCTGGTATAGATTTATCTTGGTGTTGATCTTGTGGCGTTGGTATGGGTCCGTCTCGGTCTTGACCTCGGGACGCTTGCATGTGTTCGTCTCGGTCTTGACCTTGGGGCGTTTGCACTGATCCGTCTCAGTCTTGACCTTGGGACGTTTGCACTGGTCCGTCTCGGTCTTGACCTCGGGATGTTTGCACTGGTCCGTCTCAGTCTTGACCTCGGGACGTTTGCACTAGTCCGTCTCGGTCTTGACCTCGCAACCCCGGCGCGGACCTGTCTCGGTCTTGGCCTTGGGGAATCAGTCTCGACATGTTGTAATTGTGCGCTTCATATATCTCCTGGTCCACTGATGTCAACGCCCGGCTAAGGTTTTCCGCGTTTTTTAATATCATCGGGGTTTTTGCCTGTAGCCCATCTATCGGGAAGGTGTTTCTGAAAACACGTGACCTTTCTTGGTCCACAGGAGCGGGTCCAGACTTCTGACATCGTTGATGTGATATTTTATATGTAGATCTACGCAGGCCTTGACCTCGCGACATAAGCATAGCTAAGTCTCGGTCTTGCCCCTGTGAACCAAGTTCGACTCTTGTTGTTGCGTTTCTGTCATCGGTCACGACGGTGGGTAGATCACAATTTGGCACAAACGTGTCGAATGGGAGCCGCCCCTAAAGGTTCAATCCTCTTGGGGACACTAGAAGTCCCTCCATGTTGTGCAAACTTAAAGGGTGGCTGGTATCTCTGTCGGCCATGATAGCTGATTATTCTGATCGCGGGTGGGTTCGGAAAAAAAGCGTGTGTTGTTTGCTTTTGGTCATGTCCCACGGAAGGCGCCAATTTGTTTGATCAAATAATCGCACTATGGCTCAACCGAGGGTGTGTGAGAGGTTTTGGGTGTTTTGTTGGCGATTCCCTTCCGGTTAGAGGGCCGTAGGCCGCTTTACGCCTATAGCTGTTGTCTCTAGCCGATTTATGAGGCTTAGGGTTTGTTCGTGATAGTTAGGGATACGGAAGTCGAATGTGTTGATGACTTCTCTTCCGAGTCCAAGGACCGGTGTTGTGTTGTGCGTATATGATGCCCCTTTGTCGTATGGCATCTCCTCTTTATATAGAGGGTAGGAAACTTGGAGAGGAGGGTAAGAGAATTAGGGTAAATCTCTTCCTCTTTTAAGGATATCTTCTATTTGTTTAAGAAGATTTATGATAATCTTATAGTGAGCCATGTCCAAGGTATTCGGACCTTAATATATGTTTCCTCTTATAGAGGATTTAACATGTATATTCCTCCGGAGCTAAGTAATTTGATTTAGGTGCTCCGGGATTACTTCTGCTTACGGAGGCAATGCTTCGTATAGGCGTTTTATATCTGTTCGGAGGTGTATTCTTCGAATACGGAGGTAGAGCTCCGTATAGGGTATATCATAAGCGTGCACTCTTGATACTGCGGGGTTGCAATATTGTACGGGTAATACCATGATGTTTGCATGTGTCCCGGATAGCTTCCGCCGAAGTGTGGTGTCCCCATGTACAGGATAAATGGTCCTCCGTAAGGATAAAATTATCACCCGAGGTAGTACGGTGGATATGCACTCGATGTCTGATACGTTCCTAGCCCGGGTGTTGTTTGCATAATGTCTGTTGCAGTTATCCCAACTGGGGTTCCCTGATAAATCGGGTATGGTGGGTATACCGGCATTGGGCTTTTTATCGTTTTGGAGTTATCTTTATTTTTGCTTCATGTTTCTTCTGTCTTGTTTTGATCTCTTTTGGTTGGCTGCTCACAGGTCCTTCCTGTTGCTATTGAATTGCCTTCTGCATCTTGGATCTAATCTTCGTTTTCTTTCCCGCATTCCTGCACTATTGGTGACGGATTAACTTGTGTCGTGCACTCAGGGTGTGACGCAGTATCTATCTCTGGAGCCTGAACTGTATCTTATTCAACTCTACTCTCCCTTATCTCGAGATCGTCACCTATTACCTTGTTTAGGGACATTATCTGTCGGGTCTCTTGATCCGCTGTCTGGCCGACTGACGGCTGTTGGCCCACTCTGGTTTTTTGTTCTTCCAGGGAGCTGCGTCCTTCGACCGGGAATGTCTTGTCGTTACTTACCTCATGATTGTGGGCAATGTCCGACCTGTGTTGTCCCGGAAAGGAATTAGGGTTTGACATAATGCTTTTTTGATCGTGGCTGGATTCGAACTTGGGGGCAAAGGTCCCACGGATGGCGCCAATTTTTTTGATCAAATAATCAAAATATGACTCAACCGGAGGTGTGAGGTTGGTTTAGGGTGTTTTGTTGGCGATTCCCTTCCGGTCAGAGGGCAATAAAGTTGCTTTACGCCTTTAGTTGATTGTCCTTAGCCTGATTTATGAGGCTTAGGGATTTTCCGTAATAGTTAGGGATTCGGAAGTTGAATGTGTTAATGATGATGTGTTGTATGGCACCTCCTCTCTTTATATAGAGGGTAAAGTCTTGAGGAGGAAGATAGGGATTTAGAGTAAATCCCTTCCTCTTTTTTGTGATATCTTCTAAGTATAGAAGATAAGTTTAGGACTCTTAAACCGCGTCCTAGGTTTTAGGAGTGTTTGATTTCATTCCTTTTTGGGAGGTCGGATAAGCATGGAAAGAATTCATGTGTATCCGTTCCTCATTATTTGTGATTTATTTTAGGAGCTCCGGGATTACGGAGGTATACATCGTAGCTTTAGCTATGGATATGTTTGCTTGGTACGATATGTTAGTACATTCGCTGTTTACGAAGGGTCCTTCGTATCTAGTCTTTTACACGGAAGTAGAGCTCCGTATACGGTATATATGATCAACGGGAAACTGCGAATATAGCTAAGCATGCAATCACTAAACCAATTATTCAAAATGCAAAGGAAAAGAAAGGAAAATACGATGTCTCATCACCCCGTAGGATGGATACAAACATAACAAATTAAAGAAAAGTACTGAAAGGTAAATAGTTCAAACAACCAAGTATACAAGCTGTTATCAACATACAAATAGCTTTCGTCATCTCCTCAGCAATATGATCAGCTAAGTAGGGGGTACCCCAGCATTCATCCGCCTGGTGGACCAAAGAAAGAGTCAAGCGCCTGCTCAGCCATAGTCCTAGGCGCCGATCCTCCTGCCTCTGCATCGCCACCCTGAGTACCTGCAAAAGAACCAAATGAAACTGGATGATCAGGCCCCGTTCCCCCAAGATCGTGGGAAGCAGGCTGCTAGAACTAGCGCTCGGGTGGGTACCAAAATCCACCGGTCCTCTGCTGAGGAATGAAGATGCTGGGAGGGGTATAATTTGGAGCAGGCTGAGGTGGAGTAAACTCACGCCCCTGATAACTGGCCTCCCACATCCTGTGGTACCGCTGCTGATCATACATAATCCTGCTCATCCCAGAACCCAACCATCTAAAATCCTGATCCATTCTAGCCTGGAACTGCTGTTGTGACTCCCACATGGAGTTAACAGTGGACTACAAGGTAGAAAGATCTAAACTGGAAGAAGCAGAAGGTCCTACTGAGGAAGATGCACCTGCAGAAGATGGTGCACGACGCTTAGTACATCGTGCTGGCTGTGGTGGTTGCTCTGGTGCGTCTGGCATATCCTCATCATCTACACCTTCAGGACTGGTCTGACCAAATGAAATCATCACATGTAAATTAGGGTGCTGACTAGGCTGAAGCAACCCAAAGCGATCAAGATAATTATAGGTGAATGCCCTCATCCTCTTCCAAGTCAACCTGCAATCCACATTGGCCCTGTCATTCTCACAACCAAAAAACTGCACCATTTTCGTGATAAAGTGGCCACAAACAAGACTCGCATCCCTCGCTCCTCGGGTGCCCATGTGCTTTGCCAAGACATACGGGGCACAAGCTGTCTTATACGGAGCACCCTCATCAAACAATCTGAGTAACCAAAGATCCTCCAAGTAAATTTTGTCCATCTGATTAGAACGCTGGACAAAGAAAAAACCTAACATCTTATGGAAGATCCTCAAAATGGGCGACAGAATCTGATTCGCCCCACTAGCCGAGGACCAAACTTTCCCCCCAGAAATCCTGGTATAATAATCCCTCTGATTACCTTCAGCGAACCCCTGAGTCTCCCTAATCCCATGGAACAACAACCTCTTGAATGCATTATTATTTTCCAACATCTCACGAGGATACATCCCCGTGCAAACACCAAACTCAGCAATAGAAAGCGCCCTCTGCTTTCCCCCACACCTAAAATATATAACCTTGTCATCAAAAATACTCTTGACAGTTTCAATTCCTTTCACGGATATAGTCGAATAAACCTCTAGACACCACTCTCTACAAATCTCCTCCCGATTACTGAAGATATTAGCCCACAAATCACATTGAACCTCATTAGGATTACCATACTCGTCTGAAGACGCTATTTTGAGGAGCATCAACCTATTAATGTCAGTCCGAATAAGTAAGTGATCAAGCATAACCGGATCCATATACCTTGGTTGATGAATGTCCTTGTGCACAATCTTGGCTAACCGATTAGTAAAAATAACCTTCTCTTCTGCCAAAGCTCTTGGCCATTTGAGCCAAGCATGTGGCTCGGGCCGCATAGCAAGCGCTTCAGCACTTGGTTCAGGAGGTCCTCTTCGTTGTGGTTGTTCACTAGTTTCAGCATTCGTCTCTGGGAACACCCATTCTTCACCCGGTTGAAGACCACCGAGAGAAAGAGCTGTCGAGGTGGAAGTGCGATTTGAACCCCTTTGAGATCGTCCACCTATTGCGGGTTGCTACACACACAAGAAAAACAAACAAACATTTAAACTTAATCATAATTGTATCATATATCCAAGTAAAACAAGAAGTTGGACAGGAGACAGGGTCAACTGCGGCGCAGCCTACCCGCTGCGTCGCATTTTATTGTCTGAAGGCAGGGATGTGGCGCAGTTACATCTCTGCGTCGTAGTGACTTATACGAGAATCGAACTGCGTCGCATCTAGTGGACTGCGGCGCAGACAAATGAAAACTGGGCAGACAGATCAAAAACAACACACCCCACAAATCATTCAATAATCACATAGGGTTTATCATGTATTCAAGCAAAACTTTAATTATCCCTAAAATAATTCGATTAACATGATAACAAGAAGGGTAATGACTAATTAACCAACAATTAAACCAACCCTCTCCCTTATTGACAAAATCTAAGCATAATTTCGAATTCAAATCACAACATAAGCATACTCTTATATAAATTCGAATTTAACCATGAAAATACTATCAAGAAATAGGTAAAGAAGGGAGAAAGAGGAAAACGAGAAGATATTACCTTTCTAGTTCGAGTCATAATGGAAGATTGGATGGAATAAGTAATTAAAGATCTTGAAAATTGATAAAAGAAGGAAGGGGAACGGCTTATATGTTGGGAGAGAAAGAAGTTCAATTATTGAGTAAAGGTAATAAGGTAAAAGAAACCCTAGCCCCCTTTATTTGTTTGACCAGATCGGGATAAGACTGCGGCGCAGTCCAACCCCACACTGCGTCGTAGTGTAATATCGGAAAATATTATTTTATTAATTAATTTTTTAAATGTTTTTTTTTTAATTTTCGATTTTCTGAAATAAAAAACTTACGATGCGTCGCATCAAGAAGACTGCGGCGCAGTTATTAGGACGAGAATTTGGCTACTTCGCAGTTGATAGATGGCGACGCATTCATTCAACCCCACTAACTTACGTCAGAGGGAATGCGGCGCAGTCACAAGGCTGCGTCGCAGTGAACCTTACCCCCACACTTACCTTTTGTTAAGCACCGATTTACTTACCGTACGGCATGGAGGTGACTTCAAACCTGCAATTCTCGACAAAAATACATTAAAAATTGAAAAATAGACAATTTTATTGAAAACAAGAAACACGGGTTGCCTCCCGAGAAGCGCTTAATTTATTAACGAGTCTTTAGCTAGACTCGACCATTCATCACTCGTCCAAATCAAACAATGGGAGTTCCTCAATAACAACTCCCTCAGTAGCTTCTTCCTCCTGATATAGCTTTAACATGTGACCATTAACAATAAACGACCCTCCATTCTTTTTAAACAACTCAACATACCCGGACGGGTAGACGTGCTTAATTTCATAGGGTCCTGTCCAACGCGAGGTCAATTTAGGTTGCTTAATCTTAAATTTTGACAAAAACAACAAGACCTTATCACCGACTTTAAAGTCTTTCCTACGGAGCTTATTGTCATGTCAAACTTTGCTCCTTTCCTTGTATAACATGGAACTATCATAGGCACCTAATCGAAGCTCATCAAGCTCATGCAGTTGTAAAAACCTATGTTCACCTGCTTCAATGAAATCCATGTTACAATTTTTCAAGGCCCAATCAGCCTTATGCTCAATTTCAACCGGTTGGTGACAGGTTTTGCCATAAAGTAGCCGATATGATGTAGTACCAATAGGCGTCTTATAGGCGGTCCGAAATGCCCATAGGGCATCATCTAACTTTTTGGACCAAATCTTGGGATTGTTTCCTATGGTCTTTTCTAAGATTCTTTTCAAGGCTCGGTTTGTGTTTTCAACTTGACCGCTAGTTTGAGGGTGGTAAGAAGTGGAGAAACGATGAGTAACTCCATACCTTTTTAGCACCTTGGCTAATTGATGATTGGCAAAATGGGTGCCGCGGTCACTAATAAGGGCTCTAGGGACACCAAACCGAACAAAAAACTTCTTTAAAAAGTCTATAACTACTCTAGCGTCATTAGTGGGTAAAGCCTTGGCTTCCGCCCACTTGGACACATAATCAACAACAACCAAGATATAAAGGGACTTATTGGAGGGTGGGAAAGGTCCCATGAAGTCAATACCCCAAACATCGAAAACTTCACATACCTGAATCATCTGTTGGGGCATTTCATCCCTTTTAGTGATGTTACCTTGTCGCTGGCAAGAGTCACAAGTCTCAACTAGAGTTTTAGCTTCCTTAAAAATGGTCGGCCAGTAGAAACTTGCATCATAAACCTTCTTACTGGTTATAGAGGGTCCGTAATGCCCACCGGTAGGACCATAATGACATGCATCTAAAATCTTCCGGGTTTCTGCACGGACACACATCTCCTGATCATTCCATCTGCGCACATTCTAAACAAATAGGGGTCATCCCAAAAATAATATTTCACATCTGAAAATAATTTCTTTTTCTGTTGATATGTGAAATCTTTTGGAACAATATATGCACAAAGATAGTTAGCAATATCGGCAAACCTTGGTGCTTCTTCAACATCAACCTGCATCAAATACTCATCAGGAAAAGCATCATCAATCTCATGCTCTTGCAACTCCTCAAGGTGAGGGTTTTCGAGCCTACTCAAATGGTCGGCCGCTACATTTTTCGCCCCCTTTTTGTCCTTAATCTCTATGTCAAATTCTTGCAAAAGAAAGACCCAACGGATGAGATGGGGCTTGGCATCTTGTTTGGAAAACAAGTACCTCAATGCGGAATGGTCGGTATAAACAATGGTCTTATTAAGAACCAAGTAGGGACGAAATTTGTCAAAAGCATACACAACGGCCAACAACTCTTTTTCAGTCACAGTATAATTTTGTTGAGCCGGGTTGAGAGTCTTACTAGCATAAGAAATGGGACGAAAATGTTTATCATCCCTTTGGCCTAAAACGGGCCTAAGGCAAAGTCGCTAGTGTTTGATCCAAGAATCGTTCAATGGCTCCGACCTAGGGTTTATGAGTGGTTTAGGTGTTTTGGTAGGCGATTCCCTTCCGGTCAAAGGGCTGTAGGCCGCTTTACGCCTTAATGTGTAGGGTTTTTTCTCAAGAGGTGAATGAATCCCCTTGGATGTAAAGCCGTCCCTATATATAGGGGTTAAGAGACTTGGAGAGGAGGAAAAGGAGTTAGGGTAAATCTTTTCCTTCCTTAAAGATATCTTTTATCTTTTTAGAAGATTCGTGATAGTCTCATATCCGAATTGCTCGGATGTTTGATATATCATCCCTTTATAGAGATTTAGATGAATACGAAAGTTTTCGGTCATATCCAGAGCTTTGAGATGATTCTGGTTACGGAGGTCCTTTCCTGCGAAGGTTGTTGCTCCGTACCTGTTAGACGAATATTATTACGAAATACGGAGGTCCTCTGGTATCGGAGGTAAAGCTCCGTACACGGTACATCATCAAGCCCCCCAGTCTAATAAGATAGGCATCCGAGGGCTGTCTTGTTAGACTTAAAATTCTCGAAGGACTAAAAGGTAAATAAATCTTGTAAAAGGGAAAATACCGTATTTTACCTGTCAGTTCTGATCCGATCATTTCCCCAATCTCTACAACCGCTTCTACCCTAATTTTCTCCCTCTTCAGGTCAGTTATTTCCCTGTAATTTCTTCCTTTATTTTTTTGTAGAAATGGCTAAAGTAGGTCGTAGTGATCTGTCCTCCGTTGTCACATCCGAGGGATTGGGGTGGTTTTGCTCTGCTTACCTGTCATCCCTGGACAAGGCGGTTCGCTTGCCGTCCCTTGAGGAAACCGTTGCTAATCCTCCTCAAGGTTTTGTGAGTCTGTATATTGCCCACGTTATCCGAGGCAACTTGAGATTTCCTTTTTCCCCCTTTTTTCTTGATGTAATTAGCCATTATAACTGTCCTTTCTCCTTTATGCATCCGAATAGTGTTGCCCGTATTATTGGATTTGAAATCCTTTGTCGCGCGTATGGTGGTGAAGCGACTGTTGATTTGTTTTCTGCCTTTTTTGATTTGTGTGATGCTGGTGATTGGGTAACTATCTAGAAGAAACCCAAAGTCGATTGCTTTTTGCTGGGTAGTACTGACGTTAGGGGGTGGAAAAATGAGTTTGTTTTCATTGAGAGTTCTGTGATCCCTGAGGCCTACTCATCGTTGTTGATTGGTGTGAAGCCGACTAAGTTTAAAGAGTCGGCACCTGGCTATGTTCTTGATTTGCCCCTGTACCGCCAGATTATTGAGGATCCTGTTAAATTGGATCGTTATCCCGATATTGTATTGTACCAAGCTGGTGTTTTGAAGCAGTGGCCTGACGGAGTTGATTCCAGGATCCTTGTTGAAGGAAAGGGTAAGTATAGTCGTCTTCAGTGGGGATTTTCCTTGTCTTATCAGCTTTTATGGTTTCTGATATGTTTTTTATTCTCCAGAGGTTACATTGGCTGAGTTTGTGAAGGGCGCGTTGTTGGAGTGTCAGCCCAAGTTGTCTGTTATTTCTGCAAAGCTGCTTGCTGGGAAGACTGTGGAGCCTGGAGTTGTCGACACTGAGAAGGAGGTTGCTGCTGATGCTACCCCTTCAAAAAAGAGGAAGGCTCCCTCTAAGGCTCCATCTAAGGCTCCAAAAGAAAATATGAAGCCCCAGTCCATCTTTGATGTGCAGCTACTAGGTGATCTACAGCCTTCAGAAATGAATATGAGTAAGTATTTTTGGTGACATTCTTATCCTCATGGCACATGTCTTCATTATTTATTCCGTTATTGTAAGTGTCCCGGATCCTGAAGTGGTGGAGGATATTCTTCTTCGTTTTGTTCCTGATGATTGGGTTCGGGAATTGGTGGCGTTGGATGCTGGAAATCTTCAGGCCTCTTATGATCAACTTGTTTATATGAGTACTATTGGTGGGACAGTTGTGAATGCCCGATATCGGCTTTTGGCGCAGCGGTATGCAGATATGGAGGGACAGTTGGCTGGTTTGAGAAATCGTCGTCGTGGGGAGGGGTCTTCTGTCTGTGAGTTATGTAGCGGTGAGGAATTTTTTATTTCTCGCCTGCAGAATGAACTTCTTCGTCTTAAGAGGCAGATGGCTGAGCAGAGGGAGCAGTGTTCTGAGTTTGCTAGGCAGCTTCAGGGTGCTCAAGCAAAGATTAATCAGATGGCATCTACCAGTAAGAAGGCCATTGATGAAAAAGATGCCCGGATTGCTGAGCTTGAGGCTCAATTGGAGGAGGCTCGCCAACAAACTGCTGCTGCTGAGGTGAAGTCCAGGAGGGTAGTAGCAGAAGTTATCCCTCATGTTTGCACTGAGTTGATGAGGAGCGAAGAGGCTGGTATGCTGTTGGCGGAGGTCGTGAATGCCAACCGTGCCCAGGAAAGGGCATCTATTTTAGACCAGCTGGCGAGGGATGGGTTGATCACCCTTGCTCCGGACTTTGTGGATCAAACCTCAGAAAGAGTTGCGGCGGTCGAAGATGCTCTTGCTCGTGCAGATTTCCCATTCGTGAAGGATATCTCTTCTGACGATTCTGCCTCTGTCGAAGATCTCCTGCAGAAGAAGCCCCGTACTTCCTCATAACTTTTCAGGAAATACAATTTGTGTGTCAGACATATATTATATTTAAACAATTTTATCCTTATTTGTTATACTCTCTGCATTTTGATTATATTCTATCGGCGTGACGCCAAGACTTTTATCTTAATGCTTGAGTTTTAACCGGGCTTATATCTGTATTTAAGATTTTGCCATGGTTTTGTTGGATTTAATGAGCGTCCTCTTACTCCAACTTTTTATTTATATATTTGTTATTACTTGTACGTACTCATAATTGTATTGCGAAAGGTTGCGACCCTGTTCGCTTAATTCTGGTTTTATTAAAGGCTGCTCCGAAGTAGTTGTACATGTGTGGGAGCTTTTTGTTGCCTTTTAGTGGTAGAATCGGCGAAGGTTGGTTGCATTCCATGGTCTTCCGACTGATTTGTCTTCCATGTCAACCAGATCGTAAGCTCCATTGCCATAGGCTTGAGTGAAACACCCCGAGCTAGGCTCAGAATATTACTGAAAAGATATAGCGTATGCATGGGATTATCGTAGAACATGAACTATATGAATAAAAGGGATTCGGTGAATCCAACATCAACAAACAAGTACATAATGCATAATGCAAAATAAGGGGCAAATGAATCCTGGATCCATGTAAGTCCAAGCCCAAGTTCTAGCACAAGCATCAATCAACCATCACATCTTGGATTCACTTGATTACCTGAAAAGTGTACTAAACAAAGTCAACACTAGGTTGGTGAGTTCGTAGTAATGGTTCACAAGGAACCATCCAAGTCACAAAATGTGTAAAGCATAAGCGAGTCATAACATGTACAAAGTGTGAGTAAATCATAACTTACGGTGAACCAATGCATCACGCATGAATGTAAGGAGGGTTACTCATGGCGTAACCTAGCCATGTATTAGTACTCGTACAAGTGTCTAATCACAATAATTAAAGAAAGCATAACATGTGTGTCCAAACAATAAGACATCACAATGTTCTCAAGTATGAAATACTTGGTAGTACGTCGTACAAAAGCGCGTTCTCAAGTGTATGACACTTGGTAGTACATCAAACCAAACAATAAGTACAACAGCATGTTCTCAAGTGTAAGACACTTGGGAGTACGTCAAACAATCAATGAGTACAAACATAATCAATCTCAATCACAATTCCATCATACCACAAATCATCCAAAACCACAATGCACATACATTTCACACGACTTTACATTTAAGGAACCATAGATGCTTATATATAGGGTCACCCGCAGCCTTCCCACCACATCTACAACTCATTAAATGTATCATCGTCTTCCATGTATGTACAACTATCCTATTCACATCACATAATCCAAATCGAAAACATAATCCAACAACAATAAGCTAAACAGTCAACCAAATCAATCAAACAATCAATCAAGCAATAAGACAAATCGTAACTCAAGTCAACCAACCAATCAATCAAACAATCAAGCACGTATGTGTACACTTTTCAGCCCGAATCTCAATTGAGTAGGGAGCTACGGAACTCACCTTGATCGGCAATAACAATTTATGAATGAGTTATAAGCGTTCAACGATCGTCACAAGTCCACACCTATATATATACGCCACATATGTATTAATATATCAAGTAAAACCCTAATTAGGTTCTTAAATGTGCTTCAAGCCGTTGACCGACTTCCGAGACCCACTATGGTCATAAAAGGGGTCATTAGTTAGTTTGGATCGAGTTAAGGTCGTGCAAGGATTGTCACACGCCCAAAACTCACATTAAGTTCAATACATGTATTATTAAGTTTAACAAAGTCCTAGATTTGAGTTTTAGAATGGAACTCTAACTTTGAACGCCCCTTGTGAAACATACACGCTACGACAAAGGGTGGAAATGGACTCATTTGAAAGCTTTACTCGATCCTAGGACAGTGGTACACAAACTAGAACAGCAAAAGAGAACAGCAAGCTGCAAGGCAGCGTCTGGAACGGTGGTGCCACCGTCTTAGACGGTGGCCCAGAAATGCTTTACGCTGGCCTGCTCTGTCTTACGGTGATTTTGGGAGTGAGACGTTGAAGCTGGCATATCCAGACCACCGTCTGGGACGGTGGTGTTGGGTGTCTGAGACGCTGAGCGAAATCTGGGCGTGCAACAGCAGCTAAGTGACACAAACCGACCCATTTCATGTCCAAAACTCGTTTTTGACTTTCAAAATGACTAGGGAAGCATCAAGACTCGATCCAAAGCATAATTAAGCATAAATGAACATTAATATACGTAACCCACTTTAATTTAACAACCCAAAACCTCTAAATCTTGTTGAAATTCTGTTTTGACCCATTTAAAAACCAAGAACCCTAATTTCATAGCAAAAACCCTAATTTGCCTTGAATTCGATTTCAGGAGGTCCAAGACTCAATTTGATTCGTAAACAAACATAGATAAACACATTTTGACAAACCCATTTCGTAATTTCAATCCTTTTCCTCAATTTCTTGACCAAAAAATCAATTTGACCTAATTTACTAATATAAAACCTAATTTTGACCCAAGTGGGTTTTGACCCGATTTATGATCCAAGAATACTTGAGTTTTACTAGAAACAAGTTTACAAACATAGAATAGTTGATTTGGGAGGAGATTGACTTACAAATCTTGCTCCAAAGTGTTGAGCCCGAATTTAACCCGAAATGGTGAATTCTTGAACTTGATAAACCCAATTTTTGATATGATGAATAAATGATGATTAAGATGATGATTCTTGTACAAAATTAAGCCAATAACATTTAATGTTGTAAGAACTTAATGAAAGAGAGAGAGCAAGTATGTGTGTTTGTTCAATGAGGGAGAAATGGAAGAGATGAAATGAATGGATGGATGGAGTGGTGGAAGAATATGGAGAGATAAGGTTGGGTAAAGTAGGTGGGTCATGGGTGTGGGTAAGATCCACGGGTTGACCCGTCTCAATTACTAGTTTAATCAAACGCTAATTTGCATCGTTTAGTATCGTACCATCAAATAAGTGATCAATCGACCCGTTTAGCATAGTACTCGTCATTTAATCCAAGAAAAGCGCTTAGTTATATCACTTATTGAGTTCGTTAGTCAAATCATATAATTAGTCAAACAGTCAAAAGTCTCGGGTGTTACATTGAGCCACTTTGTACGGTCCTTCCCATGTTTGGCTGAGCTTACCTTGATCTCCTTCCTTGCTCTGACTATTGAGCCTTAGCACATAGTCTCCTGGTTTGAAGGTTGATTTCCACACCCTTTTATTGTAGTAGTTCTCTACTTTTTGTTTGTAGGATGCTGCTCTTATTGCTGTTATTTCCTTTCGTTCGTCCAGGATGTCCAAATTTAGTCGAAGGTTCTCTTCATTGTTTTCTGTTTCTAGGTTGGATACCCTGCATGTTGATACTTGGAGCTCCGTTGGCAGGACTGCTTCAGATCCGTATACCAAGCTAAAAGGAGTCTCCTTCGTTCCCCTTTTTGGTGTAGTCCTAAGTCCCCATAGGACCAGTGGAATTTCATCTACCCATCCTTTCCGGGTGGGGCCCAACCTTTTTTCTATACCTTTTACGAGGTCTCTATTTGTTACTTCAACCATTCCGTTACCCTGTGGGTGGTACACGGATGTGAAGTTCTGCTGGATTTTTAGCCAGTTGCAGAATTCGGGGAAGGTGCCCTCCGAAAATTGCTTTCCATTGTCAGAGATGATTATGTGTGGTACTCCGAATCTGCACACGATATGTTCGAAGACGAATTTTTTGATGTTCTTCCCAGTTATCTCTATCAATGGTTTTGCTTCTACCCACTTGGTGAAGTAATCTATTGCAACGACCAAAAATTTATGTCCTGATGCTGCTAATGGAAGTGGCCCGACTATGTCGATCCCCCATTGCGCAAATGGCCAGGCTGAGATGACGGAGGTCATATCTTGTTTTGGCATTCTGCTAACATTTGCATGTAGTTGGCAGTTTACGCATATTTGCAGTATTGCCGAAGCGTCCTGGTGCTTTGTTGGCCAGTAATATCCAAGTCTTAGTATTTTTGCTACTACTGACTTTGGGCCAGCATGGTGCCCGCAGATTCCTCCGTGCATCTCGGTGATAATTGTATTGGCTTCATTTGGCCCCACACACCTTAACCACGGCGTTAGGAAGGCCTTTTTGTATAATATTCCATCCATGATTTTAAATTGTGGTGCCTTGATTCGTATTTTCCTGGCCTCATTTTTATCTTTCGGCAGGAGTCCACTAATTAGGTATTCTCTAATAGGTTTCATCCAGTTTTTGGGGTCTTCTTTTATTATGTCCAACACTTCTTTTTCGCTTATTGATCTGTCTTTGAGTACTTCAATCAAGACGTCCTTTGCTAGGTGGGAGAAGGTGAGAGATGCTAATTTGCTTAATGCATCTGCTTTTTGGTTCTGATTTCTCCTTATGTGCTCTATTTCAAATGATCCGAAGCAGTTTATAAGTTCATGGACTTTCTCCAGGTACTGTTTAATTGTTGGTTGCTTTGCCTCGAATTCCCCTTAAACTTGTTTTGCCACTAGCTGGGAATCTACGTATGCGTGGATGTGGCAGACCTTCATCTCTCTTGCTATGCGGAGTCCTGCTAGTAGTGCTTCGTTATTTGTTGTTTCGAATTCAAACCTTAGGGCATATGTGTATTCTTTTTTATCAGGCCCTATCAGCATCAATCCAGCTCCGGAGCCGCTTTTACTTGAGGCCCCGTCTGTATATAGCTGCCATTCATCGCGGTCTTGATCCTCAGTGATGGTCAGTGTGCTTGAGTGACTTCGTAGCTCCGGTTTCTTTGTTATGCTGTGTTTCTGCGATGAAGTCTGCTAGCACCTGTCCTTTCACTGAACTTCGCGCTCTGAATTCGATGTCGTGTTCTCCGAGCTCGATGGCCCATTTGGCCATTCTTCCTGATTTCTCCGGTTTTAGTAACACCTGTTTGATTGGTTTGTCCGTTAGGACAACTATATTGTGAGCTTGAAAATACCTTCGTAGTCTTCTGGCGGTGTGGACTAATGCCAGAACTAACTTTTCAAGCTCCGGGTACCGTGTTTCTGCTCCTTGCAGAATTCTGCTAACGAAGTAGATCGGTATTTGCTTCTTATCTCTTTCTGCTAATAATACGGAGCTCACGCATTCCGCAGATGACGCTATATATATGTATAGCGTCTCTCCTGCTATTGGAGATGTCAAGGTTGGTAGCTCCGCAATGTACTTCTTCATTTGTTCGAAAGCTTCGCCGACTTCGATGGTCCATTTAAAGGTCTTCTTGTCGATGCACCCTTTAAGTGTTTTGAAGAATGGGAGTTGCTTTTCTGCCCCTCTGGACAAAAATCTGCTCAGCGTTGCCAACTTTCCATTCAGGCTATGTACCTCTTTTATGGATGTTGGTGGGAGCATTTGTGAGAGTTTATTTACTTTGGACGGGTTTGCTTGTATCCCCTTCTTCGTTATGTAGTATCCGAGGAATTTTCCTTCTTCTACTCCGAATGAGCACTTCTTCGGGTTCAACTTCATGTTAATGCTTCTTAGCGTGTTAAAGGTTTCCTGTATGTCCAATAACAGTTCATCCTCGCTCCTACTCTTGATGACCATATCGTCAACATAGGCTTCCAAGTTTCTCCCTAACTGATGTTGGAAAGCCTTATCGACCAATCGCTGATACGTAGCTCCTGCATTCTTCAAACCAAACGGCATTTTTGTGTAACAATATATTCCTTTGCTGGTATAAAACGATGTTTTTTCTTCGTCACCCTTGGCCATCTGTATCTGATGGTAGCCTTTATACGCGTCCAGGAAGCACTTCAGTCTGAAATCTGCTACAGATTCGACCTTCCAGTCGATCTCCGGCAAGGGGTAGCAATCTTTTGGCGTGGCTTTGTTTATGTTTGTAAAGTCTACGCACATTCGCCACCCCCCGTCGTTTTTCCTTACCATGACCGGATTGGCTACCCATGTCGGGTATACCGACTCTTTTACTATCCCTGCTTTTAAAAGCTCGTCTACTTCGTTGAGTGTAGCCTGATCTCTTTCCGCAGCTAAGGATCTCTTCTTCTGGTGGATCGGAGTCAAGTGTTTGTGTTCATTCAACCTGTGCTCCGTTGTGAATTCTTCACCCTGTATCGATATCTTTCGCGGGACTCCTGTCATATCGGAGTATTCCCATGCGAAGACATCCATGTTTCCTTCTAGTAGTTTTCGAAGTTTCAGTTTGAATTCCTTTGGTAATAGTTTCCCTATTGCGACCAACTGCTCCGGGAATGCTGGGTTTATCGCGATTCCTTCTTCTTTATCTTGCTCCGCTATCGCTGGGATTGTAACTTTCGTTTCTTCCTTGGCTCTTTTTACACCATGGACATGTCTCCCAGCGTCGCGTCTGGATTCTATCGTCCCTACCCCTTCTGGGGTTAGGAACTTGACCATTGAATGGATTGTTGACGCGACAATTCCCAGCTTCCTCATGGCGGGTCTGCCTAATAGCATGTTATAGGGGGAAGGTGACCTTACTATAACGAAATCGAGCCCCTCCGTTCTGACAGTGGGCGGTTGTCCGATTTCGACAGCCAGGTTTATCTCTCCTATTGGCCAGATCCGCTCTCCAGCGAATCCTATTAATGGTGTCTTGGCAGAGGTCATCAGGCTCCTTATCTGATCGGGGAGTTTCAGAAAGCAGTGTTCATAAAGAACGTCGCATTCGCTCCCCCCATCGATATACACCCTGTGAACCAAGATGTTGCAGACGGTGACTTGTATTACCAATGGG
This sequence comes from Erigeron breviscapus, assembly GCA_034093135.1. NCBI lineage: Eukaryota > Viridiplantae > Streptophyta > Magnoliopsida > Asterales > Asteraceae > Erigeron > Erigeron breviscapus. Next base: position 77,881,776 of record CM067171.1, on the reverse strand, counting down.
TCCTCCGAGAACGTGTTGGTTTCCTTAGAGTCGAAAATTATGTCTTCTGCTGTGACACTATCCTCTGCGCTTTTTCTTTTAACCCCTTTTTCGGAAAGACTCTGAGGTGGCCTATAGCTACCGCCCCTTGTCTCTCTTGCTCCGGGGTTGAGGTCGGCCATCTTACTCTCTCTTTTTTTTATCAAGGGTGGGCTCGGTAGTTGTTTGGTCCCACGGATGGCGCCAATTTGTTTGATCCAAGAATCGTTCAATGGCTCCGACCTAGGGTTTATGAGTGGTTTAGGTGTTTTGGTAGGCGATTCCCTTCCGGTCAAAGGGCTGTAGGCCGCTTTACGCCTTAATGTGTAGGGTTTTTTCTCAAGAGGTGAATGAATCCCCTTGGATGTAAAGCCGTCCCTATATATAGGGGTTAAGAGAACTTGGAGAGGAGGAAAAGGAGTTAGGGTAAATCTTTTCCTTCCTTAAAGATATCTTTTATCTTTTTAGAAGATTCGTGATAGTCTCATATCCGAATTGCTCGGATGTTTGATATATCATCCCTTTATAGGAGATTTAAATGAATACGAAAGGTTCCGGTCATATCCGGAGCTTTGAGATGATTCTGATTACGGAGGTCCTTTCCTGCGAAGGATGTTGCTCCGTGCCTGTTAGACGAATATTATTACGAAATACGGAGGTCCTCTGGTATCGGAGGTAAAGCTCCGTACACGGTACATCATCAGCTAGCATCACACATTAATTCAAAGGGTAAGGACCAATCGGGTGAAGACATAATAGGAGCATTACTCAATTTGTCCTTAAGAATATTAAATGCATGAAGACAATCATTATCAAAATTAAATGGGACATCTTTTTCCAACAACTTGGTCATGGGTCGGGTGATTTTTGAAAAATCTTTGATGAACCGACGATAAAACCCGGCATGACCCAAAAAGCTTCTTACCGACTTAACATTAGTGGGAGGAGGTAGTTTAGCTATGACATCAATTTTTGCTTTGTCAACCTCAAGTCCCGCTTTAGAAACTTTGTGTCCCAAAACAATCCCTTCCTTTACCATGAAATGGCATTTTTCCCAATTTAAAACCAAATGTGCCCTTTCACACCTTTCCAACATTTTATCAAGACTATCCAAACAACTTTCAAATGAACTTCCAAACACAGAAAAGTCATCCATGAAGACTTCCATGGAAGTTTCAATCATATCTTAAAAAATAGCAATCATGCATCTCTGAAAGGTCCCGGGGCATTACAAAGACCAAAAGGCATTCTCCTATAGGCATAAGTACCAAAGGGAAAGGTGAATGTGGTCTTTTCTTGGTCATTCGGGTCAATGGGTATTTGGAAATAACCCGAAAACCCATCCAAGAAGCAAAAGTACTCGTTTCCGGCAAGCCGTTCGAGCATTTGGTATATGAATGGCAATGGAAAATGGTCTTTACGGGTGGCGTCATTTAACTTCCGATAATCAATGCAAACCCGCCATCCCGTGACAGTTCGAGTGGGAACTAACTCATTTTTCTCATTCAAAACAACGGTCATCCCACCCTTTTTCGGTACACAATGTACCGGACTCACCCAAGGACTATCCGAAATGGGTAATATAATTCCCGCATCTAACAACTTAATGATTTCTTTTTTTTACAACTACTTTCATATTCGGGTTTAACCTACGTTGTCTTTGCACCACCGGTTTAACATTATCAAGAAAATTAAAGGTGTGCTTACAAAATTAAGGACTTATACCCGATATATCGGAAGTTTTCCAAGCAAAGGCCTTTTTATGGGCCTTTAGGACATTCATGAGTCTAGATTTTTCATCCTCCAACAATGAGGACGAGATAACAACGGGTAAAAAGGATATACCTTCGAGATAAGCATACTCGAGATGATCCGGCAAAGGCTTGAGCTCCAAGTTGGTAGGAGGGTTTTCAACCGATGTCAAGACCCGTGTGCTACCATCCTCCGTTATCTTTTCAAAGGTCTCATCTTCCGGTGGAGTTGTGTCAATGCTTAAAGCCAAAATTTCTTCAATTTGATCATTGGTGACCGCATCACCATTAGCGATTTCGGCTTCAACAACTCCACTTGCTTCCATCACTTCTTGCATTTCCATGTCCAAGGCATCATCTATGACATCAATGCGTAAACAAGTATCATCAGAAGAATATGTATGCTTTAATGCTCTATCAACCTTAAAAACAATCCGGTCATCACCGACCCCTAAGGAAATTTCCTTATCCTTAACCCGTATGATAGCATCCGCGGTATTAAGGAATGGGCGGCCTAAAATTAGAGGAACCTTAGCGTCCTCTTCCATTTCAAGGATGACAAAGTCTACGGAAATACAATATGTCCTACTTTAATCCGCATATTCTCCGCTATGCCCATGGGATATTGGAAAGAGCGGTCAGCGAGCCTAATGCTCATTCGGGTAGGACTCAACTCACCTAAGGCCAATTTGGTATAAACAGAATAAGGCATTAAATTAATATTGGCCCCAAGATCGGCCAAGGCATCACAATCATATGAACCAAAAGAACAAGCAATAAGAAAACTCCCTGGATCTTCTAATTTGGGAGGAATCTAGTTCTTGATTATCGCTGAGCACTCGGCACTAAGAACGGTAGACTTCGCCTCTTTTAGTTTCCCTTTATCAATGAGGAGCTCCTTGAGAAACTTGGCGTAATTCGGCATACCTGCAATAAGATCAACTAAAGGAACAGTTATGCTTACCGACTTGATTAAATCAATTAACTTCTGGTAATGCTCCTTAATCTTTTCTTTCCTCAAACGTTGAGGAAATGGGATCTTTGGCTGATAAGGCTTCACTGTTGGCTTTTCAGCTGGTTTGGATGGAACGGCCGGAGTCTGCATGGCTGGGTTCGGCTGCATCTCAATCTCATCATCCACCGCCTCCTCATCATCATTAACCTGCACAACTGGGGTAGACACATCAGGCAAAAAAATGCAGAATTATAAGTGTTACCTGCCCTGGTTGTGACAGCATTCACTTGCTCATTTCTGGAGTTTGGAGGAGTGTATTTCTGCCCCTAATTGTTTCCTGTTGGGGGCCTTGGCTTGGACTGAGTATTACTCGGTAAAGTACCTGGTGGTCTATTTTATTTTATTTTTAGAACGGCACTTGGTGGTCTATTGGAATTTTCAAGCCTCTCAAGCCTCCCTTCCAAGTCTTTTATGGTGGCTTGTTGGTTCTTCATCCCCTGATCAAACTTATTGCCAAGTCCTTCTAAACGGGTAGTCAAGGCATCCAATGATGACTGCATCTTCTTTGACTCTCCTGCCACTTGCTCATTGGTTGCTTTCTGAGTGCCAATGAAATCCTTCATGATGCTTTTCAACTCAGAGTCTGGATCTTTTTTTTTGTGGTGGGATGAGATAGTATTAAGTTCCCTCCCATGTAAATATTATGCTTAGAGTTTGAGGCTAAATTGAACAACGTTACAAGTCAGCACACAACATTCAGTGGATGTCCAAATAATTAAATAATTTATATAGAACAACATGCATGTCATAAAAGGTTAAACATATTGATGATCATGTTTATGAATCCAAATTAGGAAGTGAAGTGGCTTAACCTCAAATTTGAGTAAGATAAACAACGAATAATAAACAATCAATATTAGAGTCAGAATTAGCATGTAAAAAACTGAAATGATGACCATCAAACCTCTAAAAAGATTTCGCTAGTGATGTTGACAGCAAAACCTCCATGACTTCGGCCAATTTCAAATAAAAGAGAGACGACATCTGGCTCATCCTGAAAAAGTGGGAATCAGAATCCCAGTTAACGAGAGTACAAGACAATATCCTACACCCTTGAAGTCTTGAACAATTAAATATGATGACAAATCCGCATGTAACAGGACCACCAACAGGTTCAAATAAAAGCATAATAACAACTTACCTGTGGATATATTTCTAGACTCTGTATTATGCTGTCAACAACTAGTCTAAACATAGGCAGGTCATGGAGCTTGGTTAAACGAAGGACTTTCCTCGCTGTAGATCTCACAGATGAATTCATGTCATTTAGAGTGCCAAGAAACTGTAATATCAAAACAATAAATCATTTAGAATTGCCTGGATCGATACTCAACATTTCACAAGACCAACATGAACTAGAGGTTCCAAAAGGTCGAGCAAGGCGGGTTGCGTAGCAGGTCAATTGGTTTTGAAGCAAAAAAAGGTAACTTACTGTAACAGGTCAGTCGGGCTGACCTAGAACATTCTTTGTCCGATTTTAACATCATCAAAACGCATCGTGAAGACCCTATAATACACACAGTTTTAGAACTTGATATTAGAAACATTCATCAGTATCTTAAAGATACACAGTATCAAATCTCGACACAATCCCTACAAGTCTAAAACCATCCATCACTTCTAGCAAAACCACCAAATTTGTTCCATCAAAATCACAAGAGCAGATGCACAACTCAGCAATGAGGTCTAAATCGAACATCTAAACTGAGGCCTTTTTGCTAAGTGTGTCTGAATTCTATTTCAAAATTTTACTTTTCTATATTTGTTAGATACAAAATTCTTGATTAAACCTAAACTAGTTTTTATGGTATGAAGTGTGAATCTTGTTTGTAGGATGATTTATAGGTACTATGGTTTGTTATATTTGGATTATGTTTGACATGACTTACTTATTATGTATTATGTGATGTTTGCTAATTTGCTGTGCACCAATAATTCAATTTGCATTTCTAGTTACCACATAATACTTCAAGCTAAGTAAACTAGCAAATATCACATAATAAAACAAGCAACATACCAAGTTTGACACTTCATACTATAAAAACTAGTTTAGAATTCATAAATAAGTGCCATCAAAGTTACTCCCATAGAGATCGCTTACAAGTGATGGTGTCGGTCTTCATCGGTGTTATAGTCCATGCACTTGCGGCCTAACCAACTGAAAAAAATAGAAAGAGTCAAGATTTTATTAATAGGTAAAATCAAATAAATTAAACTACAAATTTCAATACCCAAACTCTTCAACCATTGACCAAAATGGTTCATCACCTATCATTTGCCCACATCTTTGAATACTACCCTCATTTTAGGCTCTCCGTTCCTATCAAGACAAGAATGTACAAGATGACTCCTCAACCTCCCTAAAAACGATAAACTTTCCATCAAGATCGTCACCTTTCCCAAAGGTTATATAGAACTCGGATCCAATTTGATCCGTTCCTACCATGGCTACAAATTCCCTTTGATCGTATAATAATGTATGATTTTCATGAAAAAGATTTTCAAAAACAAAGTGGCCTTCGTATCAATTGTAAGTTTTAGAATCACCTCCCTAACACATAAAGTTCGGGAAGATACAGTGTAGAGGTACGTCTCCGTAATAATATGTCCGTCCTCCATCCTAATCCTTCTCTCCAACGCAAAGACATAAAAAAAAAATTATAGTATTTGGCACTGCATTGATCCTTATGTATAACCTTCATTAAGCCAACCACCATATTATCAATAGAAATTTCAAAAACCATGACAAGGTTCTATATTTTCCATACTAAAGGAAGAAGTATCCATTAAGAAATTTTATGGAAGATATAGAACATGTCGCACTCCTTGAAATTTCTATTGATGATAAGATGATTGGTTTAATGAAAATTATACATAAAAGGACAATAACGTGTCAATAACCATAAAATTTATATGTCTTTGCATTCGAGGGATAGTGCATTCTTACCGAGACGCACCATTCCACCTCATAATCCCGGGCTTTATATGCCAGGAGGTGATTTTGAAACCGACAATGGATACAATGACCACTCTGTTCTTGATAGTCCGGAACCATACTTTATTACGCAATAAAAGGTGAGTTGTAGCTATGGCAAATGTTGATCTAATTGGTTACCAGTTTTATATAACTTTTGGGAAAGTTGGGCAGAAAGTTGGTTGTCCTTATGGAGGTTGAGGAGTCGTCGTTGTAATTCTTGACTTGATAAAGGAAGTTGGATCTTTTGATGTTGATAGAGACGGGGAGCCCAAAAAGAGGGTAGTTATCAAAAGTTGTGGGCAAATAATAGGTCATAACCAGTTTGGTCAACAGTAGAAAAGGAGAGGTGTTGGTATTTATACTTTAATTTCTTTAATTTACCTTTTAATAAGATCTTTACTCTTTCTATTATTTATTGTTAGTTAGGCCGCGAGTGTTTGGATATGGACACTAACGAACACCACGAGGCGATCTCCAAGGCAGTAACTTTTTATGGCAGTTTTTTATGAACTTATGAAGTGTCAAACTTGCTTGTATGATGATTTGTAGGTATGATTTTTAGCCAAAATGTAAACACAAGTAGATTCTTAGCAAGGTACTAATCAGAAAGTAAAAATAGATTCTTAGCCAATATACATGAGAAGTATTTCTTAACTACAAATACAAGTGTAAGTTATATTACCATAACAAATCTCCAAAAACAAAAGTAAACTATTAGTTCAAAATACAAAAAGTTATATATAATACAAAAAAAAAGAGTTAATTGATATAAAGTAAAGAAACATAATACATAATAATTTTAAATTTATAAATAATAATAATAATTTCAGAGTTCAATACTAGAAAACGAAGAAGCACTGATCAAGAAATTAGGGATATTGGAGAGTAAATCGAGTATACATATCGATCAGACTGAACGGAGGTTGAACAGAGGATGACAGTGGATGCCGAGATCCGAGAATGAGACTATGAGATGGAGGATTAAAGAATACACCGATTGGAGATTTGGAGGTTGAGATAGAAAGAAGAGAGTGAAATTACGATGGAGACAGGAGGCTATGGTAGGTAGGGAATAGGAATTGGTTTTTTCTTTCTTTCTACGGCTGCATATATAGAGATTTATTTATTTTTTAGTTAAAAATCTTGTTAGGTCTTCACGGGTCTCACGAGTTTTAACCTACTAAGACACGAAATTTTGTCGTGTCCTTTATTTTACGACACGAGAAAATGTTAACTTCAAAAACTTAATCTGTTAACTTTGTTACGTTTGTCATCTCTATTAAAATATACCTTGTCTAATATGTTAGTTACGTTCAGCAGCTCCATTAAAGTGGGCACACGTTATTTTGCTCTTAGATCCGCCACTGGGAACACTTACCCCGACCTCGATTCATTAGGTGGCAGGCGGCACCGATCTTTTTCCAGGTGTTCTCTATTTTCTGCAGTTATTCCCAAAATATAATGTAGCTTTCAATTATTAATTCATAGGCAATCTTCCAACTAGTTTATTTTACAAAAACGTTATAAATGAGTTGGATGACAATAAAGAACATGTATGCTTATGTAACACTTTTATTAAATGAGTTTGGATAACTTGTACAATCCATACTCAACCGGATCATCAAAATGAGTTGTTCAAAGTAATAAATGTAATATGAGCTATTCAAAGTAATGTAACAGTTATATGGTTCAAAGTAATAAAGACTTGTAACTTGTAGCAATTTGGATCATAAGTTGTAACAATCGTTTACATTTTTCACAAGTTCAAAACATGTTGCTAGTCTTCGTCAAGGACAAAACGACTTGAAGATTTTAGAGAAAAAAATAAAAGTCTATATGGGAGAACAACTCAAGATCATGAAGAGCATAACATGAAATATGTGACTATAGATGAAGATGGCAATGACGTGGATTTTTAAATAGCATTTTAATGTTTATCTAGGTTTATTATTAATGTAATTTTAGGTTTATAATTGTTTAATTTTAGGTTATAATAGGGAGTAAGGTATTTTGAGATGGTATGGTGAGAAAGGCTATTTAAGATCCGCTTAGTGCGGGACCTTTTCGTTGTGCGATTAGCACACATCATACGTGTCATGACATGGAAATACCTATATGAAGATCAAACATGAATGAAGATCCAACATACATGAAGATCTGCAATCCATGTCTTTTTCTATGTAATGTCTTTTTTCTATGGAGTAAATGCACATAAATGAAGATCAAACAATAACATAGATGAACATTAATGATGATCAAAAGGCTGAAAGGTAAAAAGAGTTAATTACAGGATTGGTCCCTGTGGTTTGTTCATTTTAGCAATGGGGGTCCCTTTTTAAGTATCGTTGCAATGGGGGTCCCTATTTTGAGAATTTATTGCAAAATTGATCCCTTTTTAACAGAATCGTTAGTGAGTGTCGTCAAGTCTTCATGTGACTATCACGTCAGGGGCAATAACGTCATTTCATACAATACAAAAGGGACCATCATTGCTAGTAAACTCGAAAAAGGACCCGCATTGCTAAAATGGAAAAATCATAGGGGTCAATCTTGCAATTAACAACTTGATATCTTTTTTGATTTAATTCAAGATATTGCAACATACAATTGTCAGTGCGTCAGATCCCTAATTATTAAACTTATGTATATTTTACAATTTTAATAATGGGGATGTATCTTGTATAACTTTTTTTTTCTTTTGAAAACTAATTGATATATAAACTTTTATTATTATTTATAGTTATGAAATTAGAGATTGTATGTTAGGAATTTGATATTACTAAAAAATAAACATGTTCAAAAAATATAATTATCATGTATGGTATTTTAGTTTTCTACGTAACATATTAAACATTTATGCAATTAGTGGAGTATAATATATATAGTTTATTTAATATAATCTAAACAATTTTGTAATATATTTTTGATATATCGAATAATATAGTTTATTTTTTAAGTCGTGAATATAAATTATGATGTGGATTTGATTACCATCATCAATTGAAAAGCATTCACAAGTTTTAGAATATTTTTGTAGATATATATTTTAATAATTTAATTATCAATAATCATGAAAAGCTAAAATATATTAATAGTTATATTTAAACTAAGTATTAATTAAGATTCATTCTTTTATAGATAAGCTAAAAAGTATAATTTAGCGATGGATTACAAAAACGTGTAAATTAATAAGACTTTTCTACAATTTTTTTTTTTGAACGGCAAAAAATGATATTATTAACTAAAAGGGCATACTAGCAAGACGCCCTAATTATTAAACTTATGTATATTTTACAATTTTAATAATGGGGATGTATCTTGTATAACTTTTTTTTTCTTTTGAAAACTAATTGATATATAAACTTTTATTATTATTTATAGTTATGAAATTAGAGATTGTATGTTAGGAATTTGATATTACTAAAAAATAAACATGTTCAAAAAATATAATTATCATGTATGGTATTTTAGTTTTCTACGTAACATATTAAACATTTATGCAATTAGTGGAGTAATAAATATATAGTTTATTTGAATATGAATGCTAAACAATTTTGTAATATATTTTTGATATATCGAATAATATAGTTTATTTTTTAAGTCGTGAATATAAATTATGATGTGGATTTGATTACCATCATCAATTGAAAAGCATTCACAAGTTTTAGAATATTTTTGTAGATATATATTTTTAATAATTTAATTATCAATAATCATGAAAAGCTAAAATATATTAATAGTTATATTTAAACTAAGTATTAATTAAGATTCATTCTTTTATAGATAAGCTAAAAAGTATAATTTAGCGATGGATTACAAAAACGTGTAAATTAATAAGACTTTTCTACAATTTTTTTTTTTGAACGCAACAACTATATTGTCAGTGCGCCCAGACCCCTAATTATTAAACTTATGTATATTTTACAATTTTAATAATGGGGATGTATCTTGTATAACTTTTTTTTTCTTTTGAAAACTAATTGATATATAAACTTTTATTATTATTTATAGTTATGAAATTAGAGATTGTATGTTAGGAATTTGATATTACTAAAAAATAAACATGTTCAAAAAATATAATTATCATGTATGGTATTTTAGTTTTCTACGTAACATATTAAACATTTATGCAATTAGTGGAGTAATAAATATATATTTATTTGAATATGAATGCTAAACATTTTTAATATATTTTTGATATATCGAATAATAGTTTATTTTTTTAAGACGTGAATATAAATTATGATTGGATTTGATTACCATCATCAATTGAAGCATTCACAAGTTTTAGAATATTTTTGTAGATATATATTTTAATAATTTAATTATCAATAATCATGAAAAGCTAAAATATATTAATAGTTATATTTAAACTAAGTATTAATTAAGATTCATTCTTTTATAGATAAGCTAAAAAGTATAATTTAGCGATGGATTACAAAAACGTGTAAATTAATAAGAATTTTCTACAATTTTTTTTTTTGAACGGCAAAAATATATTATATTACTAAAGAGGCAGCCTAGCAAGACACTAGTTGCCTCAAGGGGCAAATGTTTTTTTTTCCTTCATCAAACTGCAGTACGCAATATTTCCCCTTCTAGTATATATAAAAAAAGATAAAAAAATAAATAAATAAATGATAATATGTGTTATTAGAGTTAATTTCAAGATTTGTCCTTATGGTTTTTATATTTTAGCAATGGGAGTCCCTTTTCGAGTTCACTAGCAATGGGGTCCTTTATATTTTGTGTAAAAAGACGATATTGCCCCTGTACGTGATGGTCACGTGCAGACTTGACGACACTCACTAACGGTTCCGTTAAAAATGAACAATCTTGCAAAAATCTCAAAATAGGGACCCCCATTGCAACGATACTTGAAAAGGGACCCCATTGCTAAAGTGTATAAACCACAGGGACCAAGTTTGCAATTAACTCAAGTAAAAAATATGGAGCTTTTTTTGTGTTTTATTATTTTAATTTTAAGATTGGAAAGAAAAAATTAAATAAACGTTGACGTTCGGCAATCAAATGTCTCACCACGAACCAAGAACACTAAACAAATGGAGCGCTACGGGGAAGGGGCTGACGCGAAATGCCACCTTAAGTTTTGGGTCGACGAAGAACACCCATACCCCATGCACTTCTCCTTAGCTTTACTTCTCTCACCCTAGTAGACTTTGATATCTTCCTTTGGTTACCCCTAGATGTACCATACCAATCTTCCTTCTTGGCTAGTATTGGGGTATTTTTAGGAATTAGAATATCAAAATTTCTATCGCTCAAGTTTGTACCAAGTGAGAGAGGGACGACATATAGCAACACCAGATTCTTCACTTTTTTGTTTATTTTAACACTAACTTTGCTGCAAGAACTGCTGCACCTTATGCAACAGCCTAATGAACATGGATCCTCTTACTAAGCTATCTGCAGTTGAAGTCTTGCAATAGTTTTTGTACCTTAGCCATCCTAGTTGACCCACGAACTAATACTACCTCGTCCACATCTTGCTGTATTTTTTGTACCTTGGCTTAGTTCTGACATGCTTTCATTTTACTAAAATTTTCTAAGTTTACCCAATTGACCATGCGAAGTAAACATAGAACTCGATTGACCTATTTGCCCATCAATTGTGTAAATTTCCACCTCTGGCAACAGCACACCTATGACATTGTCAAGAGGAAGAAAAATAATATGTATATGGACACCAACAAAAAACAAAAATGTCTCTGTTTGAGTTTGAGGAAAGAAAATATACCAGCGAGGCAAAGATATACGGAACCAACATAAACATGTCCCTCCACTTGCAACAGAATTGACCAAGCAAAGTGATTTGTCATTCATAAATAAGTACATGCCCTTGTCCACTTTCTCTCCCTCTTTATCCTCTCATTTAGACAAACTATAGCTGAAAAAAAGAATGGGGCAGCAGGCTGGGTAGCAGAAACGTCGATGGGTTCAACGAGTTGTCTTTAGTATGAGTTGAGCTTGGGTAGGTTGCCCCCACAGACACTTTTCTTTCCATTTCTTATATCTAATGTGCTTAACATGATGGTGAAAATCATAGAACGGTTACAAGGAGGCTATCTCCTGTAAGAATCAAAAATGCGTTTTGGAGACCTTACACCCAAGACCCGTTTGAAGTGTGTGCTTTTTAGCTAAAATATAAAGGTGTTTCGAATAAACCACAACCCAGTCAGCCCATTTAGCAAGTAAATGGGTCAAAATTGTCTCCTCTAATATCTATTAAGAATCTGTAAGACGAGCATTTCCATCGATATTTACCTCCCAATCGCAGCAATAATATCACATGAAACATTTTACCCTTTGAGAAAAGGTTGACATTAAGATTTTTTAGCCACCATAGAGAGAAACACTTCTTTTTCCTTGCAAAGGTAAACAATATCATGATTTGGCCCACCATGGCCTCTAAAAGAACGAAGTGCCTCAGAACAGCACTCCATGCCTATAGACACCCTCAATATACAAGAACTAACTTTGGGAGTTCTGTAGAAGGGGGGAAAGAATGTAAACTCTCTAATCTTATCAGAACCTTCAAACTGTTTCAAATCAATGAACACATACTGAATCAAGTCCTTTGACAGCGTCATGACTAACCACAACTTAGTCTCGATGGGCGTATTATGTAGTCTGATCTTCAATGGTATCCCAACAGGTAATCCAGGCACATAATGAAGAGGAGTTGACCAGTCATTGACCCCAATGTCCACTTCTGCCTTCATGTATTTCATGTTACCACCTAATACAAGTTGCTTTAATGAGAAAAATTCAAGCAATTCCCTAAAACGATAGGTGTCACTGTCATTTTTCTGCATTGCTGACATTACTTCAATCTTGAATTTAGAAGGTTCTATTGATGTTTCATTGTAAATGGACAATTTCTTTAGAGCAGATTCATGTAAACGGAAATCAAAATATGATAGTCTCACAGTACAAGCGACAAGGGTCAGCTCCTCAATATGCAACTCCTCTTCTTTACTCAACCCGATGAAACGATATCTTAATTCTCCTAGTCTCCTCTCTAATTTCTGTATAATATAACCCATATCCCCGACCTTGTTATGTACGTCTCTTGGAAGCATTACATGCCACCATGCTTTTGAAAGGAGTTTCACCACATGAAGATATTGTAAAGTAAATGTTAAAACAGAATCTGTTTGGTGTGGATCAGTAATATACGTTGCTAGCTCTTCCTTCCAACTCCTGCACGAATCACATATTGTAAAACTTAAGATTATAATAAAATTCTGCAATACATCAGATATACCATAGGTGTTAAAAGTTAAAACAGGTTACTCTGCTGGCTATGCATCCCCTATGTTGGGTAATGAATCAGAACAGGTAAGTTTTTCCTGAATTGGGATGGGTTGACCCACAAATAGTTTTATCCTCGTGTTATATATGATTAATGAAACTGAGGTTACATAATTACATGCAATGAAAAAATATGGTTCGGGTGAATCTCAGCCCGTTAGCCATTTGACCAATTTTCATTTTTAGTTACCGATGTGATCCATATCCTTTTCAGCCAACTACCTCTACCCATGTGACCCATTGGTGGTAAAGCATACAAACCGGGAGGTGATCCGCACACCACCTATTATTAGCCATACACCACCAAACACACTTTAAGGTGTTGTACTGTATAACAGTGTGAAGCATGTTCGGTGGTGTATGGCTAAAAATGGTGGTGTACAAGTAAATTGGGTCGAAATTGCCACCTCTGGAACTGAACTGAATACCTTCCTTCAAAAAAACAAACTCACTAATATGCATTTGATGCCAATGGGGTTGGTGGCCCATTGGTAAGGTATTTGACCATGGGTTATTTCACCTGGGTACGAGTCCCACTAATATGCACCCAGGAAAGAACTTTCGTAAAAATTGATTAACAAAAACTCTGAAAAGTATGATTTAAGATAATATGATCCGGTAACCAGGAGAAATTGATCACGGGCAACTGACATGTCAGTATCTTTTACCATGGTGACTTTGGCTGCCATAGCGTGTGGGAACCAGGTTAGTTTGGAAGATTACCCTGAATGAAAACTTTTTGAAATTTTGAGCCTTTTGTGTGTCAAAATATATGTAATGCATAAAGTTACCTATGCAAGCAAATACATGTAACAGATTATACCATATAAACTAACCTCAGTGTCATAAGCACTTCACTTATGCATCCAATCTTTAACAAAGGCCATATTTCTACAATATTAGCAAGCACGAACTTCACATAACTATATTCTTCATCATGCACTTCATGCTGGTCAGCTACATGGAAAAGTGTTATTTGATTGTCGATCTCTGTACACATATCATCTTCAACTACCTTATCATCCGTAGAGTCAGGTAATGTAGAGTCGGGTACAGTTGATCTACTACAATGTGACAAATAAGCTAAAAGTGTCTCCTGGTTCATCACTTCATTCAAGGCATTAGAAATTCTTCCAAGCATTGTAACAGCATACGAAAATATTGATGATGGTATGCTGTACAAATGTTGTTGCGTTCCATGGGAGAGCGGAGCAGAGATGGCCAATGCAAGGCGTGCAGCAGTTTTTGAGCTACTGAATTCCCAATCACTTTCAGAAGATGGATCCATCTAATGTACAGTTAAAGATTTAAAAAGTATGCAAACTTTCATAAAGAAAAAGCAGAACATGTTGTGGCCAGTAAGTTAAAGTTAAATATAGAGCAAGTTTTCTTGTCAAGTCATAAACACTAGAGGTCACAATTTTGATCCATTGCCATGTCAATGGATTGATTTAGTTTATGTTTTATCTCTAATGGATCAAGTAAAAAAAAAAGATCAAATGGGTTAAGCGGGTCAGAGTCGCCCAAAAGGTTTGTATTCGTATCTATAAAACTCACTGAATTAATGTATCCAATAAACCAACTTTTACATACTAAAATCTTTAGAATTTGATTAAGCCGGTTGCCGGTATATATTTACAGAACTTGTAACAAGTTTAAAGAAAAAGTGTTTCAGGTAAACCCGAGCAGCTTCAATCGGCAAAAAAATAAAAGTTTTCACCCAAACTTGTTTTGACCACTTACCAACCTTGTCCAATCCGCCCATTTTTCCACCTTTAATAAACTCCAAAAAACACCAGTTGACACGTTGGGTAATGGGTAATGGGTCAGGTAAGTTGCTAGCTCTAAATTTCATAACAGATTGCTTTTTGTGGTGGGATGAGATATCATTAAGTTCCCTCCCATTTAATTATATGCTTAGAGTTTGAGGCTAAATTGAACAACGTTACCAAATCCAAGTATAAAATTTACAAATCAGCACACCACATTCAGTGGATGTCCAAATAATTAAATTATATATATAGAACAACATGCATGTCATAAAAGGTTAAACATATTGATGATCATGTTTATGAATCCAAATTAGGAAGTGAAGTGGCTTAACCTCAAATTTGAGTAAGATAAACAACGAATAATAAACAATCAATATTAGAGTCAGAATTAGCATGTAAAAAACTGAAATGATGACCATCAAACCTCTAAAAAGATTTCGCTAGTGATGTTGACAGCAAAACCTCCATGACTTCGGCCAATTTCAAATAAAAGAGAGACGACATCTGGCTCATCCTGAAAAAGTGGGAATCAGAATCCCAGTTAACGAGAGTACAAGACAATATCCTACACCCTTGAAGTCTTGAACAATTAAATATGATGACAAATCCGCATGTAACAGGACCACCAACAGGTTCAAATAAAAGCATAATAACTTACCTGTGGATATATTTCTAGACTCTGTATTATGCTGTCAACAACTAGTCTAAACATAGGCAGGTCATGGAGCTTGGTTAAACGAAGGACTTTCCTCGCTGTAGATCTCACAGATGAATTCATGTCATTTAGAGTGCCAAGAAACTGTAATATCAAAACAATAAATCATTTAGAATTGCCTGGATCGAATACTCAACATTTCACAAGACCAACATGAACTAGAGGTTCCAAAAGGTCGAGCAAGGCGGGTTGCGTAGCAGGTCAATTGGTTTTGAAGCAAAAAAAGGTAACTTACTGTAACAGGTCAGTCGGGCTGACCTAGAACATTCTTTGTCCGATTTTAACATCATCAAAACGCATCGTGAAGACCCTATAATACACACAGTTTTAGAACTTGATATTAGAAACATTCATCAGTATCTTAAAGATACACAGTATCAAATCTCGACACAATCCCTACAAGTCTAAAACCATCCATCACTTCTAGCAAAACCACCAAATTTGTTCCATCAAAATCACAAGAGCAGATGCACAACTCAGCAATGAGGTCTAAATCGAACATCTAAACTGAGGCCTTTTTGCTAAGTGTGTCTGAATTCTATTTCAAAATTTTACTTTTCTATATTTGTTAGATACAAAATTCTTGATTAAACCTAAACTAGTTTTTATGGTATGAAGTGTGAATCTTGTTTGTAGGATGATTTATAGGTACTATGGTTTGTTATATTTGGATTATGTTTGACATGACTTACTTATTATGTATTATGTGATGTTTGCTAATTTGCTGTGCACCAATAATTCAATTTGCATTTCTAGTTACCACATAATACTTCAAGCTAAGTAAACTAGCAAATATCACATAATAAAACAAGCAACATACCAAGTTTGACACTTCATACTATAAAAACTAGTTTAGAATTCATAAATAAGTGCCATCAAAGTTACTCCCATAGAGATCGCTTACAAGTGATGGTGTCGGTCTTCATCGGTGTTATAGTCCATGCACTTGCGGCCTAACCAACTGAAAAAAATAGAAAGAGTCAAGATTTTATTAATAGGTAAAATCAAATAAATTAAACTACAAATTTCAATACCCAAACTCTTCAACCATTGACCAAAATGGTTCATCACCTATCATTTGCACATCATTTAAACAACAACAACAACAAGGTACCCAATCCCGACATAAGCCGGGCTAGGGGGAGGTATGATGTAGACAGACCTTACCCCTACTCAAAGGTAGGGAGGCTGCTTCCAGATCCACCGAGTGGAAGGGACCTCCGGCCCGGGTGAAAAAAATAAGGTTAGATCCACCGGAGTGGAAGCTTAACCGAATAGGGATAATCTCGATCTCAAACTCTCAATCTCAATCTCAATCCCACTCTTCGGTTCACAAATTCAGATCTTAGATCTAGAAATTTGTTACCGTTAGGGAGAGGGAGAGGTTAGAGAGAGAGAGAGAAGAGAGAGAAAGACCTTCATCACCTATCATTTGCCCACATCTTTGAATACTACCCTCATTTTAGGCTCTCCGTTCCTATCAAGACAAGGATGTACAAGATGACTCCTCAACCTCCCTAAAAACGATAAACTTTCCATCAAGATCGTCACCTTTCCCAAAGGTTATATAGAACTCGGATCCAATTTGATCCGTTCCTACCATGGCTACAAATTCCCTTTGATCGTATAATAATGTATGATTTTCATGAAAAAGATTTTCAAAAACAAAGTGGCCTTCGTATCAATTGTAAGTTTTAGAATCACCTCCCTAACACATAAAGTTCGGGAAGATACAGTGTAGAGGTACGTCTCCGTAATAATATGTCCGTCCTCCATCCTAATCCTTCTCTCCAACGCAAAGACATAAAAAAAAAATTA
The DNA here is from genome assembly GCA_034093135.1 of Erigeron breviscapus. NCBI lineage: Eukaryota > Viridiplantae > Streptophyta > Magnoliopsida > Asterales > Asteraceae > Erigeron > Erigeron breviscapus. Next base: position 77,864,375 of record CM067171.1, on the reverse strand, counting down.
TAGTATTTGGCACTGCATTGATCCTTATGTATAACCTTCATTAAGCCAACCACCATATTATCAATAGAAATTTCAAAAACCATGACAAGGTTCTATATTTTCCATACTAAAGGAAGAAGTATCCATTAAGAAATTTTATGGAAGATATAGAACATGTCGCACTCCTTGAAATTTCTATTGATGATAAGATGATTGGTTTAATGAAAATTATACATAAAAGGACAATAACGTGTCAATAACCATAAAATTTATATGTCTTTGCATTCGAGGGATAGTGCATTCTTACCGAGACGCACCATTCCACCTCATAATCCCGGGCTTTATATGCCAGGAGGTGATTTTGAAACCGACAATGGATACAATGACCACTCTGTTCTTGATAGTCCGGAACCATACTTTATTACGCAATAAAAGGTGAGTTGTAGCTATGGCAAATGTTGATCTAATTGGTTACCAGTTTTATATAACTTTTGGGAAAGTTGGGCAAACTGATGGAAAGTTGGTTGTCCTTGTAATTCTTGACTTGATAAAGGAAGTTGGATCTTTTGATGTTGATAGAGACGGGGAGCCCAAAAAGAGGGTAGTTATCAAAAGTTGTGGGCAAATAATAGGTCATAACCAGTTTGGTCAACAGTAGAAAAGGAGAGGGTTGGTATTTATACTTTAATTTCTTTAATTTACCTTTTAATAAGATCTTTACTCTTTCTATTATTTATTGTTAGTTAGGCCGCGAGTGTTTGGATATGGACACTAACGAACACCACGAGGCGATCTCCAAGGCAGTAACTTTTTATGGCAGTTTTTTATGAACTTATGAAGTGTCAAACTTGCTTGTATGATGATTTGTAGGTATGATTTTTAGCCAAAATGTAAACACAAGTAGATTCTTAGCAAGGTACTAATCAGAAAGTAAAAATAGATTCTTAGCCAATATACATGAGAAGTATTTCTTAACTACAAATACAAGTGTAAGTTATATTACCATAACAAATCTCCAAAAACAAAAGTAAACTATTAGTTCAAAATACAAAAAGTTATATATAATACAAAAAAAAGAGTTAATTGATATAAAGTAAAGAAACATAATACATAATAATTTTAAATTTATAAATAATAATAATAATTTCAGAGTTCAATACTAGAAAACGAAGAAGCACTGATCAAGAAATTAGGGATATTGGAGAGTAAATCGAGTATACATATCGATCAGACTGAACGGAGGTTGAACAGAGGATGACAGTGGATGCCGAGATCCGAGAATGAGACTATGAGATGGAGGATTAAAGAATACACCGATTGGAGATTTGGAGGTTGAGATAGAAAGAAGAGAGTGAAATTACGATGGAGACAGGAGGCTATGGTAGGTAGGGAATAGGAATTGGTTTTTTCTTTCTTTCTACGGCTGCATATATAGAGATTTATTTATTTTTTAGTTAAAAATCTTGTTAGGTCTTCACGGGTCTCACGAGTTTTAACCTACTAAGACACGAAATTTTGTCGTGTCCTTTATTTTACGACACGAGAAAATGTTAACTTCAAAAACTTAATCTGTTAACTTTGTTACGTTTGTCATCTCTATTAAAATATACCTTGTCTAATATGTTAGTTACGTTCAGCAGCTCCATTAAAGTGGGCACACGTTATTTTGCTCTTAGATCCGCCACTGGGAACACTTACCCCGACCTCGATTCATTAGGTGGCAGGCGGCACCGATCTTTTTCCAGGTGTTCTCTATTTTCTGCAGTTATTCCCAAAATATAATGTAGCTTTCAATTATTAATTCATAGGCAATCTTCCAACTAGTTTATTTTACAAAAACGTTATAAATGAGTTGGATGACAATAAAGAACATGTATGCTTATGTAACACTTTTATTAAATGAGTTTGGATAACTTGTACAATCCATACTCAACCGGATCATCAAAATGAGTTGTTCAAAGTAATAAATGTAATATGAGCTATTCAAAGTAATGTAACAGTTATATGGTTCAAAGTAATAAAGACTTGTAACTTGTAGCAATTTGGATCATAAGTTGTAACAATCGTTTACATTTTTCACAAGTTCAAAACATGTTGCTAGTCTTCGTCAAGGACAAAACGACTTGAAGATTTTAGAGAAAAAAATAAAAGTCTATATGGGAGAACAACTCAAGATCATGAAGAGCATAACATGAAATATGTGACTATAGATGAAGATGGCAATGACGTGGATTTTTAAATAGCATTTTAATGTTTATCTAGGTTTATTATTAATGTAATTTTAGGTTTATAATTGTTTAATTTTAGGTTATAATAGGGAGTAAGGTATTTTGAGATGGTATGGTGAGAAAGGCTATTTAAGATCCGCTTAGTGCGGGACCTTTTCGTTGTGCGATTAGCACACATCATACGTGTCATGACATGGAAATACCTATATGAAGATCAAACATGAATGAAGATCCAACATACATGAAGATCTGCAATCCATGTCTTTTTCTATGTAATGTCTTTTTTCTATGGAGTAAATGCACATAAATGAAGATCAAACAATAACATAGATGAACATTAATGATGATCAAAAGGCTGAAAGGTAAAAAGAGTTAATTACAGGATTGGTCCCTGTGGTTTGTTCATTTTAGCAATGGGGGTCCCTTTTTAAGTATCGTTGCAATGGGGGTCCCTATTTTGAGAATTTATTGCAAAATTGATCCCTTTTTAACAGAATCGTTAGTGAGTGTCGTCAAGTCTTCATGTGACTATCACGTCAGGGGCAATAACGTCATTTCATACAATACAAAAGGGACCATCATTGCTAGTAAACTCGAAAAAGGACCCGCATTGCTAAAATGGAAAAATCATAGGGGTCAATCTTGCAATTAACATCTTGAGATCTTTTGGATTTAATTAAGCACAGTACAACATACAATTGTCAGTATGCCAGAGCCCTAATTATTAAACTTATGTATATTTTACAATTTTAATAATGGGGATGTATCTTGTATAACTTTTTTTTTCTTTTGAAAACTAATTGATATATAAACTTTTATTATTATTTATAGTTATGAAATTAGAGATTGTATGTTAGGAATTTGATATTACTAAAAAATAAACATGTTCAAAAAATATAATTATCATGTATGGTATTTTAGTTTTCTACGTAACATATTAAACATTTATGCAATTAGTGGAGTAATAAATATATAGTTTATTTGAATATGAATGCTAAACGATTTTTTAATATATTTTTGATATATCGAATAATATAGTTTATTTTTTAAGTCGTGAATATAAATTATGATGTGGATTTGATTACCATCATCAATTGAAAAGCATTCACAAGTTTTAGAATATTTTTGTAGATATATATTTTAATAATTTAATTATCAATAATCATGAAAAGCTAAAATATATTAATAGTTATATTTAAACTAAGTATTAATTAAGATTCATTCTTTTATAGATAAGCTAAAAAGTATAATTTAGCGATGGATTACAAAAACGTGTAAATTAATAAGACTTTTCTACAACTTTTTTGTTTTGAACGGCAAAAATATATTATATTACTAAAGAGGCAGCCTAGCAAGACCCCTAATTATTAAACTTATGTATATTTTACAATTTTAATAATGGGGATGTATCTTGTATAACTTTTTTTTTCTTTTGAAAACTAATTGATATATAAACTTTTATTATTATTTATAGTTATGAAATTAGAGATTGTATGTTAGGAATTTGATATTACTAAAAAATAAACATGTTCAAAAAATATAATTATCATGTATGGTATTTTAGTTTTCTACGTAACATATTAAACATTTATGCAATTAGTGGAGTAATAAATATATAGTTTATTTGAATATGAATGCTAAACAATTTTGTAATATATTTTTGATATATCGAATAATATAGTTTATTTTTTAAGTCGTGAATATAAATTATGATGTGGATTTGATTACCATCATCAATTGAAAAGCATTCACAAGTTTTAGAATATTTTTGTAGATATATATTTTAATAATTTAATTATCAATAATCATGAAAAGCTAAAATATATTAATAGTTATATTTAAACTAAGTATTAATTAAGATTCATTCTTTTATAGATAAGCTAAAAAGTATAATTTAGCGATGGATTACAAAAACGTGTAAATTAATAAGACTTTTCTACAATTTTTTTTTTTGAACGGCAAAAATATATTATATTACTAAAGAGGCAGCCTAGCAAGACACTAGTTGCCAGGGGTGCAAATAGTTTTTTTTTCCCTTCATCAAGCTGCAGTACGCAATATTTCCCCATAAAATTTATACCGTTACAATAAGAGAAAATCGCGAAAAAGATAAAAATAAATGATGTTATGTATTATCAAGAGTTAATTGCAAGATTTATCCCTATGGTTTTTATATTTTAGCAATGGGGTCCCTTTTCGAGTTCACTAGCAATGGGGTCCTTTATATTTTGTGTAAAAAGACGATATTGCCCCTGTACGTGATGGTCACGTGCAGACTTGACGACACTCACTAACGGTTCCGTTAAAAATGAACCAATCTTGCAAAAAATTCTCAAAATAGAGACCCCCATTGCAACAAAACTTGAAAAGGGAACCCCATTGCTAAAGTGTATAAACCACAGGGACCAAGTTTGCAATTAACTCAAGTAAAAAATATGGAGCTTTTTTTGTGTTTTATTATTTTAATTTTAAGATTGGAAAGAAAAAATTAAATAAACGTTGACGTTCGGCAATCAAATGTCTCACCACGAACCAAGAACACTAAACAAATGGAGCGCTACGGGGAAGGGGCTGACGCGAAATGCCACCTTAAGTTTTGGGTCGACGAAGAACACCCATACCCCATGCACTTCTCCTTAGCTTTACTTCTCTCACCCTAGTAGACTTTGATATCTTCCTTTGGTTACCCCTAGATGTACCATACCAATCTTCCTTCTTGGCTAGTATTGGGGTATTTTTAGGAATTAGAATATCAAAATTTCTATCGCTCAAGTTTGTACCAAGTGAGAGAGGGACGACATATAGCAACACCAGATTCTTCACTTTTTTGTTTATTTTAACACTAACTTTGCTGCAAGAACTGCTGCACCTTATGCAACAGCCTAATGAACATGGATCCTCTTACTAAGCTATCTGCAGTTGAAGTCTTGCAATAGTTTTTGTACCTTAGCCATCCTAGTTGACCCACGAACTAATACTACCTCGTCCACATCTTGCTGTATTTTTTGTACCTTGGCTTAGTTCTGACATGCTTTCATTTTACTAAAATTTTCTAAGTTTACCCAATTGACCATGCGAAGTAAACATAGAACTCGATTGACCTATTTGCCCATCAATTGTGTAAATTTCCACCTCTGGCAACAGCACACCTATGACATTGTCAAGAGGAAGAAAAATAATATGTATATGGACACCAACAAAAAACAAAAATGTCTCTGTTTGAGTTTGAGGAAAGAAAATATACCAGCGAGGCAAAGATATACGGAACCAACATAAACATGTCCCTCCACTTGCAACAGAATTGACCAAGCAAAGTGATTTGTCATTCATAAATAAGTACATGCCCTTGTCCACTTTCTCTCCCTCTTTATCCTCTCATTTAGACAAACTATAGCTGAAAAAAAGAATGGGGCAGCAGGCTGGGTAGCAGAAACGTCGATGGGTTCAACGAGTTGTCTTTAGTATGAGTTGAGCTTGGGTAGGTTGCCCCCACAGACACTTTTCTTTCCATTTCTTATATCTAATGTGCTTAACATGATGGTGAAAATCATAGAACGGTTACAAGGAGGCTATCTCCTGTAAGAATCAAAAATGCGTTTTGGAGACCTTACACCCAAGACCCGTTTGAAGTGTGTGCTTTTTAGCTAAAATATAAAGGTGTTTCGAATAAACCACAACCCAGTCAGCCCATTTAGCAAGTAAATGGGTCAAAATTGTCTCCTCTAATATCTATTAAGAATCTGTAAGACGAGCATTTCCATCGATATTTACCTCCCAATCGCAGCAATAATATCACATGAAACATTTTACCCTTTGAGAAAAGGTTGACATTAAGATTTTTTAGCCACCATAGAGAGAAACACTTCTTTTTCCTTGCAAAGGTAAACAATATCATGATTTGGCCCACCATGGCCTCTAAAAGAACGAAGTGCCTCAGAACAGCACTCCATGCCTATAGACACCCTCAATATACAAGAACTAACTTTGGGAGTTCTGTAGAAGGGGGGAAAGAATGTAAACTCTCTAATCTTATCAGAACCTTCAAACTGTTTCAAATCAATGAACACATACTGAATCAAGTCCTTTGACAGCGTCATGACTAACCACAACTTAGTCTCGATGGGCGTATTATGTAGTCTGATCTTCAATGGTATCCCAACAGGTAATCCAGGCACATAATGAAGAGGAGTTGACCAGTCATTGACCCCAATGTCCACTTCTGCCTTCATGTATTTCATGTTACCACCTAATACAAGTTGCTTTAATGAGAAAAATTCAAGCAATTCCCTAAAACGATAGGTGTCACTGTCATTTTTCTGCATTGCTGACATTACTTCAATCTTGAATTTAGAAGGTTCTATTGATGTTTCATTGTAAATGGACAATTTCTTTAGAGCAGATTCATGTAAACGGAAATCAAAATATGATAGTCTCACAGTACAAGCGACAAGGGTCAGCTCCTCAATATGCAACTCCTCTTCTTTACTCAACCCGATGAAACGATATCTTAATTCTCCTAGTCTCCTCTCTAATTTCTGTATAATATAACCCATATCCCCGACCTTGTTATGTACGTCTCTTGGAAGCATTACATGCCACCATGCTTTTGAAAGGAGTTTCACCACATGAAGATATTGTAAAGTAAATGTTAAAACAGAATCTGTTTGGTGTGGATCAGTAATATACGTTGCTAGCTCTTCCTTCCAACTCCTGCACGAATCACATATTGTAAAACTTAAGATTATAATAAAATTCTGCAATACATCAGATATACCATAGGTGTTAAAAGTTAAAACAGGTTACTCTGCTGGCTATGCATCCCCTATGTTGGGTAATGAATCAGAACAGGTAAGTTTTTCCTGAATTGGGATGGGTTGACCCACAAATAGTTTTATCCTCGTGTTATATATGATTAATGAAACTGAGGTTACATAATTACATGCAATGAAAAAATATGGTTCGGGTGAATCTCAGCCCGTTAGCCATTTGACCAATTTTCATTTTTAGTTACCGATGTGATCCATATCCTTTTCAGCCAACTACCTCTACCCATGTGACCCATTGGTGGTAAAGCATACAAACCGGGAGGTGATCCGCACACCACCTATTATTAGCCATACACCACCAAACACACTTTAAGGTGTTGTACTGTATAACAGTGTGAAGCATGTTCGGTGGTGTATGGCTAAAAATGGTGGTGTACAAGTAAATTGGGTCGAAATTGCCACCTCTGGAACTGAACTGAATACCTTCCTTCAAAAAAACAAACTCACTAATATGCATTTGATGCCAATGGGGTTGGTGGCCCATTGGTAAGGTATTTGACCATGGGTTATTTCACCTGGGTACGAGTCCCACTAATATGCACCCAGGAAAGAACTTTCGTAAAAATTGATTAACAAAAACTCTGAAAAGTATGATTTAAGATAATATGATCCGGTAACCAGGAGAAATTGATCACGGGCAACTGACATGTCAGTATCTTTTACCATGGTGACTTTGGCTGCCATAGCGTGTGGGAACCAGGTTAGTTTGGAAGATTACCCTGAATGAAAACTTTTTGAAATTTTGAGCCTTTTGTGTGTCAAAATATATGTAATGCATAAAGTTACCTATGCAAGCAAATACATGTAACAGATTATACCATATAAACTAACCTCAGTGTCATAAGCACTTCACTTATGCATCCAATCTTTAACAAAGGCCATATTTCTACAATATTAGCAAGCACGAACTTCACATAACTATATTCTTCATCATGCACTTCATGCTGGTCAGCTACATGGAAAAGTGTTATTTGATTGTCGATCTCTGTACACATATCATCTTCAACTACCTTATCATCCGTAGAGTCAGGTAATGTAGAGTCGGGTACAGTTGATCTACTACAATGTGACAAATAAGCTAAAAGTGTCTCCTGGTTCATCACTTCATTCAAGGCATTAGAAATTCTTCCAAGCATTGTAACAGCATACGAAAATATTGATGATGGTATGCTGTACAAATGTTGTTGCGTTCCATGGGAGAGCGGAGCAGAGATGGCCAATGCAAGGCGTGCAGCAGTTTTTGAGCTACTGAATTCCCAATCACTTTCAGAAGATGGATCCATCTAATGTACAGTTAAAGATTTAAAAAGTATGCAAACTTTCATAAAGAAAAAGCAGAACATGTTGTGGCCAGTAAGTTAAAGTTAAATATAGAGCAAGTTTTCTTGTCAAGTCATAAACACTAGAGGTCACAATTTTGATCCATTGCCATGTCAATGGATTGATTTAGTTTATGTTTTATCTCTAATGGATCAAGTAAAAAAAAAAGATCAAATGGGTTAAGCGGGTCAGAGTCGCCCAAAAGGTTTGTATTCGTATCTATAAAACTCACTGAATTAATGTATCCAATAAACCAACTTTTACATACTAAAATCTTTAGAATTTGATTAAGCCGGTTGCCGGTATATATTTACAGAACTTGTAACAAGTTTAAAGAAAAAGTGTTTCAGGTAAACCCGAGCAGCTTCAATCGGCAAAAAAATAAAAGTTTTCACCCAAACTTGTTTTGACCACTTACCAACCTTGTCCAATCCGCCCATTTTTCCACCTTTAATAAACTCCAAAAAACACCAGTTGACACGTTGGGTAATGGGTAATGGGTCAGGTAAGTTGCTAGCTCTAAATTTCATAACAGATTGCTTTTTGTGGTGGGATGAGATATCATTAAGTTCCCTCCCATTTAATTATATGCTTAGAGTTTGAGGCTAAATTGAACAACGTTACCAAATCCAAGTATAAAATTTACAAATCAGCACACCACATTCAGTGGATGTCCAAATAATTAAATTATATATATAGAACAACATGCATGTCATAAAAGGTTACACATATTGATGATCATGTTTCTGAACCCAAATTAGAAGTGAAGTGGCTTAACCCCAAATTCGAGTAAGTTAAACAATGAATAATAAATAATCAATATTAGAGAAGAATTAGCATGTAAAAAACTGAAATGAACCATCAAACCTCTAAAAAGATTTCGTTAATGATGTTGACAGCAAGACCTCCATGACTTCGGCCAATCTCAAATAAAAGAGAGAGGACATCTGGCTCATCCTGAAAAAGTGGGAATCAAAATCCCAGTTAACAAGAGTACAAGACAACATCCTACACCCTTGAACAATTAAATATGATGACAAATCCGCATGTGACAGGACCACCAACAGGTTCAATTAAAAGCATAATAACTTACCTGTGGATATATTTCTAGACTCTGTATTATGCTGTCAACAACTAGTCTAAACATAGGCAGGTCATGGAGCTTGGTTAAACGAAGGACTTTCCTCGCTGTAGATCTCACAGATGAATTCATGTCATTTAAAGTGCCAAGAAACTGTAAAATTAAAACAATAAATCATTTAGAATAACATGTTGCCTGGATCGACACTCAACATTTCACAAGACCAACATGAACTAGAGGTTCCAAAAAGTTGAGCAAGGCGGGTTGCGTAGCAGGTCAATTGGTTTTGAAGCAAAAACAGGTAACTTACTGTAACAGGTCAGTCGGGCTGACCTAGAACATTCTTTGTCCGATTTTGTTTTGAATTTGTTATGGATAATAATTATTGGAAATATGAATTTTAGATTAAATATGATTTATACACTTTTAATAATATAAAGATACACTATGGGGGACCATCAACCAGTTTCCAGGTAGGTTCTATTAATTTACCACCCGTTTGACCCATTACAAATAAAACGTAATGCAGAACTCCAGATCCATGTAACTATAAACCACATTGAGTTAGATTGTTAGACTTTGTGAAAGAGGCCTACTGATATCTATACTGAGAGTCTAACAACCACCAAATTACAGGGTGAAATCATAACTTATATGAACTGACTGGGTACCATTGAAAGTATGGCTACAACCAGAACTACGCAACATAAAGAAAAACTAACAATCTCTTAACCTATGGCATAGACATCTACAAGCAAAAGGTGCCACAAAACAGACTTTTTCATAGCAGAATCCAAATTCTTCAGACAATATATCTGAACTAGATATCCAAGAACTAACCAGAACTTACCATGTGCAAGTGCATTTCTTGCACTTTTAAATGGCCAAAAGCTGCCATGTGATGCATTGTTTCCAGAGCTTGTAGTCTGACAATGGTTGAATCGTCATTCAGCACATCCATCAATAAACCTAAGGATCTAGCAGCAAGCTCAGCAGAAAGAATGGCAGGCATCCTCAAGGAATTACATGCAGCACTTCGTACCTTCAAATAAGCAATTTTGAAAAAAAACACTTAAATGTGCACAAGAAGAAAATTAAAAGCATTGGCAAAAAACAAGAATCTTTGTTCTACATGAGATTTGAAACTGTGGTTGTCTTTTATCTCATACAGAACAAATCAAACTCCAGCTAAACAACAAACGGATCAACTGAGTTATGTAACCGTCTTCGAAAGTCTATTTTGAATGTATATAACCTGCTAAATCGTATTATTGGAAGATTTGTCCAGAGAAAAATACTATTTATCATGAATACCGCTTTAACAACTTCTATTTATAAACATTTGACAGAGTGTTTGCACATTAATCCAGCCCGGTTGGTTTCAACGACTACCATATATGGCTCAATTCTACCCAATCCCCTTCTGATATGCCATTGAACACACCCTACTCGCCCATCTTGTCACTTTTAGGTCATGCTATATTCATTTGAATATTCAAAACTGCTGTGCATTGGGAGTACCTCATAAAATTCATCCTCCAGCCCATGTACAAAAGCTCCAGCAGCGCTTGATGCTTGCAAATTGAAATGCTTTCCTTTCAGCTGCTCAACAAGCTTATTTTCGAGTCTCTTGAAGAGAGTTTGCATCAGAACATACTTAGAAGCCATTTGTACCCTACCAAGGGCCTTAAAAGCTTCAATTCTAACATTCACACTCATGTCCCTCACCATTAAGCAAAGCTGCAAATATAACCCATTAACATATATAGTGAAAATATGGGACAAGATACACCAGAAAGATGAACAACAATTCAATCAAGTTGTTATTTTTCGCAGTTTCTGTGAAGAAAACTCATTGATATGCTGGAAAGGTCATAAAACTAAGATTTCAATTCAGCTTTAGTATACTAATCAGCTCTAAGTGAATATAGTAAGCTCCCATCGTCCCGAAAAATAAAAAAACCAGATAAATATTTTTCAAGTGAAATTGATCGTTAAACATGAATAATTTAATAAACTAAGCATTTCTTTCTGAACTTGATAGTAGCTAAATTATACTATTTGGTATTCTAAATTATACTATTTCCAAACAACAAGATTCCCACTTTGATCATTATGCTTTTGCCCTTGTCTAAAAGACTGGTACTAAAATTATCATATGGAACAAAGGATTATTAAGCAGCATAACAATGGCCATTCAAAAAATAAAACAAGCATAACAATTTGCTTATGTAGTAGTGTCTTTCTTTTACTACAATCCTGAAGCATTTCTTGGATATAATCCAGAAATTTGACAATTTACCAATATTTTAGACGAAAGAAACTAAGAAAGAAAAGACGTCTCAAACATGCAAACAAAATACGTCGTATTTAAACTCGAAAGAGAAAGACAAAGTTTGCGATGCATAAAATTTGGGGAAAATACCTGCACATACACTGCATCGGACCAAACTCTTTTACTTTTATCCTCGCTTTCTGTGACAAGAAATTTCCCCCATTCACATACTGTCACTCCAAAAGGATTTCAACACATTATAACACATAACCAAAGTTCAATATTCTAAGAAAAACGAGTACCATTTTACGTTGTGATATCTAAATACAAAGAATCATAACTTTTTTTCAATCTATTCTACCTAAACCCAACTGTCGCTGCCCTGGTGCTAATCTAATTCTATAACAACACAAGTTCAGATTTCCACTATTTCGTAAAAACGACACTTGAAATAAGCAAACGAAATGCAATGTGTTTCAACTGAAAACGAAAACGTACAGTAAAAGTTAGCCATACATAACGAATACAATCAAATCAATACCTGTAAATACAACGAATCCAACCAATCTCTTCTACTTTCATCCTTACTAATCTCCGCAATAAGCATCCCCCATTCACATACCTGCCAAAATCTCGACACATTTCAGCATAATAAATCAAAAATATTCATACAATTTACTTTACAAAAAAACAAACAAGTCTTAAATACGATTTAACCATACGCATTACCATTTTAACGGCCGAGCATCTAACACAGTCCTCGGAATCAAACAACAACTCAACACCTCGCAAATAACACGATTCAACCAAACGAAAATCAACGATACATCTACATGTACACAACCAAACCAAACCGTCCAAAGCGGCTTTCCTAACATACGGAAACGGATCCTTACTAAACCCTAACAAAATCGTAACCAAAACCGACGGTCTAACACCAAATTTCTCAACATTTAACAACATCCTGTGCCTTACAGACACACTAGAACCAAAACACAAGCGCAAAAACACTCCTTCCGACATATCGGAAACCTCAGGGGCGTCGGTTAATGAGACGAGGGTTGAAAGTGCAAGTGCAGTGGCGCGTGGGGAGAGAGTAGGGCGCGTGAGGAGAGAGTTGAGGGTGGTGGTGATTGAGGATGTGAAATTGGGGTGGGTGATGGATAGACGGGAAAGGAGGGAAATAATGATGACGTGGAATTGAATTGGGGGTGTTTGGTTTAGGGTTTGGGTGAGGGTTTGGAGGATTGATGATAAAGTGGGAATGGAAGTTGATGGGTTTAGGATTAAGGATTTGGCGATTGAAAACGGTTTTAGAGATGATGATTTTGATAATTGGTGGGTTTTGTGGAGGGATTGGTGGAAATTTGAAAGGAGAGTTTGTTCCATTTGGGGTGATGGTTGTTTATGGGGGGTGAGATTGTTGTACATTCAGAGGGGTTTTGAGGTGAGGAGTGAAACAAACTCTTTGGCAGGGTTTTAGAGGAAGGAGGGATTTGGCGAATCAATATTTTTGAATCCAAATGAATGACCATAGTGATAGCAAAAATGTGTTTCAAACGTAGGGATGACATGTGACGAGTCCCGTCCCGTATCGATCTCGATAGTGAATGTGAATTTAAAAGTTTTCAAGACTAAACGGGATGAACCGTCCTTGGAGGCGTTTTCGCCTAAAAAGTCTTCAGGATGTCTTTAAAACGCCTGTTACATTGCCCCTTAGGCGTTCTTCACTATTTTTTCCCCTTCGGGAAAAACCTCCTAGTGGATATATCCCCATGCCTCTTTTTCAACTTCTCATGTAACGCATCTTGAAACGTCTCATATCCTCACTTTTACAAATGTCTTGTTTGCTGACTAGACGCTACATGACGGAAGACCCCTACCCATAAAAATGTCTCATACCACATGTCTAAAAGAACTTGACATACACGAGGTGATATATGAATTTAGAAGGTCAATTATAATCTACAATGATTATATGATGACTCACAAAAGATGTACCGTGTCTATTTATTATTTCGTGGATGCATATATATATGTACGTAAGGTTGATAACTTTGCACTCATGGTTTCATTCATAGTAAATCGTTGAAACATTACATCAACAACAATTAACATATGGTGATTTGAAAACTAATGATTTATTGTATCCTCTTTTATTCACTATCTTCTAATTTCAAATAAAATTAGTGGTTAATTGTGATCTACAATCTATTTTCCAATAAAGTTGGTGGTTTATGGTGATCTATAGAATCAAAACTACTGACAATGTAGTTTGAAGCAATGCGTGACCTTATTTTGAAACATATATTTATATGATAAATTTACTTGTTTGGTCAAATTGAAAAGATGTGGTCTTGCTTTAGACTACATTTAAATAAATGACCAATTTGGTCAAAAATATCATGGCCTACAGTCACAAACACACTGTATTCAACGGGGTGAGAGATGAAGATGCTATACATGTGTTTTGTGACTGTAGGCCACAGTATTTTTAACTAAATTGGTCATTTATTTAAATGTAGTTCAAAGCAAGACTATTCTTTCTCAATTTGACCAAACAAGTAAATTTCTCTATTTATATGACCTTTAACAAATTAATTCTTTTTGAAATTTTAGAGATGAATGGAGCTTTGTAACTATCTATACAAATTTGATTATGTATATTAACACTAATCGGGTATCATCCAAGTTAATAAACTAATATAGATATAAGCTATAATTATAAATAAAACAATATATATGTATACACATACATATGTATAAATGAAAATATTTGAACAAGTATAATTAAACAAAAACAAATGCATATATATATATATATATATATATATATATATATATATATATATATATATATATATATATATATATATATATATATATATATATATATATATATATATATATATATATATATATATATATATATATATATATATATATATATATATATATATATATATATATATATATATATATATATATATATATATATATATATATATATATATATATATATATATATATATATATATATATATATATATATATATATATATATATATATATATATATATATATATATATATATATATATATATATATATATATATATATATATATATATATATATATATATATATATATATATATATATATATATATATATATATATATATATATATATATATATATATATATATATATATATATATATATATATATATATATATATATATATATATATATATATATATATATATATATATATATATATATATATATATATATATATATATATATATATATATATATATATATATATATATATATATATATATATATATATATATATATATATATATATATATATATATATATATATATATATATATATATATATATATATATATATATATATATATATATATATATATATATATATATATATATATATATATATATATATATATATATATATATATATATATATATATATATATATATATATATATATATATATATATATATATATATATATATATATATATATATATATATATATATATATATATATATATATATATATATATATATATATATATATATATATATATATATATATATATATATATATATATATATATATATATATATATATATATATATATATATATATATATATATATATATATATATATATATATATATATATATATATATATATATATATATATATATATATATATATATATATATATATATATATATATATATATATATATATATATATATATATATATATATATATATATATATATATATATATATATATATATATATATATATATATATATATATAATACTATATATATATATATATATATATATATATATATATATATATATATATATATTTCACTATAGTAACCAAATACGAGTGTGTATATTCACGCAAAAGATATATATATATATATATAGTGATATATATATATATATATATAATATATATATATAACACATATCATGTATGTACATCTATCATCATCATCAATCTGAAATTCAGATCTACACCAATATTTAATTGTGATGATACGAGGAAGTATAAATTTTGCTTAGATCTCATATTTGATTGGTAAGAATGGTGGGTTCAATTTTGAATTTTTTTTTTCTATTTTGAAAAAAGATGAATGAGATATTAGTATTGTTTTTTGTACCTTTATTTCGTTGTGTTTTTCTAATACCCAGATGTGGGGTTTTTTAATGTGCGATTTCTTGTTTTTTTTTTTTTTTTTGAAGATACAGATTCATTAAAACTGGCTGAGATGAATATGGGAAATGAATATGTGGATGATATTATAGAAGAAAGATAGAAAAAAATAAGTACAAAATAAAGAAAAATATATCTTAGAAATAAGTTGCAAGATTGGTCCATACCTCTATAAAAAAAACAATATTGCCCCTCACATGAGGTGCACATGATCCACTTAACGGTTGATAATTGACGGAATCGTTAAATTGGACCATTCATGCGAAAAATGCACACTTTTGGCACCAAAAATGCAACAAATGAAAAGTTTGGACCAAACATGCGAAAAGTGTGATAACACAGGGACCAAAAATGCAATTAGTTCTAAAAAAAAATATGAATACACTTTGTGGATTATTCATTGGGAGAAATTTGTGAATTATTCATTGGGCTTAGTTGGCGTATAGTGTGTGTTGTCACACCCCCACACCACCAGAAGATAGTAGATAACTTTTTAAAACATTACGAGTATTTTATTTGTCACAAAATAAACTAGTTATCTATATACTAAAAAGCTATATGCTTTTACAAGCTATCTATGCATACAAAGTACAAGTATGTATTGCATAGATAAAACAAACCCAATAAATAACTTTAACGGTCGTTAAGTGGTTACAAAATCTATTGCAAATCAAGTCCTTTTCTTTAACGGTCATTGACGGACATTACATTACTTGACAGAACTTTAACTGTAGCTAATAGTATAGATTTTATTGCTTCAGGTACAACTATGTATTACGTAGATAAAACATAAACAATATATATCTTTAACGGCCATTAAATGTAATCAAAATCTGCTACAAACACAGGTTTTTTCTCTAACGGTCGTTGACGGCCATTACATTACTTGACATAACTTTAACTGTAGCTAATAGTATAGATTTTATTGCTTCAGGTACAACTATGTATTACGTAGATAAAAACAAAAAACAATAAAAAGCTTTAACGACCGTGAAATTTAGTCAAAAAATCTGCTGCAAAACAGGTCCATTTCTCTAATATCCATTAACGACCATTACATGATTTTTAATTTAATGAAGTTTACTTACAATATGTTACGCCCGCAACAAAGTGCGGGTTAATTTACTAGTATATTCTATTTTATTGTAAAGATGTCAATATCGTATCACCTATCGCCAGAAACTGTCGCTCTTTTTTGACAAAAGTAGTACTACCCGTCGCTTCAGAATACTACCATTCCATTTATATACATTTATTTCGCGCTTTCATCATCATCCCCACCAAACAAAACACATACTAAACTCACCATCATTTACACACACACAAACAGGTTCTTTCTTTCCTTCCATTTTCAATAAAATCAACACTATGATTTTGTTTATTTATTTATTTATTTTACTTTTTCCTTTGGGTTTAAGGGTTTTACATGCTACTTATTTTTTATTGGAAAATGTGTTCCACTTAACATAAAAAAATTGTATTTTTCATATCAAAAGCTCACCGTTGAATTTTTACTGTAAATGTACAACTATAAAGGATAAAGGTTGCGTTTAACAAAACCTTTTTTTATAATTGTTTTATTTTTCTTTGCTTTTTGTGGGTTTTGTTGTAGAGTGAATTTTGAAGGGGTGGTGTTTGATGAAATGCTTATGTGAATGTGTCTTGTACTTTTAGGAATTTAGTTGGTTTTTTTTATGAAAGGTGGCAAGCCATTTTTGGCTCATTATATATTTAGGAACATGAGACTTTTTGTGAAGAAACATGAATTTGGTGATGGTTTATTTTTTCATTTTGGAAGACAAATATTGCACGGCACACACTCGAACCAACAAGGGGATCAAGTGGTTAACGCCCTTGCCTTTGTAGACAAGAGGTCAAGGGTTCTATCTTGGTCCTTTACTATGTTAGATATGATATTAAATATAACCGGAAGTAGTCTTTCTACCTTAGGTAGGGGAGGTAGGGGTAAGGCTGTCTATATTTCAACCTCCCCACACACGATCGTGGTATTGGGACCAAAAACATGTGGAAGACGGCATCGAGCGTTACTTACTTTTCTATTTTCGTGAAAAATCTGAAAAACATAAATGTGATTGAAAACAGAAAAAACTCGCTTTTCGGACTTAGAACTACTTTTTTGAAACTATATACAAGTGTATGGGAATGTATCCAGTTATCGTTAAAAGTGTGTATCCAACTAAAAGTTTACTTGTGGATGTTGTATAAAACTTCCTATAATATCTTTTGATGAAACGATCGCGTCTCATATTTGTAGTTTTCAGTTTTAGAAATGGAAAACTCGTGTTTTCTGAACGTGAAAATGAAAACAACTAAACGCGTTTCAAAAATTTTAATGGTTTATAGGGGGAAAAAAAACGCTTTTCCTTTATTTGAAATATGAAGTTGAAAAACTTAACAAACTTTTATGAAAGTAACCGCTCACATAAGCTCGTGGTTCTTGGGCTACCTTGAACACTGCCACGTCAAGGGCCCTTTGTTAATTGTGTTTGGTTATATTTAATGTTATCTTGATCTTTTTTTGAATATAACTGAAATAATTGCACTACACCATGTGATTGCTTGTTTGCTTCGTTTTTTTATTTTTTTTCTTTTTGATTTTAATTTGCTTTTACTTTTATGTTGCGTACACTTGTTTGAGAAAAAGATTGTGATGGTATGATATTATGTGTAACGTAATGTATTATGCCCAATTAGTTATGTTTGGATAGTTATGATTTAAGGGAGTATAATGCCCGTGATAGAATTGTGAAAGTATATGTTGTAGGATTGTAAGGATACTCGGAACATTCAAGATCTTTAGTTCTTCTGATGTTTCATCTTAGCAGTTTTTCATGTTTGGGTCATATACATCTTAATTCTAAGTATTTGTGATACGCTCGGTATGTTTAGCATCAGAACTAACTTGGGATTGTGTTTCTAGCTTATTTGTTCAAATGTATGTGTAACATGGTGGGTATATATTAATGTCTGCAGATGTAAAGCATCACCCTGTCGGGTGATTAATGTAAGAGGGTTTTATTGGGGTTAATGTTTTAGAACTATGAGATTAAATGTCGTGTTATGACTAATTTATGTATTTCTTTACGTTGGATTATGTTTTGCAAGCTACAGATTGAAGATGGTGGTAGGAAATAAAGAGGCGAACCAATATAGTTCAACCATTAGAAACTTAGGGAAAAGTCAACTAGGCGGTGTAATTTTTGGTGCCACGAACACAACATTCCAGGAATGCCTTTCCAAGCAACTCTTTGGTCAGTCCTTTAACTTGACTAGGATATATATATATATAATATATATATATATTATATATATATATAATATATATATATATTTCTGAAATATGTTATAGTAATGTATTTGGCGATGTGGGTTAAGTTATCTCTAGCTGGTCAAATGGTTAATAAAGTTGGTTTAAATGGAATAGGTCTAAAGGGTAGAAAGTCGATCACTGCTCTTATAATACTTTAAACAATCTAAATCATATATTTAGAACTTCATATTTATATGTGTAATTATATTTGACACATTAATAATAAGTTACCGAAAAGTTTGAAAATATTAGACAAAAAAGTATCTCAGCTCAGCCTGAGTATTTTTGACACGTTTAACCATTCCTTCTCACCCTACCCGTTCTGACTTTTTTAAGGAAACCTTCACCCTTTGAGCATATTCCTAATGTACTTGACTAAACTGTGATAGGTCTACCAAGAGAGCATCTTGTGTATGTTGAAAAAATTGATCCTGGATTACCATTGTTTCTCTTGAACTATTCGGATAGAAAATTGCATGGTGTTTTTGAAGCTGCTAGTCATGGCCAAAAAAATATAGATCCGTATGCATGGGCTGGTTACGCTTCACAAGGAACACGATATTCTGCTCAGGTACTTAACAGGTACCCTAGTGCATGTTTTACTTCTTTGTTGAGTTTGAAACTGGTAATGTGATATTGAATGATCATTAACATATGATTAGCTGTAGTGTTTTGATTTACTTTCGCGGTTAGAAAGCTATAATAATGAGATAAATGAGCTATTTAATGTTTGTACAGTTCTGATTAGTTGAGGTGCCAACTAAACTTGACATTTCTGATTTCTCTATTTTTTATAGTATGTAAAATTGAAATTTGACAATTTTTGTAAACAATATTTTAAACGTATTTTGTTGTTAACCCGTTACATATTTTTGAAGTACTATTATTCCCAATGAAATTGTAAGCACATAAGAGGGTAATCATTTTATGAATAATCACTTTTACTGGGTATGGAACTGGTTATTTGAAATAATAATGAGAATCTATATATCCATGTGGTAAAAATTCATTGAACATTGGTGTTTTTATGTAGGTTCAAGTGCGTCTACGGTCACCAGATTCTCCACGGAAGCCGCTAAACGAAGATCAGTTTAAGCCCATTATTGTGGACAACTATTATACTTCACAGCGTTTCTGGTTTGAGCTGGATCATGTTCAAACGAACCAATTATTGGCTTTATTTTCTTCTCAACCAATATCTGTCTTCAAGTCATACAAGAAAGTGGAAAATCAGCCTAAAAGGAAAGATCTTCGTACAAGTTTCAGTGGCAAGACTTTGAGTTTGGGTACACCAAATATTTCAATAGGTACCATTGGGAAAGATGACAAGGAACCTGTATACCCAAAGCATGAAAAACTGGCTTCGAACTCTAATCTCGTGGACCCACCTACTGCTCGTGGATATGAACCTACATGTAAAAAGGTGGACCAACCTTCCCCTGTAAAGATGGACCAACCTCCTGCCCGTAAAGATGAAACTGATGCTGGTGTCAAGGCATCCGAAGATCCTATTATAGCTCAGGTCTCGCCTATTTACAAGTATTTCTCTTAGGTGGCAAAACGGATGGGTAGGGGATCTACAAGCTTATGATATTGTAAGCTTTAATAAATTTTATTTAGAAGATTTTATTATTTAAAATACACTTTGCATGTCCTTTAACCCACTTTCTTGTATGATCCGCCGAAGGTAAAATGTAACACCGTCAAACTCGATCTTCAGTATATGGGCTGACATTGCCACCTCTAATATCTGTTATGTCTTTTGCCAATATTCATAGTAACATATAATTTTTTTTTCTGTTGGTAATAGTTGATTAGAAAGATAGATGATCTGATTGCATTTACAACAGAGCAAAATCACACGATTGGTTGTTTGGAAATAGAGATTACTTCCTTGGAGTATAGTCTGGTAATTCTTTTTCTATCTCAGAAATGTTTTCAAAGGAATTGAGCTTGATGATATTTGTTCATATATCCTGTTGTTAGTTATATAAAAAAAAGCTTCAAGCACAGTGATTCCATTGTTTTCTATGAGGTCTTTTGTTGAAACAAGGACTATCCCCATTTAAATGTATATTTTTGCTTTGTTACATTCTGATAATCATTATCTTTTCTTTGCTTGGAGTTATCTTTCTCACACCATATAATACCCATCTCTTATCTTAAACATTTTGTGATCTGTTCCTTCACATGTCAGACTGAAGCACAAAAGGATATTAGGAATCTAAAAGACCGCTGTAGCACTATAGAAAGTATAGCAGGACTCTCTGTGGAATCTGACCCTATAAATGTGAAAACTTCATCTGAAGAGTTGCATTTGGATAATTCACCTGAAACAAGTGATATCAATTTAGACTGTGATGACTTGATATATCTTGTTGGAGGATATGATGGTAGATCATGGCTCTCATCACTGGAATGCTATTCACCTTCACAGAATCAGACTAGATCACTTGCACCAATGAAAACTGCTAGATGTCATGCTCATGTTTCAATACTAAATGGTCAACTTTATGTGTTGGGTGGTGGAACTCGTGGTGAGTGGTATGACACAGGTATTCTCTTGATCTCTTCCTTTCTCTCTCTGTGTGTGTATCTATATATGTATTTATGATTGTGTGTGTAAGTGTGTAGGGGAGAGACTTTGATAATAAACCAAATTATATTCAAGAAATTAAAGAACTTATAAAGTATTTAAGAAGTCTAAGAACTTATTTCAGATGAATGGGGCAAAATTATTGACTGGTGATCTAATATAGAGAAGGGTGCATTTGATTCCCCCTTTCTTTAAAAGTTATTTTTTAAAAAAAAGTTAATGACCAGAGTTCTTATACTTCTTATTTGACCCCATTTCCATGTGTAATGTATACATATGTATCATGCTATTACTAACATGTTATTTTTTCATGTTTAAAGTTGAATCATATGACCCAGTTCTGAATGAGTGGACTATTCGCCCTTCTCTAAATGCAAAAAAGGGAAGCCTAGCTGGTGCTACCTTGAATGGTAAGATTTACGCAATTGGTGGTGGGACTGAAAATGAATACTATGCAGCTGTTGAGATGTTAGACCTTGACATTGGAGTCTGGATTCCATCACGATCGATGCTTGAAAAGGTAAATATAACCTTTATGTACATCAATCGAGTGATAAGTACTAAATACCAATGATTTAGCATACCATTATGCAAAATGTCATTGAAGTGATTACGTATAAAAGAAAAACTTCCAGTCCTTTTATTTATGATAATCGAGTTATGTATAGTAAAAAATAAGTTTTCCATGGGCATTGTTGTATAAGTGTATTAGACAAATTGTTGTGTAAGACAAAGGTGTTATGTAATGGAGTGTCCAAGCTCTCTTGCCATTTTAAATTGCTATCAGTGAATCAAAAGTATTTTTGATGGTTGGTTTTTGTAAAGATTTGGCAAATGGGGAGGAATCGTAGGGTGAGAATATTTCCAAGTTTGATTTTTGATTAAGGTTTTAGTTCTTGTCGTTATTATTTGACTTTCAAAATGCAATATCTATTGAAGGGAAGAATTGAATTAGGTGAATAGCACTTGTATCCCATTTGGTGTGTGAAGAAACATACCTAACATGTATTTGATGGACTTGGGATCCCATATTTTGTGTTAAGTACAGGTGTGGATGGTGTACAACTAGTAACTTCGTTAAGCATATTAATGGACCTATGTGGACAAAGGCTTTACAACTAAGAACTTTGGTACTTATTGGAAAGAACAATTCGAGTACGGATAGAGGTCTAGACGAGTATTTGGTAGTAACTATGAATTTAAGCATTTAAGGGGACATTGGCTTAATTAGATAGGTGGCTGTCGATAATGTAGCGTTGTCTGTGAACATAACGAGTGTGATCTTAGAGTGTCTGTGTTCTCATAGGATTGTTTTTATTGATGTTTTGATAATCTTTGTGACATATGGACTATTTGTTTAGTGTCTTCGTCTGAAACACCTGCACTGGTTTTAGATGTTTTAGGGTTTATAATGCTTGTACATGTTTAGAATATCTAGATGTTTCATATTGTAATTTATATATTATAACCTGTTTTGATTAGAAAAGGAAACGTTTACTGATAAGCTCATATTTACAGGTTTAGATTTTTCATAATTACATGTTTAGACTATTTACATCTTTCAGTGTTTGTAATCTGATTCGATTAGAACATAAGGAGAAGTCGGGTGATGAAGTGTACAAGGCAAAGCATAGATTGCTTTTTATTAGATTTTGAGACGACACGTAGGACTAGCTTTTTGATAAACTCTATGAGGAGAAAACTTAATATGCTTCTCATGCGAAAAAAGTTAATGCTCTTGAAAACAAAACAAACGGACATATTATATGTTTTGAATAAAAGTGATACTTGGTGCGGATATTTGGGAAATTAATCCAACGAAACAAACAATTAAATTTCATTAGAGTAAGGACAAATAACAAATACGTTACACATTCCTCTAGCTTCTTTTACCTGAGATGGTGACTAGCTTATGCTTGAACCAAATGAGGATAAAAACTCCCACAGAAGCATGTGCATTGAGACTGCATAAAATACAAGTTTATCGAAATTTGTCCTAAAAAGTACAGCTTTCTGTCCAGAAGTTTTATGCAACAAGTAGCTGTGAATCCAATATCAAGAGGTTGGGAAATACTTCCATTTAGCCGTTGTCTTCTAGACTTGTAAATAGGTAGCTTTTGCCCAAAGTTTTGAAAACTTTGCAAGTTCTGTTTCATCCATTCATGTTAATGTATCCGTCTGATAGTAGGTATTTCTTTAGATCATATTTTGTGTTTGTTAGGGAGTCTAAATTTAGATGATGGCATACCTGTAACCTGCCAAGATAGCAGTGTCTTGCATAAATGACTCGGTGTATGCTTATAAAGCGTTCTGAAAATATGTATTTATTTCTTAACTTTGTGTTGATATGTCACTGGCTAAATTTCCAACTCTGCTTCCGTCTTGTGTCACCATGTTTTAGGTTATGTAGCATATGGCACATAAGTGACATATATAGTCATAAGTGGGTGACAGGCTGAGATAAAGATAATATAAACCTAGCAATAGAGAATAAATAAATAAATGCATTGTCTTTGAAAGTGCTGTACTAGATGAAAGGATCATATATATGTCCAAATGTTTGACTTGGCCCATAGCTTAAAGAAAAGGTGTGACTAATGATCAATTATCATAAGACCATCGTGTCAGATGAAGTAGAAAGAACTTGTTGAATCCCATTTTAATCTTACTAGCATCCTGTATTCCTGTTGTGTAAATTAGTAAATTGGTAAAGGTGTCTTTTTAGTAACGTAACTGTCGTCTTTCATGGCACCCCAAAATGTAGAGAAGGCTGCATTGTGCAGCCAAAACTTTATGGTGTGTATTCTTACGATACTAACAATGGAGCAATGTTTCTGTTGAGAATAGGTATGCGAAACTTACCTCAATGGTTTGTTTTCAGCGCTTTTCTTTGGCTGCTGCAGAGCTCAATGGGGCAATTTATGCTGTTGGTGGTTATGATGGAAAAAACTACTTGAAGTAAATATATCATCCTTCCTTTCCATATTTGTTTTGTTGAGGATAAATGAATCTGCATATAACTTGATTGTTCATATTTGGAATATGTTATAGAGTTCTCAAAATGGGTGGGTTGGATAAGGGATCAGATCCAAATAGTCAGCCTTAGTACTGTTTATCCAACTCTTTCGGATCAAAGCCATGATTCAGTTTGAAGTTTATATTTCATTAATTCTCTTAGCCTTACAGAGATCTTTTATTTTTATTTTGATCTTAGCACTGCTGAAAGGTTTGATCCAAGAGAACCTTCTTGGACAAGGATTGAGAGCATGAACACAGTGAGGGGTTGCCCTTCTTTGGTCGTTCTGAATGAAAAATTGTAAGCTATGCATATCTATTTTGTTTTACGATTGGAAAATTGGGTGGGCCGGCCATGTTTAATAACTGGTCAAAAGGTATAAATTTTCCGTACATGGCAGGTTGGCTTTCGAAGAATGAAACTTTACTAATAAATAAAATGATTTTGGAGGTATTATGCAATACCTACTTTTATGGGTGGTTATTGACCCATTTTACCCTTTCAATTTTTTACTTGTTATCGATAAAACCATAATCCGAGTTGACCCATTACCAGTAAATGGGTCGAAGTTGCCACCTCTATACTGTTTAAAAAATTCAGCATGAACTTGGGTATAAGTTACTGATTATTGTTTAACAGATATGTTTTAGGGGGGTTTGATGGTAGTGCAATGGTTCCAAGTGTAGAAATCTATGTTCCTCGACGTGGGTCATGGGTGATCGGAGAGTCGATGAGTTACCCCAGGGGATTTTCAGCTGCTGCAGCTGTTAAAGAATCTATCTACATCCTTGGAGGACTTAAAAGAGGTGACGACATCAATGACTGTAAGTGATATTATCATTTACTAACATGTATGTAGAGGCGGGTAATGGGTCAAAACAGGCTGGGTTGACCCGATAACAATTTTTTTGTCCTTTTAAAATTATACATAAATAACAATTAATGCATCAAGTACTAAAACAATAATGTTAGGATACTTTTTGGAATTAGAGAGTACTGTAGTATATTAAAGACTTCAGTTTTAAAAAGTGTTATAGGTGATTTCTAAGTGATTTGATGCAATTGACCCAAAATAGCTCATGTTCCCATAGATGGGATCAAATTACCTGACTAACTTGTCGTCATGACAGGTTGAATGCTACAAGGAAGGCCAAGGCTGGGAAACTCTTGACACGAAGGCTGGTAGCCGGAGATGCTTTTTCTCGGCTGTTGCACGATGAAGCATGTAACTTGAATGCCATAATAAGATGGTGGTCTTAGCTTGGAGCCTTATGATACATGTATAATCTTCCATACTCTAGCTCTCTATGTGAATCTCCACGTTCCAATTTTGGTTGCAAATATTAATGAGTTTAGGCTTGAAGAGATGCCTTTATTTGTTGATGAATATAGAGAAATTGATGCTAGTGATACCATGAGTTCTTGCTCGAACTAACACCACATATTTTTATGTACTAGTGGTCCACGAGAGCCGTCACTAATTCACTATATATATAAACTTTTATGTACTATCTTCTAGGGGTGTGTTATGGGTTGGCTTGGTAACACTTCGGTTTTTGAAAATGGCCGGGTTCCGTATTTTTTATTTTGGTTTCAGATTCTTTTTTCCTTGCTTTTTTATTTTTTTATAACAATTTTAGCATATCAAGTTAAGAATATAACATTTATTTGAAACAACTAGTTTTTTTACCCGCGCTTTGCTGCGGGTGGCAAAAAAAATGAGATTATAGAAGTTGATTTCGCGTTTAGATACCAAATTATAAGTTTTGATTATTTATTATTATATTCCGACATGTCAAACTCATTAGAAATACACCAATATATTAATATATACTACTTTTTAGAAACCTTAATTTTGACCCGGGCGTTTCCCCGGGAGGGCGTTGTGTCATGCAAACATATATACATACAACATTATCTAAAAGTTTGGAAACTAAAAGTTTACTATAAGGGGTGGAAACTAAAAAAATAGGTGGCCAAAACCAAGAGTTTGATGGTAAAAAAACTAAACTTAAGTTTGTATACAAAAAGTTAGACTAAAGTTAAAAAACCCAAAAGTTAAGTGGTAAAATTAAGTTAAAGTAAAATATACTTGTATAAAAAAAGTTATACTAAAGTTAAAAAACCCAAAAGATTAGTGGTAAAAATAAGAAACTCTAAAAGTATACAATCTAAAAAATTTTAGAAAAAGACAAAATTGCTGACGTCGGGATGATGTCAGCAAATGAATAGTGACCTTTGTGAGGGGAGCCTAAGTTACTAATTAGAATGTATATAATATGATAAAGAAGCTCGAAATCTATAACTGATATTAGGTATGTAATTTTATTATTTATGGAACTTTTGTAAATACTTGATTTGGTTCATTTTGATGTAATACATACAATTTTTGATGTAAAACATATAATTGATCTGTTTTGTACATTCAAATTTGAAAAAATATAAAATATATTGCTAATGGTGATTGGTTGCAGAAGCTGTTGTAAAATAATCAATTATATTTACTTAGCATATATAACATAATTACATAAATAAAAAAACCCTTCTTTGCTCTCTCTAATATGGCGATCTGCCTTTCTTTTTCTCCAAATTTCGATCTTAATCTCTCTGGATTATGTGATTATAGGTGTGATTCGATTAATCTTTGGTCGGATATAAAATTGATTAAACACATACTGTAATACTGATGACAACCCGGGCCCAGTGGATACTACAACAGCTACTTCAACAGGCATGTTATTCAATTGGGTTGCCCTCACATAAAAGATGTAGGCCCAAAGTCCCTTTAGTTTTAGTGTTTTTATTTACTCGTTTATTTCTTCTGATTTTTTTCGCCCTTTTATTATGGAAACATGTGATAGTATAGAAATCTATGCATACAAAGATATTAATTATGTATTTCAGTCTATGTAGTTCATTAGATACATTTTTTATCATGTGATTTATTAAACAGTCAAAGCTTAAGTAATTCAAAAAAGAGCTTGAAGAAGTCTTAAGAAATCAACAACACAATATATGGAATGCACTAGCTTCGTATTAATCAAACCTAATCTATTACAAAGAAACCTTACTACATAAACACTCACACTCAAGGTTTATGGTAACAATATAGATTCAGACGAAAGAGACGAGAGAGAAAGATATTTTCTCTCAATACGAAATACACACAATAATACTGAACGAATGATAAATCTAACCCTAATCGTAATCTATTTATATAAACATAAAAAGTTACAAAATAGCCCCTACACTTCTTTTCTTCTTCAGTACCTGCATAAGAGAATATAAAATAACAAACTAAACCTTACCTTTATTACCTTTTGACAAAGTAAGTCCTTAGCTTTTAACCTGCACTTAATAAAAGATTTTAAAGTATAAAATCTTAATATTTCATAATTGTATTACTTATTTTAACATTCCCCCTTAATCCAATTATGAAAATATATTAAAAAGTTTAAGTTTATTACATAAGTAATTATGGTGTGTATTGGATAAACTTTTTGTAAAAATATCTGCAACATTATCCTCAGACTGTACTTTTATAATATCAATAACTTTCTTATTCAATTTTTCTCTCACAAAATGCAAGTCTAACTCAAAATGTTTTGTTCTATCATGCATCACAGGATTTGCAGCTATTTGAATAGCAGACTTATTGTCACAATACACAACAGCAGGCAACAAGGAATTTAAACCCAAGTCCACCAGAATTTTAACAAGCCACATAATTTCACATGTAACAATACCCATGGCTCTATATTCAGCCTCAGTTGAAGACCTAGAAACAGTAGACTGTTTCTTACTTTTCCAGGATATAAGATTATTGCCAAGAAACACACTATAACCAGTAACAGATTTCCTGGAAGTAGTACATTTGCCCCAATCTGAATCAACAAAAGCATACAGATTTAACTTCTCACTTTTAGAGAATATTAAACCCTTGCCTGGAGATAATTTTAAATATCTAAGCAACCTCATAGAAATCTTAAAATGTGAGACCAAAGGTGCATGCATAAACTGTGATAAACATTGAACAGCATATGATATGTCTGGTCTAGTCATTGTAAGATAAATAAGCTTCCCAATAAGCTTTTGGTATTCAGTGACATTAGTCAAGACCATATCATTATCTTTTTTTGTTTTTATACTTGAAATCACAACATTAGTTTCAAGAGGAGTTAAAATAGGTTTGCAACCAAGCAAACCATAATCAGAAAGTAACTCAAGACAATATTTTCTTTGAGACAAACAAAGACCTTGATCACAATTAACAACCTCAAGTCCTAAAAAATATTTCAAACTTCCAAGATCTTTAATGAGAAACTTTGATTTCAAAAACTCTTTAACTTTAAGAACCTCATCAACTTTATTACCAGTTATGACTATATCATCTACATATACCAACAAAACAATGATACAACCAGAACAAGACTTAATGAACAAAGAATAATCATTCAAACTTTGTGTAAAACCAAACTCAAACAAGGCAGAAGTCAATTTCTCATTCCATTTTCTAGGAGCTTGTTTTAAGCCATACAAAGATTTAGTCAATTTGCATACTTTATTAGATGAATCAGTATAATATCCTTCAGGTAAATCCATGTAAACATCCTCATCTAACTCACCATACAAAAATGCATTATTAATGTCAAGTTGAAATAACTTCCAGTCAAATTGAACAGCTAAACTCAAAACACATCTTACTGTTGCCATTTTTACAACTGGTGAAAAAGTTTCATCAAAATCTATACCTTCTCTTTGATTATACCCTTTAGCAACTAACCTAGCTTTAAACCTTTCAATTTCACCAGTTGACTTATACTTAACCTTATACACCCATTTACAACCAATAGTATTTCTTCCTTCAGGAAGATCAGTAACAATCCAAGTATTATTTCTATGCAAAGCATCCATTTCTAAATTCATTGCCTCAATCCAATTTGGATCTAAAGCAGCTTCTTTATAAGACTTAGGTTCTACTGTTTTATTTAGTCTGGATACAAAACAAAGACAATCACTACTCAACTTAGAGTAATTAACAACTTTTTCAAGAACATACTTCACTTTTCCTTCAACAACAAAATCTTTAAGTTTAACAGACAAGCTTTTATTCCTAGAAGATCTTCTAACAGTTTAAGTTTCATTAATATTCAAATTTTGATCAGAATTACCCTCAGAACTGTCTTCATTATTGTGATCAGAATCACTAGAAGTGTCAGTGTGATCACCATCCTCAGATGTTGCAGAACTGGCACCACCACTTGGATTCACATGAGAACCATCAAGGGCACCACCTAGACTGCCTTCACCCTCAGGATCCTTTCTCCCTTCATCATTGGGAAGTTTATAATGTATGGGTGTATCAAAAAAATTTAAGTGATTTAAAGAACTTTCTTCAAAAACAGTTTCACTTTCTTTTATTTTATTAAAAGACTTTTGTTTAAAAGGAAAAATTTCTTCAAAGAATTTTACATCTCTTGAATAAAACAAGGATCTATTTTCAAGATTATACAACTTATAAGCCTTTTTTGAACTTGAATATCCAACTAAAACACATTTATCAGACCTGCTACTAAATTTGTCATTATTATTTAACACATTTGCAAAACATAACACCCAAAACATTTTAAATGGGAGAAATTAGGTTCTCTGTTATAAACTAACTCAAATGGACACTTTCCATTTAACACAGAAGTTGGAAGCCTGTTAATCAAATAACATGCAGTCAGAACACATTCACTCCACAAATAAAGAGGTAATCCCCCCTGAAACATAAGAGACCTAGCTACATTCAAAAGGTGTCTATGTTTCCTTTCCACTACTCCATTTTGTTGTGGAGTATATGGACAGGAAGTTTGATGAACAATACCTTTTTTACTTACAAAATTTTGCATACTTGCATTCACAAATTCAGTACCATTGTCAGACCTAAATACTTTAACGGTTTTACCAAATTGATTTTCTAACAAGTTATAAAAAGACTCAACATGTTCAAAAACTTCATGTTTTCCTTTTAGCATAAACACCCAAACAGCTCTTGTAAAATCATCAACAACAGTTAAAAAATATTTATATCCTTCTTTGCTGGTCACTCTATAAGGACCCCATACATCTAAATGTATTATATCACCAAGACATTTTGTTTTATGATCACTTAGAGGAAAAGACTCTCTAGTTTGTTTTGCTTTAAGACAAGTTTCACAAGGTTCATCATTAAACACACCTTTTAGATGTAACTTAGGTTTTAACACAGACAATACTTGATCAGAAGGATGACCAAGTCTATTATGCCACAAAACATTTGAAACAGCACCAAACATACAATTATTCACAGAATACCTTGCATTACTTTTAACATCAAACAAGTATAGACCTCCAGTTTCACTACCAGTCCCCAGAATTTTCTTGGAGACCAAATCCTGAATTAGACATTTATTTTCATCAAAATTAACAGACATCTTACTATCTCTAGCAAGTTTATGAACAGACAACAAATTCACACAGTACTGAGGTACAACTAAAACATCATGTAAAACAATATTCTCATTTAATCTTAATGAACCAATTTTAGTAATGACAGCTTGTGTACCATTTGGATGTCCAACTTTAAGACCAAGATCAGACACATCAATAACATTAAACATGTTTTTACTAGATGTAGTCATATGCAGGTTTGCACCAGAATCAACAATCCAAGCAATTAAAGCAATTAAAGTCTCTTGCACAGAATTACAGTTAAAAAACCTTTGAAAATTCATATTAAAAAATGTACTGTTGTTATAGAACCTACCTGCAGCACTAGTTTTCACATTTGCAGATGCAGGTTTATCACTAATAAGAGACATAAGCTTCATAACCTGTTCATTTGTAAAAGGAAACACAGAACCAGAAGTACTAGTAGAAGCATGATCAGCATTATGCATACAATTATTCACAGAATTATCACTCATATTTGACTTAAATTTGTTTTGACCATTAGAAGTAAATGATGACTTCTTTTTAAAACCAGGTGGATAACCAACAATTTCATAACATCTATCAATTGTATGACCAATCATATTGCAATTTGTACATTTTAGATTTGGATTAGGTTCTCTTTTAACAAAGTTTCTATTAGTACCTCTATTTATGTTAGGTTTCTGATATTGTGACACAAAAGCAGAAGAGTTACCAATAGATTTAGAATTTTCAACATTAAAACCCCTATGTGATTCTTCCCTGGACAATAAAGCAAAAGCAGTTTTTACACTAGGCAAAGGACCAGTAATTAAAATATTACTTCTAATAGGAGCATATACTTCATCTAAACCCATTAAGAACTGCATCAATTTCAGAGTATTATTATGATCACAGAAAGCTTTAGAAGCATCACAAGTACAAGCAGGCAATTTAACCAAAGAATCATACTGTTTCCAAAGAGTATTCAATTTATGATAGTATTCAGACAAAGACAACCCACTTTGCTTTAGAGAACAAATTTTCTGATGAACATTAAACATTAAAGACCCATCTATTTTATCATATGTTTCTTTTAATTCATTCCACACTTTAGCAGCATTATCAGAAAAAATTTGACCTAAATACAATTCTTCAGACACACAATTAAGAATCCAGGACAACACAACAGAATTACACCTATCCCATTGTTGAGACAAAACTTCATCATCTTCATCTTTAACACATTTTCCATCAATAAATCCTAATTTGTTTTTAGTTTGCAAAGCTAGTTTCATAGCACAACTCCAGACTCCATAATTTTCAGTACCTTTCAATTTAAAAGAAATTAATGGAACATTTGTAATATCACTAGCATGCAGATACAAAGGATTTGAAAAATCCAAATTACTCATTCTTTCTTCATTA
The DNA here is from genome assembly GCA_034093135.1 of Erigeron breviscapus. Taxonomy (NCBI): domain Eukaryota; kingdom Viridiplantae; phylum Streptophyta; class Magnoliopsida; order Asterales; family Asteraceae; genus Erigeron; species Erigeron breviscapus. The sequence goes on along the minus strand of CM067171.1, from coordinate 77,831,587 downwards.
TTACTACTGCCTTCTTTATTCTTATTTTTATTCTTATTTTTATCTTGATTTTCACTTGTTTCAACCATTGTAAACAATTAAAACAAACACCAAATAATCACAAAACTTAGACAAGTTAATAAGACCACACTTTAACATTAGACAAAAATCAACTTAACAAGTATTTATCACAAAAAAAACAAATAAAGAATAAGAACCAGATAACAATTTAATCAGCAGAACACACAAAACTTATATAAAATATTAAGAACTAAAAAAATCAGAATCAAAGGCCAGAGCAGGATTCCAAGTCACTCAAGATGACCGGTCAAGGATAACCAATGATTCAGTTTTCTTTTTTTTAATAAAAAACTTTTTATATAAAAAATAAACAACAATTAATCAAATAACCACAACAGAGGTCCTGGTTATAGGCCAAGTATGAATAAGTGGGGGCAGTTGATCCCTGTAAGCACAGAAACGCCCACTCACAGGTACTTGCTACCACACAGGAAAGAAGAAATTCACTCACAGAGTACTCCACCAAAGAACGAACAAAGACAATCATCGGAAGACTTATACCAGATCTTGACAAAGGATTTCAGAGACAGAAACCCTTATTTCAACGAATCAAGACAAATACCCAACAAACCCTAATTTTGAGAAATTAGGGTTTTCTTCGAACTTAGGATTTCAAACAAATTGAAACCAGATCTATATGAAGAAGACAACCAGAAAACAAACCCACAGATTTAATCGAACCCGATCTGAAACAATCAAACCCTAATCGATCTAAATCCGCTCTGATACCATCTTAAGAAATCAACAACACAATATATGGAATGCACTAGCTTCGTATTAATCAAACCCTAATCGATCTAAACCCGCTCTGATACCATCTTAAGAAATCAACAACACAATATGTGGAATGCACTAGCTTCGTATTAATCAAACCTAATCGATCTAAATCCGCTCTGATACCATCTTAAGAAATCAACAACACAATATATGGAATGCACTAGCTTCGTATTAATCAAACCTAATCTATTACAAAGAAACCTTACTACATAAACACTCACACTCAAGGTTTATGATAACAATATAGATTCAGACGAAAGAGACGAGAGAGAAATATATTTTCTCTCAATACAAAATACACACAATAATACTGAACGAATGATAAATCTAACCCTAATCGATCTAAATCCGCTCTGATACCATCTTAAGAAATCAACAACACAATATATGGAATGCACTAGCTTCGTATTAATCAAACCTAATCTATTACAAAGAAACCTTACTACATAAACACTCACACTCAAGGTTTATGGTAACAATATAGATTCAGACGAAAGAGACGAGAGAGAAAGATATTTTCTCTCAATACGAAATACACACAATAATACTGAACGAATGATAAATCTAACCCTAATCGATCTAAACCCTATCTGATACCATCTTAAGAAATCAACAACACAATATGTGGAATGCACTAGCTTCGTATTAATCAAACCTAATCTATTACAAAGAAACCTTACTACATAAACACTCACACTCAAAGTTTATGGTAACAATATAGATTCAGACGAAAGAGACGAGAGAGAAAGATATTTTCTCTCAATACAAAATACACACAATAATACTGAACGAATGATAAATCTAACCCTAATCGTAATCTATTTATATAAACATAAAAAGTTACAAAATAGCCCCTACACTTCTTTTCTTCTTCAGTACCTGCATAAGAGAATATAAAATAACAAACTAAACCTTACCTTTATTACCTTTTGACAAAGTAAGTCCTTAGCTTTTAACCTGCACTTAATAAAAGATTTTAAAGCATAAAATCTTAAAATGTGAGACCAAAGGTGCATGCATAAACTGTGATAAACATTGAACAGCATATGATATGTCTGGTCTAGTCATTGTAAGATAAATAAGCTTCCCAATAAGCTTTTGGTATTCAGTGACATTAGTCAAGACCATATCATTATCTTTTTTTGTTTTTATACTTGAAATCACAACATTAGTTTCAAGAGGTGTTAAAATAGGTTTGCAACCAAGCAAACCATAATCAGAAAGTAACTCAAGACAATATTTTCTTTGAGACAAACAAAGACCTTGATCACAATTAACAACCTCAAGTCCTAAAAAATATTTCAAACTTCCAAGATCTTTAATGAGAAACTTTGATTTCAAAAACTCTTTAACTTTAAGAACCTCATCAACTTTATTACCAGTTATGACTATATCATCTACATATACCAACAAAACAATGATACAACCAGAACAAGACTTAATGAACAAAGAATAATCATTCAAACTTTGTGTAAAACCAAACTCAAACAAGGCAGAAGTCAATTTCTCATTCCATTTTCTAGGAGCTTGTTTTAAGCCATACAAAGATTTAGTCAATTTGCATACTTTATTAGATGAATCAGTATAATATCCTTCAGGTAAATCCATGTAAACATCCTCATCTAACTCACCATACAAAAATGCATTATTAATGTCAAGTTGAAATAACTTCCAGTCAAATTGAACAGCTAAACTCAAAACACATCTTACTGTTGCCATTTTTACAACTGGTGAAAAAGTTTCATCAAAATCTATACCTTCTCTTTGATTATACCCTTTAGCAACTAACCTAGCTTTAAACCTTTCAATTTCACCAGTTGACTTATACTTAACCTTATACACCCATTTACAACCAATAGTATTTCTTCCTTCAGGAAGATCAGTAACAATCCAAGTATTATTTCTATGCAAAGCATCCATTTCTAAATTCATTGCCTCAATCCAATTTGGATCTAAAGCAGCTTCTTTATAAGACTTAGGTTCTACTGTTTTATTTAGTCTGGATACAAAACAAAGACAATCACTACTCAACTTAGAGTAATTAACAACTTTTTCAAGAACATACTTCACTTTTCCTTCAACAACAAAATCTTTAAGTTTAACAGACAAGCTTTTATTCCTAGAAGATCTTCTAACAGTTTAAGTTTCATTAATATTCAAATTTTGATCAGAATTACCCTCAGAACTGTCTTCATTATTGTGATCAGAATCACTAGAAGTGTCAGTGTGATCACCATCCTCAGATGTTGCAGAACTGGCACCACCACTTGGATTCACATGAGAACCATCAAGGGCACCACCTAGACTGCCTTCACCCTCAGGATCCTTTCTCCCTTCATCATTGGGAAGTTTATAATGTATGGGTGTATCAAAAAAATTTAAGTGATTTAAAGAACTTTCTTCAAAAACAGTTTCACTTTCTTTTATTTTATTAAAAGACTTTTGTTTAAAAGGAAAAATTTCTTCAAAGAATTTTACATCTCTTGAATAAAACAAGGATCTATTTTCAAGATTATACAACTTATAAGCCTTTTTTGAACTTGAATATCCAACTAAAACACATTTATCAGACCTGCTACTAAATTTGTCATTATTATTTAACACATTTGCAAAACATAACACCCAAAACATTTTAAATGGGAGAAATTAGGTTCTCTGTTATAAACTAACTCAAATGGACACTTTCCATTTAACACAGAAGTTGGAAGCCTGTTAATCAAATAACATGCAGTCAGAACACATTCACTCCACAAATAAAGAGGTAATCCCCCCTGAAACATAAGAGACCTAGCTACATTCAAAAGGTGTCTATGTTTCCTTTCCACTACTCCATTTTGTTGTGGAGTATATGGACAGGAAGTTTGATGAACAATACCTTTTTTACTTACAAAATTTTGCATACTTGCATTCACAAATTCAGTACCATTGTCAGACCTAAATACTTTAACGGTTTTACCAAATTGATTTTCTAACAAGTTATAAAAAGACTCAACATGTTCAAAAACTTCATGTTTTCCTTTTAGCATAAACACCCAAACAGCTCTTGTAAAATCATCAACAACAGTTAAAAAATATTTATATCCTTCTTTGCTGGTCACTCTATAAGGACCCCATACATCTAAATGTATTATATCACCAAGACATTTTGTTTTATGATCACTTAGAGGAAAAGACTCTCTAGTTTGTTTTGCTTTAAGACAAGTTTCACAAGGTTCATCATTAAACACACCTTTTAGATGTAACTTAGGTTTTAACACAGACAATACTTGATCAGAAGGATGACCAAGTCTATTATGCCACAAAACATTTGAAACAGCACCAAACATACAGTTATTCACAGAATACCTTGCTTTATTTTTAACATCAAACAAGTATAGACCTCCAGTTTCACTACCAGTCCCCAGAATTTTCTTGGAGACCAAATCCTGAATTAGACATTTATTTTCATCAAAATTAACAGACATCTTACTATCTCTAGCAAGTTTATGAACAGACAACAAATTCACACAGTACTGAGGTACAACTAAAACATCATGTAAAACAATATTCTCATTTAATCTTAATGAACCAATTTTAGTAATGACAGCTTGTGTACCATTTGGATGTCCAACTTTAAGACCAAGATCAGACACATCAATAACATTAAACATGTTTTTACTAGATGTAGTCATATGCAGGTTTGCACCAGAATCAACAATCCAAGCAATTAAAGCAATTAAAGTCTCTTGCACAGAATTACAGTTAAAAAACCTTTGAAAATTCATATTAAAAAATGTACTGTTGTTATAGAACCTACCTGCAGCACTAGTTTTCACATTTGCAGATGCAGGTTTATCACTAATAAGAGACATAAGCTTCATAACCTGTTCATTTGTAAAAGGAAACACAGAACCAGAAGTACTAGTAGAAGCATGATCAGCATTATGCATACAATTATTCACAGAATTATCACTCATATTTGACTTAAATTTGTTTTGACCATTAGAAGTAAATGATGACTTCTTTTTAAAACCAGGTGGATAACCAACAATTTCATAACATCTATCAATTGTATGACCAATCATATTGCAATTTGTACATTTTAGATTTGGATTAGGTTCTCTTTTAACAAAGTTTCTATTAGTACCTCTATTTATGTTAGGTTTCTGATATTGTGACACAAAAGCAGAAGAGTTACCAATAGATTTAGAATTTTCAACATTAAAACCCCTATGTGATTCTTCCCTGGACAATAAAGCAAAAGCAGTTTTTACACTAGGCAAAGGACCAGTAATTAAAATATTACTTCTAATAGGAGCATATACTTCATCTAAACCCATTAAGAACTGCATCAATTTCAGAGTATTATTATGATCACAGAAAGCTTTAGAAGCATCACAAGTACAAGCAGGCAATTTAACCAAAGAATCATACTGTTTCCAAAGAGTATTCAATTTATGATAGTATTCAGACAAAGACAACCCACTTTGCTTTAGAGAACAAATTTTCTGATGAACATTAAACATTAAAGACCCATCTATTTTATCATATGTTTCTTTTAATTCATTCCACACTTTAGCAGCATTATCAGAAAAAATTTGACCTAAATACAATTCTTCAGACACACAATTAAGAATCCAGGACAACACAACAGAATTACACCTATCCCATTGTTGAGACAAAACTTCATCATCTTCATCTTTAACACATTTTCCATCAATAAATCCTAATTTGTTTTTAGTTTGCAAAGCTAGTTTCATAGCACAACTCCAGACTCCATAATTTTCAGTACCTTTCAATTTAAAAGAAATTAATGGAACATTTGTAATATCACTAGCATGCAGATACAAAGGATTTGAAAAATCCAAATTACTCATTCTTTCTTCATTATTACTACTGCCTTCTTTTTTCTTATTCTTATTTTTATCTTGATCTTCACTTGTTTCAACCATTGTAAACAATTAAAACAAACACCAAATAATCACAAAACTTAGACAAGTTAATAAGACCACACTTTAACATTAGACAAAAATCAACTTAACAAGTATTTATCACAAAAAAAACAAATAAAGAATAAGAACCAGATAACAATTTAATCAGCAGAACACACAAAACTTATATAAAATATTAAGAACTAAAAAAATCAGAATCAAAGGCCAGAGCAGGATTCCAAGTCACTCAAGATGACCGGTCAAGGATAACCAATGATTCAGTTTTCTTTTTTTTAATAAAAAACTTTTTATATATAAAAAATAAACAACAATTAATCAAATAACCACAACAGAGGTCCTGGTTATAGGCCAAGTATGAATAAGTGGGGGCAGTTGATCCCTGTAAGCACAGAAACGCCCACTCACAGGTACTTGCTACCACACAGGAAAGAAGAAATTCACTCACAGAGTACTCCACCAAAGAACGAACAAAGACAATCATCGGAAGACTTATACCAGATCTTGACAAAGGATTTCAGAGACAGAAACCCTTATTTCAACGAATCAAGACAAATACCCAACAAACCCTAATTTTGAGAAATTAGGGTTTTCTTCGAACTTAGGATTTCAAACAAATTGAAACCAGATCTATATGAAGAAGACAACCAGAAAACAAACCCACAGATTTAATCGAACCCGATCTGAAACAATCAAACCCTAATCGATCTAAATCCGCTCTGATACCATCTTAAGAAATCAACAACACAATATATGGAATGCACTAGCTTCGTATTAATCAAACCTAATCTATTACAAAGAAACCTTACTACATAAACACTCACACTCAAGGTTTATGATAACAATATAGATTCAGACGAAAGAGACGAGAGAGAAATATATTTTCTCTCAATACAAAATACACACAATAATACTGAACGAATGATAAATCTAACCCTAATCGTAATCTATTTATATAAACATAAAAAGTTACAAAATAGCCCCTACACTTCTTTTCTTCTTCAGTACCTGCATAAGAGAATATAAAATAACAAACTAAACCTTACCTTTATTACCTTTTGACAAAGTAAGTCCTTAGCTTTTAACCTGCACTTAATAAAAGATTTTAAAGTATAAAATCTTAATATTTCATAATTGTATTACTTATTTTAACAAGAAGTAGATGTCTCGCTGAAGTGGAGATCCGTGAACATGTCAAGAATCATAACAAGACAATCAAGCATGATAAGACAATTTGCTCGCTCATCCCACACCGCTGAGTGTAACCAACAACATACGCCCACACCCTTGATCCTTGACAAAGCCTGGACCGGTAGACATTATGCAGCAAACACGCTCATTCAATGCGATCTGGCAACAAAGTTAAAATACATTCCGTTTTTTAGGAAATTTAGGTAACAAAAGTTAACTTTTTATGGAGTATAGCTTTAAGTATAAAACTAAAATAATCTATCCAAATAGAATTTATCAAAATAAATTTAATCATCGACAACCGAACACATTTTATTAGAAAACTACAATACATTCACTACCGCTGCAACCCACAAGTATTATATTAGTTAAAAAGGAAAATGATTGATAGTCTTAAAATATGGTAGTATAACATGAGTTTTCTCTCTCCTAATCTTTACCATTCATCATGAATCATCATCTTATTATTAGACTTATTTTAGGCATATTAATTAAACCTATTAAATATTAATCATTAGTTAAAAATATTCAAAACAAATAAAAATGTTATAACCTTTTGCAACCTTATCCTAAAAACTTATTAATTCATAACCACCCATCCTCGACTCACTTCCAACTTCCAAGTTCCAACTCTCTCAAAAAATATTTGAATTTAATTTTCAAGAGTAACTCCAACTCTCTCAAGAAATATTTGAATTTAATTTTCAAGAGTAACAAGAAACAACAAGCTTAACTATTGTTTTAAACAAGACCAAAAGGTGACAAAATATGTATAGACTAAAATCAAAAACGGATATATTGTAGGCCCTTTGGGATTCTTCTCAGTTCTAGCCAACAACTATTACAAAAAGTGATAACATCTAAAATGATTTATAATGTTATGTATTTAATATATATATATAATAATTACACATTATATAAATATATAACTTAAGATTGATGAATGATAACATCTAAAATGATTTATAATGTTATGTATTTAATATATATATATAATAATTACACATTATATAAATATATAACTTAAGATTGATGAATATAAGTTCAATTGTAAATTTAACATCGCCCTTAAAAACATTCCTTACAAAAAAGAGGGTCTTTTGTCGAGCACCTAAAATTTGACCAAACAACAAAAAAGGGCCCGGATGCTTTCCCAACTACAAATTACAATAACGTCTTGATTGAGTTGTTGCAAGGACCATAAACACAAACATATATCAAACATCACATGATCATGGCAACATCTCATCATACTTTACAACTATCCATACAACCAAAGCTTTCCATAAAAGTCACATGACATGTTGGACCCATTTACTAGTTAACAAATTTAATGGCCTTAACACCGAAGTCCACGACATAATTAATGGGTTCAAAAAAAGAAAGCTAAAGCCGTCTCCAATGGGTAAGGTGATTGTTACGAATAAGTCCATTAGGGACCAATTGTGTTAGTTCTGGAAGTATTAAGTAAGTAGTGTTAAGAATAGAAGTCGAGGGACTAAAGTTGACAAGTTAGAACTTGGGGTGTTGGAGACGGTTATTTTAGTCATTGGATATAAATACTCTGTATATCGATATTATAGACAGGAATATACAAATTGTGTGTGTGTGTAAATCACATTCCCTCTTCTCTAATTTTCTTCTCTGTATCAATTGGTATCAGAGCTCAGCCGTCCTTCTCTTTCCGGCGACCTCGATTCCCTTCTTCTTCTCCGGTGATATCTTATCTCCGGCGAACTTATAATAAAAAAAAATAATAATAATAATCGCAATTTCTGGCGATTTGAACCCTAATTTTTTCAATTCATCAGTAACCGCTCTAATTCAGAAGCTCTAATTCATGAATTTCATCATTTTTACATCAATTTGAATAATAATTCATCATTTCCAGGAAAAATCCCAAAATAAACCCTAATTTCGCAATTGATGACGTCAACCAGAAATCAAGATATGGAGAAATTGCAAAAGGATTTTCAAGCGCAACAAAAGGAAATTAATGATCAGAAGAAGGAGATTAAGGATCAAAGTCAGATTATCCTTAACCTGAATGCAACAATGGAGGCGATGAAGCGCGATATGGAGAAGATGCTTAAACAGAAATCAACAGTGGCGCGTGTGGAACATGATCAATCATTTTCAGGCAAATTAACTCGATTAGACTTTCCTAAGTTTGACGGTGATGATGTTGAAGCCTGGATGTATAAATGCAGTCATTATTTTGATATTGATGATACTCCTGAAGAAAATAAGGTCAGATATGCATCAATCTATATGTCAGGCAGAGCACTTTCATGGCACCAGGCTTACATGAGTTCTGTTGGACGAGAAATGGATGAAATAACTTGGGAGGAGTACTCAAGGTCTGCTGCTGCTCGATTTAGTGTCACTGCCATTGAAGATGCCATGGGAGCTCTCAAAGCTCTTACTCAAACTGGTGAACTGGACTCTTAATGTGATGAGTTTGATCTTTTGCTAAATAAGGTTAGTATTTGTGAAGAATATACTGTCAGTTTGTTCATAGAAGGCTTGAAACCTGAATTGAAATGTAATATTAGAATGTTTAGGCCTAAAACTATGAAGGAGACTATTTCCTTAGCAAAAATGCAGGATCAAGCTAACAAAGCCTTAGGAAGGATCTCTAGTACTGGAATTTCATCCAGTTATAGGCCTAGCACTTCTAGAACTTCTACATTCACTGGTTACTCTAAGCAACCACTAATGCCTACTCCTATTACTACAGTTCCTTCAAATGCTATTGTTCCTAGGAAAATTAGTAATAAGATGTTGGAGGATAAGAGAGCCAGGGGAGAATGCTTTTATTGTGATGAAAAATTTATGGCAGGGCATAATAGAACTTGTAAGGGGAAGAAACAGTTGTTTTTGGTGGAAATAGAGGATAATAATGAGGATCATGATATTGTAGAAATAGCTGAAACAGAAACTGAACCATTGGTGCAAGGAGAACCTAGAATCTCACTAAATGCTATACTAGGTATCCCTTCATACTCAACAATGCAAGTTGTAGGCACTGTAGGAACTAAGTGTCTGCATATATTGGTGGACAGTGGGTCTACACACAACTTTATGAGTGATTCAGTGCTTAGCAAAGTTAGATGCATCACAAATGTGATTCCTGATGTGAAGGTAGAGGTTGCATCTGGTAATGACATGAATTGTGCCAGTTTATGTAAGAATTTTAGGTGGATGATGCAGGGGAATTATTTTACTGCTGATATGCTAGTTATTAAGCTTACAAATTATGACATTGTTTTGGGGGTACAATGGTTGGAAACCTTGAATGATATTATTTGGAACTTTAAAGATTTGACAATGAAGTTTATTGTGGGAAGGCAGAGTTTTGTTCTAAAAGGCACCAAAAGAAATGGAGTGAGTTCATGCTCTATGGAAAAACTCACATCCATTTTACAGAAGGAAAAAAATGTGGCACAGGCACAATTATTTGCTTTACAACCTGTAGAAAATGAGAAACCATTGTATGAGCCAGTAATTGGAGGTAAGAGTTCTAATAAGGAGTTAGAGGACTTATTGCTTAAATATGGTGATGTGTTTGAGGTACCCAGAGGATTGCCTCCTACTAGATCCATTGACCATAAAATTATCCTCAAACCAGATGCTCCCAACCTCAATCTTAAGCCCTATAGATACCCAAAACACCAAAAAGATGTCATAGAGGAGATGACACAAGAGTTATTGGACACTGGAGTGATAAGGAATAGCACTAGTGCTTTTGCAGCACCAATTGTTTTGGTAAAAAAGAAAGATGGCACCTAGAGAATGTGTGTGGATTATAGAAAGTTGAATGATGCTACTGCGAAAGATGTGTTTCCAATTCCTTTGATTGAAGATTTGTTAAATGAATTAAAAGGTGTAGTGCTCTTTTCCAAGTTAGACTTAAGATCTGGTTACCATCAAGTAAGAATGAGTGAGCAGGACATTCACAAGACTGCTTTTAAAACTCATATGGGGCATTATGAGTTTCTGGTGCTTCCTTTTGGTCTCACAAATGCACCTGCAACTTTTCAGTCACTCATGAACACCACTTTTAAACCAGTTCTAAGGAAGAGTGCCCTGGTGTTTTTTGATGATATATTAGTTTACAGTGGTACTTGGGATCATCATTTGATAGATTTGGAGTTAGTTTTGGAAATAATGAGGCAAAGTGAATTGAAAGCTAAGAAATCAAAATGCACTTTTGGTGGGGATAAGGTTGAATATCTTGGTCATATAATAACTGCTGAAGGGGTTTCTACTGATCCTGCCAAAATTAAAGGAATACAAGAATGGCCTCAACCCAAAACTGTGAAACAATTGAGAGGATTTTTGGGTTTAGCAGGATACTATAGAAGGTTTATCAAGAATTATGGGTGTATTGCTAAACTACTAACATCATTGTTGAAAAAAGATGGCTTTCATTGGAACCAAGAAGCAACTACAGCTTTTGAAATGCTCAAACAGGCACTTAGTACTCCACCAATACTTGCACTCCCAGATTTCTCCAAACCATTTGTGGTGGAAACTGATGCTTCATCTTAGGGGTTAGGAGCTGTGCTAATGCAAGATGGCCATCCATTGGCATTTGTGAGCAAAGCACTCTCACTCAAGCAACAATCTATGTCTGTTTATGAGAAAGAGTTGTTAGCAATACTCATGGCAGTCAAACAATGGCAACATTACCTGAGCAATAGCCATTTTGTGATAAAAACAGACCACCAGAGCCTCAAGTATCTTTTGGAACAGAAGATCATTACTCCATTGCAGCAGAAGTGGTTATCTAAATTGATGGGCTTTGATTATGAAATTTCTTATAAGAAAGGTTTGGAAAATCATGTTGCTGATGCTTTGTCTAGGGTAACTGGTTTGGCCATGTTTGAGTTAGGTATCAGTTCAGTGAATGCTGATTTATGGGCTCAAATTAAAGACAATTGGAAGACTGATGATACCTCTAAAGCACTCATCAATAAATTGGAGAATGTAGAAGTGCTCCCTAATATTACTTGGGATGGCACAATGCTGAAAAGAAAAAACAAAGTTTTCATTCCTAAAAATGATGCTTTAAGAAGGAAAATTATTGATATTTTTCATTCTTCTCCAATTGGAGGGCATTCTGGAATTACTCCCACTCTGCACAAAATAAGAGAATTTTTCTATTGGAAAGGGTGTGCTAAGGATGTCCAGAATTTTGTCAAAAATTGTGTGGTCTGCCAGAGGTCAAAGTATGAGAGAATTTCCACTCCTGGACTATTACAGCCATTGCCTATCCCAAAAACACTTTTTTCTGATATTTCTATGGACTTTGTGTCTGGGCTACCCAAAATCAATGGAAAAGACACCATTCTGGTGGTGGTGGACAGATTATCAAAATATGGGCATTTCTTGATACTGTCACACCCATTTACAGCAGCCTCTGTGGCAAAACTCTTTATGATGAAATTTTCAAAATTCATGGTTGCCCTGAAACCATAGTTTCTGACAGAGACCCCATTTTTCTCAGCTCTTTTTGGAAGGAATTTATGAAGCTACAAGGAGTTCAATTGGCTTATTCTTCAGCTTATCATCCTCAAAGTGATGGTCAAACTGAAGTTCTCAATAGATGCTTGGAAGCTTATTTAGGCAGCATGTGTATGGATCAGCCACTAACTTGGGTGAAATGGGTACCATTAGCACAATGGTGGTATAATACCACTTGGCACTCTAGCATTTTGATGAGCCCCTATGAAGCTCTATTTGGGGTCAAACCACCATTGCATCTACCTTATATTCCTAACAGTTCTGACTTGGTAACTGTGGAGGACTTACATAGAGACAGGGAGGTTATGATCACTAAACTGAAGAGCCATCTGGCTGTAGCCAGAAACAGAATGAAACAGCAGGCAGATAATCATAGAACTGATAGAGTTTTTCAAGTGGGGGACTGGGTTTTTGTGAAACTCCACCCTTTTGCCCAAAATTCTTTGAACAAGCACCATAATACGAAGCTGTCTCCCAAGTATTTTGGTCCTTTTAAGATCCTGCAATGCATTGGACAGGTTGCATACAAACTGGACCTACCTGCTGAGGCTCAGATGCATCACACCTTTCATGTCTCCTTACTTAAGCAGGCCTCTGGTCATATTCATGTTATAACTCCTCTTCCACAAGGGCCCAAATTCATGTTGCAACCTAGAGCAATTCTGGACAGAAAATTGGTCAAGAAGGGACAGGGTGCTTCAGTCCAGTTGTTGATTCACTGGGAAGGATTGCCTTTGGAAGAAGCCTCTTGGGAAGATGTGGATGATTTTCAGCTCAGATTTCCAGACTTTGATGTGTAAATGAGTACTCACTTCTGGTGATGCTTGTTCAGTGTTGTATTTTTGATATTTCTGTTTGTCTGTATGTTGTTAGTGATTGTTTGGGGACAAACAATCTTTAAGGGGGGAGTATTGTTACGAATAAGTCCATTAGGGACCAATTGTGTTAGTTTTGGAAGTATTAAGTAAGTAGTGTTAAGAATAGAAGTCGAGGGACTAAAGTTGACAAGTTAGAACTTGGGGTGTTGGAGACGGTTATTTTAGTCATTGGATATAAATACTCTGTATATCGATATTATAGACAGGAATATACAAATTGTGTGTGTGTGTAAATCACATTCCCTCTTCTCTAATTTTCTTCTCTGTATCAGTGATAGCGGCGCGAAAACCTTTCGTGCGCAAATGGGTTGGACCCGGGTGTGAAAAGTCGGGGCGAAAGCCAGATTGAATGGCTTTGCAATGATGGATTGAAGTGAAGTTTTTTTTTCTCCGTTAATATATGTATTTTCATACATACATATATATGTATTTTTATAGATATATGTTAATATGTATATTGTGAGTCAAGTTCAGTATGAAAAGTTAGAGATGACCTAAAAGAGGTGAAGATAAGCAGGCATATCTACGCAATTGAAAACAAACAATGATCTGTCTTTGACAAGCTAAGGGGCTAAAAGAAGGTCACTTGTACATTCTTTCCTGAACTTGATTATATTGATGCCTATTAATTAAAGACTCCAAAAAAAAGAAAGTGAAAGGCCCAAAAGAGGTGTAGATAAGCAAGAATCTTTAAACAGTTGGTTACAATAACACAATGTTGCTTTTCTAAAGTTAAGGGGGTGTTTGGATCCGAGGTTCTAAACTCATTATATGGTATTAACTCCATCAAAGGCCTCAATGATCGAAATGAGCTGGTTATCGATCATCAACAAACAAGCCAACGAAACTTATAAACTGACAAACGGGTACCTAAACTATCAAATGACTATTATACCCTTGTTTACAAGATAGCAGAACAGAATGTTAGATAAGATTTTGAGGTCATTCTGCAAAAACTACATGTGCCATGAAACTACTGCTAATGGCATCATACCGAGAACAATTCTGCAACCAATAAACGACATAATAATGAACATTTTACCATATATAGGCTAGCACCGCTAAGGATGTTGCAACATGACAAGTCGATGCGATATGAACAAAAGAGCATGGATAATAACATTATGAAACATATGGGCCGGCTTAGCCGTGTATACTATTTCCTGATAAACAAACTACAATGTGAAACAAATTACTTTTCATTTGCAGAAACTTTATATGGAAAACAGACTTAAACTACAACACTTAGAAGTAAAACAAAAGGTACCAGAATACCGATTACCACCATTGATGAACAAGAACTCCCCGTTGTCTCAAAGATTTGAACAGATTTAAACATTGTCCGTATGTCTTTTGATACTTAGGACTCCTCACACCAGGGCAACACTTCTGCCACCTATTGTAATGACATTCAAGAAAAACTTCATCAATCAAACAAATGGCACCCGTTTCAATCAACTTCGGGATCAAATCAAATTCAGTCCCTTCAACATCCATCTTCATCACCACGAAATCTTGCTCAGTCACCGTGTTTTTCAACCAATTAGCAAAATCAAATCCTTGTATAACATCAGTAGACCCCACAATTCCGCCACCCGATTTCACTGGCTGAATCCGACCCATTCCTCTCCCTTGCTCAACATTCTCATCACCCGGTGTCTGATTAATCTCAAACACTAAACTCTCGTTTTTCACCCAAGCAGCATAAGGCAACAACGTTACACCCTTTTTCGCCTTATACTGATCATGAAAATGCTTATCCGCCTCAATTGCATATATATCAAACGTCTTGTTTTGTTTCGGATACTGCTTCTTAAACCAACTCACTATACTCGACCCATAACTACGAGCACCAACATCCACATAAACATACCTCCTCTTAAAACTAATATCCGCCATTGTTGTCAAATACCTCACATTCTCAATATTCCTCTTCAACGTTATCCACGGTTTCAACGGCTCAACCTCTATCAAGCCCTCGGCTTTTTTCAACAATTCTTGTTTATACCCCGGAACCAAACACTTTCCACCGCCATTTCCACCTCTATCCGTTTTTTCCCTAATTTTCGAATCAAACTCTTTTTTCATCACAATTTCATGTATATGAGCCATATCTTTATCAAAACCATCAATTTCACGCGATCTAATAAACGTACAGCAATTAAATAAACGAATAAACGAATTCAAACTATATCCATCATTAGTCGCGGTATGAACAACTAAATACCCTTCGGGTTTTAGTACTCTTCCTATATCATCACTCAACTCGCCAATTCTCTCCGATTTTTCCAATATTTCATTCCCCAAATACACAAAATCAAACACATTGTCTTTATATCCAAATTTCCCAAACCCCTTTTTATAATGGACACCTAAAACATCATCTAAACCGATTTCTTTCAACGCGTAAACGTCGGCCCCATCCGGGTTTTCGATAACAAGCGATTTCGACCTCGTGTTCAAAAACCCATCAACGATTAGATCTTGAAACACTGTTATGTAAAACATCACGTGTTTATGAAACTCCGGTGAGGATTCCGTCGTAGGGTTTAGTGTGACGGAGGATCGGCCACCGCCGGCGCCGGTCGCGGTGACAAGGTTTGGATTTTCCGGCGAGGGAAAGAAACAGAAATCGTCGCCGGCGAGACAAGATTCGCCTCGGAGTGTGATGACGTAAGCAAATCGGATTCCGACGATCATTAAGCAAAAAAGTAAAAACCGAACGACGACGTTTCGTAAGAAGCCGGGTTTTCCGGCGAGTAATTCCATTTTATTAAATTAATTATATTAAAAAAAAAAGACGACTGAATGCGTTGTATGTGTTTGTGCGTGTAAATGGAATAAAATGAATTGAATGAAATTATTATGAAACGACGACGTTTAGGGTTTGGAAAAATTCTATAAAAAAAAAAAGTAAAAAAATATATATAGATACACAGAGGAAGAGATTAGATTACCTAGAGCAAAAACGAGCAGAAGTGTGATTAGCACCGATTAAAGAAGAAGAAAAGTGATTAAAGATGAGATTAAGGAAATAAGATTTCATTAGATATAATAAAGGAGTATAATTGGAGTTAACATTCATGGGGAGATAATATAATTTATCATTATTAGTGTATTATATATTATTATAGTTTAAGATTTTGTGTTTTATTTTTGGGTGATGATTTTGGAGAAAGAAAGATGAGAATATATGATGTATATGATGAAAGAATGAGAAAAATGAAAATTGGATGGGTTTTAGAGAGAAAGAGAAAGAGACAGAATATGATGATGAGGATGAGAAGGAGGGGGTGGGACCAGGAAAGCGGTGTCAACGCGGCCTGATAATCATGTAATTTAGACACTGATTGAGTCATTTATCTAGCTAAGCATATTATTCAAAAAGAAACATGATTTATTTTCCTTAAACATTAGAAAATCTAAAATCTCATTTGATTTTTCTAAAAAAGGTTTAATTAAACGAAACTTTTAAAGTTACATTTAAACGAAACTTTTAAAATTGCAACTAAGTTACATTAAATAGTTATATACATATACTATCTAATACGTTAAAAAATGAAATCTATGTATACTGTTTTCATTTTTCACAACGTTTTTATATTCCAACTTTAAGCTTTATGTTGATTTTCCAAAAAGATTTCTTTTATAATTTGATTATTCGTTAAATTATTAATTACCTCTTAATTATGAGATGGAGAGTATATCTTCAATCATCTCATTTTTATTATCGGTAAGACGGTAAAAGGATTTTGATATGAATAACAATATAAAAAAATATATATAAACGATCACAAAATGATTTATCACTTCGTGACGTTGGGCATGAATGATTGAACATTACATATGGGCACACATCTTGGCGTAAGTTTTGTGCACACATTATAGTGCAAGTTTTGAAGAGATGTACCACTTAAGCATCAATATGCGCTATCTCCACGTGTATAAGGTAGATAACCCACTATGCCGTTTTC
>CM067171.1:77686750-77809250 GCA_034093135.1 Erigeron breviscapus | reverse complement strand
TCGGCTTTATAGCTGACACTTGTTCTTTTGTTGAAAATGTTGTGCCACCTCAGGTTGATGCTTAGTTGAGATGCAGAGTAGAGTGAGGAAGGGTAGAAAATACAGATGAAGACTTTTACCTAGACTGCCTCATTTATTCAAACTCATTTATTATATTTTGTTGACTGTTATCGTTATTTGACTTATTATGGGTTTCATTTGGTTTTGGTTGGATCCGACAAGTAACACCGTCATTTAAGTTGAACATTTTATTTTGAAAATGTAATAATTGATGGAAACTTCCGCAATACTCTGTGTTTTTAAGAAAAAAATTTTGAAATCCATATTTTTATAAAGTTCGGTGTTACAGAATAGTGGGAATAAAATCAAACTTTATTTTATTTTTTTTATTTTTCATGTGTTTTATGTATTACTTTTAATTTATTTATATCAGGACAAAGTAATTATTTTGTATATCTTTTTGAAAACATTTTTTTAATTAATTTTATTTATTTTTTATATTTTTCTTTTGTTAATTTTTTGTTTATACCAAATAATGAATCTATTCCTTTTCTAAATATTTTTATGCAGTTTCGCACGCAATCAAATGGCTCAAAGACAATAAATTAATCAAAGACCGAAAAAAACCGTTCGGTTCAACGAACAAAGTTCACTATCAACTATGAATAAAAATGCCCTCCTTTTCCTCTCAAATCTAAACAATATAAAAGCCTTCAAACAATAAAATAGGCAAGTAAATCATGGTTCATTCAACCAAGATTGGTTATTACGTAATTGCTTAAAATAAAAAGAAAAGATATCTTCAACTTGAGATAGACCATGTATACAACATGGAACATGGGCTTACTAATGCTCAACGAGGCACTCGTTTGGGCTTCCATGAGACGGACCTTATATCATTCCGCATCATTCTCCTTCTCTTCGAAAAACTCGTCCTCGAGTTTTCATAATTTCATATTAAAGCGTCCACGATCGAATGGAACCCCAAAAATATCGGACCTCGAGTTTGAAGTTTGGACCATAAAATAACATCTGATATACACTTTATTGTTGGAATATATTTAATGATTGATATACTTTAAAACACCATTTATTCCACTATCTCCTATATATGTAAACTTTCCAATAGTGCTCTTCAATTTCTCATCAGCCCTCCTAGTCGTAAATCTCATGACAAATTCTTTGACATATTAATGAACCATTAAACCATAGTTTATGACCACCAATATATTCTGCCATGTTGAAAATCTTCTTGCATCGATCCAATGTCTTAGAAGCTTTAAGGTCTATCGCCAATTCTTTTAGAGTAAATGAACTACCCAAAGCAATCTGAACCTCTTTTATCGCATACTTAAAAACCATCTTTACAAGCCCGCTTGATTTCTGTATGTTGTTTACACATGACTTTGTAAATGTAGAATTCATATTCCATCCACCGGAAATAGCGTTGTCAACAGTTTCGACCTTTGTTGCAACTTGACCGGATCTGAACCAAATATACCATTCCTCGTCCTCGTATTCATCATAGATGGGTGGGGAACCAAAAGAAAAATTGATATTATCGTTGCCTCTGTTGGCGAATCTACGATAATCACGTGGATAAAGACAGTCATAACCGTTGCCTCTGTCGGCGAATCTACGATTTTGAAAAGCTTCAAATCCACGAACACATGAACCGCCAATGTTCTTGTCGATGCCTCGGTCGGCGATTCTCCGAACAAGAAAACACTCGCTTTCACGTGGAGCCATTTGATAAACCATAGCTCTGATACTACCTGATGCAGTTTCGCACGCAATCAAATGGCTCAAAGACAATAGATTAATCAAAGACCGAAAAAACCGTTCGGTTCAACGAACAAAGTTCACTATCAACTATGAATAAAAATGCCCTCCTTTTCCTCTCAAATCTAAACAATATAAAAGCCTTCAAACAATAAAATAGGCAAGTAAATCATGGTTCATTCAACCAAGATTGGTTATTACGTAATTGCTTAAAATAAAAAGAAAAGATATCTTCAACTTGAAATAGACCATGTATACAACATGGAACATGGGCTTACTAATGCTCAACGAGGCACTCGTTCGGGCTTCCATGAGACTGACCTTATATCATTCCGCATCATATTTATTTTCTTTTTTTATCATTTTATTCTACATTGTATTTCTATTCATTATTATTCTCTCATAAGTCATACCAAACACCCTCTAATAGTTATACAACAATATTCATATCACAAATGATCAAGATTCAAGAGTCACATGCTAACTAATTGTATGATACAAGTTTATTTAGTTAGATGATTTTTTTTTCTAACGGCGACTTCACTATAAGAATTTAATGTAGGCTCTAAAATGGTTATATTGATCATACTTTCTAACGAATAAAAAAACTAACGGGGTCTCCATCATTCAGGTTACCCAGAAAAGATGATTTTTTTCCCCCTAAGATGCACGCGACACCAGGTATCCCATGATCGTTATCAAACTTTTTTTGAACCATCTCCAAAATTATATCTAGTGAGTTTAAACTTAACACGAACTCCTCTACAAATATTTAAGATGTTAACCACTAAATCACTTTAAGAATAGTTTTTAATGCCCAATTAATGTTTTACAACACTACCCTAGCTTTTTTTTTTGGAAGAAAATGTGCATAACTGTGTGTTTTAGTAACAACGACTCAAGCTTATGCAGACATATCCTTTCCATGCAAGCTATATCAAATTTATTAGGGTGAACATGGGTCGGTTTGTATCGGTTTGGCCTAAAACCAAAATTACAACCGCTCCATTCGGTTTTAGAATACAAAAACCGTTGGATTCAGTTTCTCGGTTTGACGGTTCGGTTTGGGTTGGTTTCAGTTTTTATGTTAATTTACTTTTTTTACGCTTTTAGTTTATTATGTTATAAATTTGACTTTCAATCATTGATAACAAAATATAATTATACAAAACTGATATACGGATGCTTTGTATTACCTAATTATATCTTTTTGGTGTTATATAATTTTTTGTAAAACGAATTCATATGTTGTGCGTTTTCATTTAAAACGTGCAAGTTATGTTGATTTGTACACTAAAAAAAAGCAAAAAACTTATATTTATATATATATATATATATCTATATTTTATCTATAACAAATATAATATATTAACATATTTATAATATAAGTAATAAATATAAATGTAATATGATAAACATAAAATAATTTAATATATTTCGTTAGGTTCGGTTCAGTTTTTAATCGGTTTTTTTTACATATGAAACCAAAATCCGAACCGATCCGATCCGTTCGGTTAACGAAAATAAAACCAATAGGTTTCGTTTGACTTTCGAATTTGACGATTTGGTTTTTTTGGTTTTTCGGTCCGGTTTTTGCTCACCCTTAAAATTTATTGACACTGCTTTATGCACATAGTAAAATCATCACATATATATACTCAACACTGAATACATGACTACCTACACTTATCGATATATTTATTGACTTGTTTGACTGTTTATTTAGAATAGTGTAATTTAAAAATATCAAATGATGATTAAAACCTGATGCCTTGTTATCTCAAATATATAATTATAGTTTCTTCCGTTTTAAAAAAAGGTAATGGGGAAATTTTAACTCTGATATTACAGTTGGATACACATTGACTCATTCCGTATGAGCCATATGATGCTGGTACAATACTCTATCTAATCCCCACATGATCTGGGCATCCCGAAGGATCGAACCGCGTCTTTAGAACGTCACATGTGGACCTAGGTTAATTGGCAGCGAGTATCTTAAAAGAATTGTTTTTTGTGCTAAGGGACCTTAAGGTCACCTAAGTGTTCCCCTTAGCACTAGCCCAACTTCTTGTTGGTGTTTCTGGCTAGAGATGGACCTGTGTAATGCAGCGGCGGTGGCGATGACAGGTGGCGGCGGTGGGTGGCGGTGGCATCCGTGGTGGTGGTAATCGGTGGTGACGGTAACGGTGTGGTCATAATGTAAAAGTAATTATTGATGTAAAAGATAATAATGTAATTATTTTAAGAGTTGTGAGATGCATGTTGTAAAAAACTTTATTAGAGATATTATACGTATATTTATTAGAGATTTTAGAATACAAATATTAATTAATAAATTAAAAGAGAGAGTTAGTTTAGATGTATTTAAGTTTTTAAAAAAAAAAATTAAAGAGACTATATATAAAATATAAAATTACGTCATTAGCCAAATTTAACGAAGATTGTACCAAATTAGCCAAGTTTTTTTGAATTATCACAAAATAGCCACTAAAATCGCAATAATTTGTCAAAATCGCTACGAGATTTGCAAAATCGCAATGAGATTTTGCAAAATCGCTATGAGATTTTGGCAAATAGCAATATGTTGACTTTGACTTTTTTTTTTGTTGCAAAAACACAATTGCGATCTTGTGATTATTGAGATTTTAATTTTTTTTTTAAACATACTAATTATTATTACATAGTCCATGAATACAAAGCTTCAAATACATAAGAAACATACTAGAAACATGCTAATAATCCTCTAAGTGAACAGTCCCGAAAGGAGATGAGTGTGAAGTCGATTTTGATTTCCATTTGATTTTGATCTTGATGAAGATCCATACTCTCTCGGTGGAGGAGAAGATGCTTGTGATGGCATGGGTGCACCACAAGTCAGCTTTGTATGACCATGTTGGTTTAGATGAAGAACAAGAAAACACATTGCGATTTTGCACAAAAAAAAGAAGTCAAAGTCAACATATTGCGATTTTGCAAAATCTCAATATGTTGACTTTGACTTTTTTTTTTGTTGCAAAAACACAATTGCGATCTTGTGATTATTGAGATTTAATTTTTTTTTTTTAGTTGCAAAAACACAATTGCGATCTTGTGATTATTGAGATTTAACTTTGACTTTTTTTTTTGTTGCAAAAACACAATTGCGATCTTGTGATTATTGAGATTTAACTTTGACTTTTTTTTTTGTTGCAAAAACACAATTGCGATCTTGTGATTATTGAGATTTAACTTTGACTTTTTTTTTTGTTGCAAAAACACAATTGCGATCTTGTGATTATTGAGATTTAATTTTTTTTTTTTTTTTTTGTTGCAAAAACACAATTGCGATCTTGTGATTATTGAGATTTATGACTTTGACTTTTTTTTTTGTTGCAAAAACACAATTGCGATCTTGTGATTATTGAGATTTAATTTTTTTTTTTTTTTTTTTTTTGTTGCAAAAACACAATTGCGATCTTGTGATTATTGAGATTTAATTGTTTTTTTTTTTTTTTTTTGTTGCAAAAACACAATTGCGATCTTGTGATTATTGAGATTTAATTTTTTTTTTTTTGTTGCAAAAACACAATTGCGATCTTGTGATTATTGAGATTTAACTTTGACTTTTTTTTTTGTTGCAAAAACACAATTGCGATCTTGTGATTATTGAGATTTAACTTTGACTTTTTTTTTTGTTGCAAAAACACAATTGCGATCTTGTGATTATTGAGATTTAATGTTGACTTTGACTTTTTTTTTTGTTGCAAAAACACAATTGCGATCTTGTGATTATTGAGATTTTAATTTTTTTTTTTTTTCGCTACGAGATTTTGCAAAATCGCAATATGTTGACTTTGACTTTTTTTTTTCTTGCAAAATCACAATTGCGATCTTGTGATTATTGAGATTTAATTTTTTTTTTTTAGTTGCAAAAACACAATTGCGATCTTGTGATTATTGAGATTTAATTTTTTTTTTTTTTTTTTTTTTTGTTGCAAAAACACAATTGCGATCTTGTGATTATTGAGATTTAATTTTTTTTGACTTTTTTTTTTTTTGTTGCAAAAACACAATTGCGATCTTGTGATTATTGAGATTTAATGTTGACTTTTTTTTTTTTGTTGCAAAAACACAATTGCGATCTTGTGATTATTGAGATTTAATTTTTTTTTTTTTGTTGCAAAAACACAATTGCGATCTTGTGATTATTGAGATTTAACTTTGACTTTTTTTTTTGTTGCAAAAACACAATTGCGATCTTGTGATTATTGAGATTTAACTTTGACTTTTTTTTTTGTTGCAAAAACACAATTGCGATCTTGTGATTATTGAGATTTAACTTTGACTTTTTTTTTTGTTGCAAAAACACAATTGCGATCTTGTGATTATTGAGATTTAATTGTTGACTTTTTTTTTTTTTGTTGCAAAAACACAATTGCGATCTTGTGATTATTGAGATTTAATTTTTTTTTTTTTGTTGCAAAAACACAATTGCGATCTTGTGATTATTGAGATTTAACTTTGACTTTTTTTTTTGTTGCAAAAACACAATTGCGATCTTGTGATTATTGAGATTTATATTTTTTTCTTTAAAACATATTTAATTTATTACATAGTCCAAAAAAAACGCTTACAAATCGTTTTGGGTTGTTTTGGGGGTGTTTGGGTTCGTTTTGCTGCACTGGCAGCTGCTGGTTCTGCAGGTTGTCCCACTGCGGCGCAGTGGGAGGACATAGTCTCCACTGCGGCGCAGTGGATTCTCTCGACCAAATTCGTGCTCCTTAGTCCCACTGCGGCGCAGTGGGAGGGCATAGTCCCCACTGCGGCGCAGTGGATTTCCTCGGCCATTTTTGCTCTTAGCCCACTGCGGCGCAGTGGGCATAGTCTTTGCTCACTGCGGCGCAGTGCTTTGTCTCGGATCCTGGTTCAGTCTGGGCCACTGCGGCGCAGTGGACATAGTTCTGGTCCACTGCGGCGCAGTGGATAGTCACTGTATTTTTATGTGTGTCGCTTTTCAACTTGTTTGAGATTGTATAGTTGACGTGGCGGTATTGCGATGAATAATTATAGGTTGTGGACGTGTGGAACCCGTTACTCGTTTGTAATCCTTTACTAGCTTCTTTGCCAATCAAGGTGAGTTTCGTATCTCCCTACCCGCTTGGGATTCGGGCTGAAAAGTGTAAACCTGGCGTGTTTACTTGTATTTATTGATGTATTGATTGTTTGACATGATTGTTGGATTGATGTGACGTGTCTTGTCGTTGTTTGACTTGGATTGTGTTTTCGTTAAGTGTTACTTATACATTAGGATAGACGTACATACATGGAAGTCGGTTATGCATCCATTGGATTTCAGATGTGGTGGGAAGGCTGCGGGTGACCCTATACATAAGCATCTGGGACTCGAAGGAAGTAAAATCCTCTGAAGTATATGTACGTATAGTTGGTTTATATTGTGATTAGTGATTAATTTTGATTGCTGCATATGTTGTGTATATGTCCCACTGTTAGGGGATTTGACTTATGTATATTGAGATACGGGCTTGTCCCTCTGTTGACAGGTGTGCCCCGTTACGATTATTGATTGTTGGTTCATGTTGTCGAATGCTGATTATTGGTTTATGATTGACGGTTATTGATTGTCGGTTTATGATTATGCATTTACATTGGATTGTAAGCATTGCATACATTGTTGATGAGCCCTCGGCAGGGGATTGCCGGCATCCTGGTGCATAGATGTATGCACCCATTTTGGATGTAGACCTGACTCCGAGTATATAGACATATATATCTCGATGTTTTTGAGATACAGCCCTGTCCATGGCGATGGCAGAGGGGTATCGTTGCATACGTGATTGAAGGTCACGCTTGGGATAGGCATATTTGCTTATTCATTCATTCGGCATTTGCATTGATACATACATCATTTATGCATCCTCATTACACTCTCATTTCCTTTGCGTAATCTTGTTGTTGGACGATATTGTGTTGCTTAGAGGCTCGCTGTAAGTCATGTCTAGCCTCTATTCTTATATTGTGATTATTGCTGCTGGTTCGTTATGAACCATTACTACGAACTCACCAACCTTGTGTTGACTATGCTTAGTACACTTTTCAGGTAATCAGGTACTCCCCGGACGTGGTGTTTAGTTGCTTGCTTGCTGTCTTACCCGGACTTGGACTCATGGATCAAGGATTCATTGACCCTCCTTTTGCATTATACTTAGGATCGTTTGCCATCTTTGGATGTGTTATGTTAGCGTTGATGGCTATTTGCTCCTGTTGTATTTTGTTACTTGTATTGCTATGTTTTGGATTCACCGAATCATTAATTGCATTTAGTTGTTCTATTGTAATTCCACCGGGTGCTGTATGATTTCCGTGACATTTCGAGCTCCGGCTTGGGGTGTTATAGAATGGTGGCCCATGCGTGGTCGTAGAGAATTAGGTGGTTTGACCTAGACTACGGCTTAAGTTAAAACTCTTCATATAGCATGCATGGTTAGGAAATTCGTGTGCAATATGAATTTTGTGAATCCCCGTGTGAGTTCGTAGTTAAGACCATTTGTGTGTTAGCTTGATTTCAATGTGATGAATATGGTTCTATGATTTGTTGTTGCTAATTGTTGGAACTAATGTGATGATTTAGGGCAAAATGAAGGGATGCCATTAACTTAGTATAATATTGTGGCAACCCTAAAAGAACCCGATCAACTCTTTTATGGTTACCCGATACTATAGCAAGTTCATGACATCGTGGATTGCGCACGTGTGGCTTAGAGTATAATAAGGAACCGATATGCTTAACGGAAGTTGATTGGGTGGAAGGTTAGCCGTTGGTACACCTTGTATACATACCCGGTTGATAACTAGAGAGCATATCGAATTCGGATTATACTTTGAATCATTCGTGTTAGTTGTTTAGTTACATGATGAAACGAACATGAGTACTTAATTTAATGATAAAATATGGCAATAAATGCAACGTGATGATATGATATGTGAAAACCCCTTATGATCCTAACACTACTGCCTTAGCATAACATTATGTAATGTGTATGTGGTACCGATAGGAGGGCATTGACTACTTGTGTGACTAACATGCGAGCATTTGAGACTAACTCTCGGGTCAACGTGTCACTTGTTTTATAGAAATGGAAAGACCAAGAAGAGTCCGAACAAACAATAGGACTGAAGAGGAAGAACCTCAACCGGAAGCTCAACCGGAAGTACAAAGAGGTAGGGGCCGTGGTAGGGGCCGTGGTAGAGGTCGTGGTAGGGGCCGTGGTAGGGGTCGTGGTGAAGCCCCTGAGCCAAACTTGGCTGAGGTAATCGCTCAAACGGTTGCCGGCATCATGCCAACCATCATTGCTCAAGTCACTGCAAGTCTTGGGCAAAATAATGGGCCCCAAAACAATGAAGCCCCAGAAAATGAAATAACGAAGATGCTCAACATTATGCCGAAGATAATGAAGAAGAGGAACCCGTGGGAGTTGGTATCGGTATGCCCATGAATAATCAATATGGTGGATACCGTCAAGGGTGTATATTTAAGGATTTTAAAAGTTGTGGGGCACCGGAGTTTGATGGGAAGGGTGGTCCCACGAATGTATAAGGTGGTTCGAGGCAATAGAGGCGGTGATAGAAAGGAGCCATTGCACCTACGAAGACCGGATTCCCTATGCATCCGGCATGTTTAGGCATGACGCCTTAAGTTGGTGGAACCAAGAAGTAACATTGGGGCGGACCCAAAATTTGGAGTGGATTGACTTTAAAGAAAAAGTAAAGGCTAAGTTTTGTCCTCCGTACGAGCTACAAAATTTAACAATCGAATTTGCAAATCTCAGCATGGAGGGAGCCGATTATAAGGGCTACGTGAGACGATTCCAAGAGTTGTCTACCCTCATCCCTCACTTGGTGGGCACCGAGTCACAAGCCATCCAAAAGTTTGTATTGGGCTTGAATCCCCAAGTCCGATCTTATGTTAACTCAAACATGCCTACTTCTTTGGCTAATGCGGTTAACCAAGCCGGGAGTGTGACGGAAGATTTATTGAGGAGTGGTGTTTTGAGCAAATCCTCATCAAACAAGAGGAAAGAAGTGGGTGAGTCAAGTGGGGTAAAGAAAGCGGGAAGGTTTGATCCCAAGGGTGCTTATAGGGGTAGGGTGATGGCGGCGGTAGAACCGGCTAGGAGGCCTTATACCGGGCCTCATCCTTTCTGTGGGAGGTGCAACAGGCACCATCCCGCCACCACTCCATGTGGTGCATGCTACAATTGCCACCAAGTGGGGCACGCCTCCAAGAACTGTAGGGCTCCAAGAACGGGCCCAATGAATGCGGCTCCTATTCGGGCCGTTCCTCCTCAAGGTAACCAAAGAAGGGGCGAGTGTTTTGAATGTGGTAGCCGTGACCACTATCGTAATGATTGTCCTCGATGGGTGGGACAACAAGTTCAAGTGGCCGTTCATCCCAATCAACTCCAAATGGTTGGGCCTAATCAAAACCGGGGTCAACAAGGCCACCAAGTGCAACCACGCGGCCGAGCTTTTGCGGCCAATGTAAATGAAGCCCGAAATGATCCTAACGTTGTAGCAGGTACTTTTCTCCTTAATGGTCTCTATGCCACCGTTTTATTTGATTCCGGGGCCGATTATAGCCTCGTGTCTTCTAATTTTGTTCCTTTGATTGATGTGCATCCTTGTGCTCTAAACTATGTGCTTGACATTGAAATGGTGAACGGGTCACTAACTAGAATTAGTCAAATACTTCGAGAATGTGTCTTGAAACTGACATTAAATGGTGAACGGGTCACTAACTAGAATTAGCCAAATACTCCGTGATTGTGTTTTGACCTTGGAAGACGTTGACTTCTTCATTGACCTTATGCCTCTTGACATTGGTAGTTTTGATATCATAGTGGGTATGGATTGGTTAGCGGCGGTTAATGCGACGATTGATTGTGGTGAGAGAGTTGTTAAGATACCTTTGGCCAACGGTAAAATTCTTAGGGTTCAAGGCGAAATCTCCGATTCCCAAATTCTAAAGTCTTTAGTGCTACCACCACAAAGGTAGAATTGAAGACCGTTCCTATTGTTTGTGATTTCCCCGATGTTTTTCCGGACGACTTACCGGGGTTACCCCCGCCCCGTGAACTTGATTTTCGTATCAATCTTATTCCCGAAGCCGCGCCCATAGCAAAAGCTCCTTATAGACTAGCTCTAACCGAAATGCAAGAGCTACAAACTCAACTCAAGGAACTCCAAGAGAAGGGTTTCATTCGCCCTAGTCAATCTCCTTGGGGTGCTCCTGTTCTCTTCGTCAAAAGAAAGACGGATCCTTCCGAATGTGTATTGATTATCGGGAATTGAACAAGCTCACCGTGAAGAACCGATATCCTCTCCCTAGAATTGATGACTTGTTTGATCAACTTCAAGGAGCTAAGCACTTCTCAAAGATCGATCTTCGCTCGGGTTATCATCAACTCCGGGTACATGAAGATGACATCCCAAGACGGCTTTTCGCACACGGTATGGCCATTTTGAATTCACCGTAATGCCTTTTGGGTTGACTAATGCACCGGCGGTGTTCATGGACTTGATGAACCGGGTGTGTCAACCATATTTAGACAAGTCCGTTATTGTGTTCATTGATGACATACTTGTATACTCGAAGACAAAGGAGGAGCATGTTAAGCACTTGCGCGAAGTGCTTGAATTACTAAGGAAGGAGAAGTTGTATGCAAAATTTTCCAAGTGTGAGTTTTGGTTGGAAGAGGTCCACTTCCTTGGTCACGTAGTGAGCAAGGATGGTATTCATGTGGACCCAAGCAAGATTGAAGCGGTTAAGAATTGGAGAAGACCCGAAACGCCATCCGAGATCCGCCAATTCCTTGGATTGGCGGGTTACTATAGAAGATTTATTGAAAATTTCTCCCGTATCGCACAACCACTCACTCTCTTGACTCAAAAAGATAGAAACTTCGAATGGGGCGAAAGACAAGAGAACGCCTTCCAAACCCTTAAGGATATGTTATGTGATGCTCCTATTTTGACGCTACCGGATGGGATAGAAGATTTTGTGGTTTATTGTGATGCTTCGGGGCAAGGGTTGGGTTGCGTTCTTATGCAAAGGGGTAAAGTCATTGCTTATGCCTCTCGTCAATGAAGGTGCATGAGAAGAACTACCCGACACATGATTTGGAATTGGGAGCGGTTGTGTTTGCTTTGAAGTGTTGGAGACATTACCTCTATGGCACCAAATGTGTGATTTATACCGATCACAAAAGTCTCCAACACATCTTCAACCAAAGTGAATTGAACATGAGGCAAAGGCGTTGGTTGGAGCTATTTAGTGATTATGATTGTGACATCCGTTACCCGGGCAAGGCAAATGTAGTAGCTGATGCCTTAAGCCGAAAGGAGAGAGTGAAACCAAGACGGGCTCGAGCTATGAGTCTCACGGTAGGGCCAAGTATTCGTGATCGGATTATTGAAGCCCAAATTCAAGCCACCCTACCGGAAAACTTTGGAAACGAAAACCTAGATGGCATGGAGCAACTTTTTGACCGAAAGAATGATAACGGGCTTTACATGGTGGAAAGACTTTGGATTCCTATTTTCGGCGATTTAAGAACGCTTATTATGAATGAAGCCCACCTATCACCTTATTCGGTCCATCCCGGATCGGATAAGATGTACTTTGACTTGAAGGAATTGTATTGGTGGCCGGGCATGAAGCGTGATGTGGCTAAGTATGTGAGTGAGTGCCTTACTTGCTTACAAGTTAAGGCCGATCACAAGAAGCCCCCCGGTTTGTTGGTACAACCGGTGATGCCCGAATGGAAGTGGAGCATATTTCAATGGACTTCATTACTAAACTACCGAAGACAAGAAGCGGCCGTGACACGATTTGGGTGATAGTAGATCGGTTAACGAAATCGGCTCACTTTTAGCCATTCGTGAAACCGATAAATTTGACACTTTAGCTCGTTTGTACATCAAGGAAATAATATCTAAGCATGGAGTGCCGATTTCTATCATTTCGGATAGGGATGCCCGTTTTAAATCAAAATTTTGGGAAGCCTTTCAAAAAGCCATGGGTACTCGACTTGACATGAGCACGGCGTTTCACCCTCAAACGGATGGACAAACCGAAAGAACCATTCAAACACTTGAAGATATGTTGAGGGCGTGTGCAATTGATTTTGGTGGAAGTTGGGAAGACCATTTGCCGTTAGTTGAGTTTTCATACAACAATAGCTACCACGCTACTATTCAAATGGCACCCTTTAAAGCATTGTATGGTAGAGTGTGCCGTTCTCCTTTAGCTTGGGCGGAAATTGGAGAGAGTCAACTTATCGGGCCGGAAATTGTGATTGAAACTACTAAGGTAATATCTCAAATTAAGGAGAAGTTGCAATTGGCCCGTGAACGTCAAAAGAAGTATGCCGATGTGAGGCGGAGACCGTTGGAGTTTCGAAGTTGGTGAATTTGTACTTTTGAAAGTGTCGCCTTGGAAGGGAGTCGTACGTTTCGTGAAGCGGGGAAAACTTGCACCAAGGTATATTGGTCCTTTTAAGATTCTTGAACGGGTTGGGAAAGTTGCTTATCGGCTAGAATTGCCCCAAGAGCTTAGTGGTGTGCATGATGTGTTCCATATTTGTAACTTACGCAAGTGTTTGGCGGATCCTACACATCATGTGCCTATGGACGAAATTAGGGTTGATTCAAACTTGAACTTTGTTGAAGAGCCGGTAGAGATCATGGACCGTCAAGAGAAGAAGCTCAAGAAGAAGCGCTACACCATTGTGAAAGTAAGATGGAATGCTAGACGTGGAGCCGAGTTCACTTGGGAGAGAGAAGACCGTATGAAGTCCAAGTATCCGCATTTATTTGTAAATTAGGGTTTTGTTGAATTTCGGGACGAAATTCTTTTAACGGGGGAATAATGTAACATCCGCGAATTTTGACCCGTTGACTTTTCATGTAATATGACTAACAATTTAAGTAATGAATTAATTGGGTCGTTTTGTGATTTTATGACTATGTGGTATATTAGTCGGGTCGGCCCGTGGGTAGTCCATGACCCACCAAGCCCCCAAGACCCACTTCCCCCTTATCCTTTTCCCATTTCTCATCTTTCTCTCTTTCTCTCCTACTCTCTCTAAGTAAAAGAAACCCTCCCTCTAATTTCCATTTCATTCCATCTAAATTGTGTTTTGGAATTGCTATAATACAAGAATCGTAATCATCATCTCCTCATTGTCGCCATCTTTGAAGAATCAAAGGCCAAGTTCTAACCTTTTACTCACTTTTGACCTAATTTCGGATTTGAGCACTAGGAAGAGTTTTGGTAAGTCTAAATCAACCCATTTACTTCTATTTATGTTTGTTCATGTGTTTCTAGTCGATTTGATGAGATTTTGAGTCATTAAAATGGTAAAATGGAGTTTTGGGTTAATTAGGGTTTTATTTAGGGTTGGGACGATTCGGCATGATTTTGATGTTAATGGGCGGATTTATGGTATGGGTTAAGTGTGGTTATGTGTAGAAATGCTTATTGATGCTTCAATTTATGTTGAAAACGCTTACAAATCGTTTTGGGTTGTTTTGGGGGTGTTTGGGTTCGTTTTTGCTGCACTTGCAGCTACTGGTACTGATCTGCAGGTTGTCCCACTGCGGCGCAGTGGGAGGACATAGTCCCCACTGCGGCGCAGTGCTTTGTCTCGGATCCTGGTTCAGTCTGCCACTGCGGCGCAGTGCGTCTCGGATCCTGGTTCAGTCTGGCCACTGCGGCGCAGTGCTTTGTCTCGGATCCTGGTTCAGTCTGGGCCACTGCGGCGCAGTGGCTGGATCCTGGTTCAGTCTGGCCACTGCGGCGCAGTGCTTGTCTGGATCCTGGTTCAGTCTGGCCACTGCGGCGCAGTGGTCTGGACCTGGTTCAGTCTGGCCACTGCGGCGCAGTGCTTTGTCTCGGATCCTGGTTCAGTCTGGGCCACTGCGGCGCAGTGTCTGGATCCTGGTTCAGTCTGGCCACTGCGGCGCAGTGCTGCTGGATCCTGGTTCAGTCTGGCCACTGCGGCGCAGTGTGCTGGATCCTGGTTCAGTCTGGCCACTGCGGCGCAGTGCTTGTCTCGGATCCTGGTTCAGTCTGGCCACTGCGGCGCAGTGCTTGTCTCGGATCCTGGTTCAGTCTGGCCACTGCGGCGCAGTGCTTGTCTCGGATCCTGGTTCAGTCTGCCACTGCGGCGCAGTGTGCTGGATCCTGGTTCAGTCTGGCCACTGCGGCGCAGTGCTTGTCTCGGATCCTGGTTCAGTCTGGCCACTGCGGCGCAGTGCTTGTCTCGGATCCTGGTTCAGTCTGGCCACTGCGGCGCAGTGCTTTCTCGGATCCTGGTTCAGTCTGGCCACTGCGGCGCAGTGGCGGACCTGGTTCAGTCTGGCCACTGCGGCGCAGTGCTTTGTCTCGGATCCTGGTTCAGTCTGGGCCACTGCGGCGCAGTGCTTTGTCTCGGATCCTGGTTCAGTCTGGGCCACTGCGGCGCAGTGGGACATTCAGTCTGGCCACTGCGGCGCAGTGCTTTGTCTCGGATCCTGGTTCAGTCTGGGCCACTGCGGCGCAGTGGCTGGATCCTTTCAGTCTGGCCACTGCGGCGCAGTGCTTTGTCTCGGATCCTGGTTCAGTCTGGGCCACTGCGGCGCAGTGGCATAGTCCCACTGCGGCGCAGTGCTTTGTCTCGGATCCTGGTTCAGTCTGGGCCACTGCGGCGCAGTGCTTTGTCTCGGATCCTGGTTCAGTCCCACTGCGGCGCAGTGGGAGGACATAGTCCCCACTGCGGCGCAGTGGATTTCCTCGGCCATTTTTGCCTCTTAGCCCACTGCGGCGCAGTGCTTTGTCTCGGATCCTGGTTCAGTCTGGGCCACTGCGGCGCAGTGGCTGGATCCTGGTTCAGTCTGCTCACTGCGGCGCAGTGCTTTGTCTCGGATCCTGGTTCAGTCTGGTCCACTGCGGCGCAGTGGATAGTCACTGTATTTTTATGTGTGTCGCTTTTCAACTTGTTTGAGATTGTATAGTTGACGTGGCGGTATTGCGATGAATAATTATAGGTTGTGGACGTGTGGAACCCGTTACTCGTTTGTAATCCTTTACTAGCTTCTTTGCCAATCAAGGTGAGTTTCGTATCTCCCTACCCGCTTGGGATTCGGGCTGAAAAGTGTAAACCTGGCGTGTTTACTTGTATTTATTGATGTATTGATTGTTTGACATGATTGTTGGATTGATGTGACGTGTCTTGTCGTTGTTTGACTTGGATTGTGTTTTCGTTAAGTGTTACTTATACATTAGGATAGACGTACATACATGGAAGTCGGTTATGCATCCATTGGGTTTCAGATGTGGTGGGAAGGCTGCGGGTGACCCTATACATAAGCATCTGGGACTCGAAGGAAGTAAAATCCTCTGAAGTATATGTACGTATAGTTGGTTTATATTGTGATTAGTGATTAATTTTGATTGCTGCATATGTTGTGTATATGTCCCACTGTTAGGGGATTTGACTTATGTATATTGAGATACGGGCTTGTCCCTCTGTTGACAGGTGTGCCCCGTTACGATTATTGATTGTTGGTTCATGTTGTCGAATGCTGATTATTGGTTTATGATTGACGGTTATTGATTGTCGGTTTATGATTATGCATTTACGTTTGATTGTAAGCATTGCATACATTGTTGATGAGCCCTCGGCAGGGGATTGCCGACATCCTGGTGCATAGATGTATGCACCCGTTAGGGATGTAGATCCTGACCCCGAGTATATAGACATATGATGGAGCAAAGGAGGAGGGGGGAAGATTAGTGGGGTACAGAGGGGGTAGGGTAAATGAAGAATAGGTGGAGATGAGGGGGGGTGGTAAGAAGAAAGATCGGAAAACTTAGTGGATGAAGAAAAGGGGGAAGGGAAAGGATCCATAGCGGCGCGCCTACTGGCTAAGCATTGCATACATCGTAAGCATTGCATACATTGTTGATGACCCTCGGCAGGGGATTGCCGGCATCCTGGTGCATAGATGTATGCACCCATTTTGGATGTAGACCTGACTCCGAGTATATAGACATATATATCTCGATGTTTTTGAGATACAGCCCTGTCCATGGCGATGGCAGAGGGGTATCGTTGCATACGTGATTGAAGGCCACGCTTGGGATAGGCATATTTGCTTATTCATTCATTCGGCATTTGCATTGATACATACATCATTTGTGCATCCTCATTACACTCTCATTTCTCTTGTGTAATCTTGTTGTTGGACGATATTGTGTTGCTTAGAGGCTCGCTGTAAGTCATGTCTAGCCTCTATTCGTCATGATTCGTATATTGTGATTATTATCGTGTGGTTCAACGTCCTGTGCGCGGTGTCTGGCGTATGTATTACATCTGGCGCGTCGTCTGGTTTCGTTATGAACCATTACTACGAACTCACCAACCTTGTGTTGACTATGCTTAGTACACTTTTCAGGTAATCAGGTACTCCCCGGACGTGGTGTTTAGTTGCTTGCTTGCTGTCTAACCCGGACTTGGACCATGGATCAAGGATTCATTGACCCTCCTTTTGCATTATACTTAGGATCGTTGGCCATCTTTGGATGTGTTATGTTAACGTTGATGGCTATTTGCTCCTGTTGTATTTTGTTACTTGTATTGCTATGTTTTGGATTCACCGAATCATTAATTGCATTTAGTTGTTCTATTGTAATTCCACCGGTGCTGTATGATTTCCGTGACATTTCGAGCTCCGGCTTGGGGTGTTACAATATATTAATATAAGGTACATGAATTTGTCAAGTATTGTTTATTTTCATCTTTTAACTTTAATGTGTACTTGTGTTCTGATACCATAGTCCATAGACGTGCTTTTTATCTTTCTAGAGACACGTATATTCAAACATATTCATATAATATTTTTTACATGACATTTATCGTTGTAATTTTAACCTTTAGTTAAAAGATCTTCACGTACCACTTCACAAGAAAGATGCTATTGCGACGTAATTTTGTGACGACATAATTTCTCTTACAATATTTTATCAATAACATTGGTCAATTTATAGTGATTAAAAATGACTCTTTAATACTTTAAGCGATCAAAATTTATTCTTCGACTCTACTCTAAGTGAACAAATTAAGTTTGTTTTGACATATATATATATATGGATCTTGTGAAATTATACAATGGTGTTGAGGTGTCCATGTGAGCGTCAAACTTTGAGATGCGAAATAGTAATAATGAAGGCATATGTTTTTAATTTCAAGACAAAAATTTTGCATTTACGTAGCATCCTTCCCATACGCCTCTAAAAGGGGATCGATCACCTACTTACCACCGATTTGATGAGTATATAACTATATATTGACACGGTGAGCTAGTACCATGTACTTTTAGTGATTTTTCAATCTTAGTCGTAAGATGATATCTATATTTTAGCTGCTCGTCCAATAAATTTCTAAGTATATGATGATCTATCTGAAATGGATTTAGCCATTGAAAAACTTCTGTTTGTATTTTGATGATCCATGTCATTAATTGAGCTGTAAAATAATATCACATTGTAATATAAACTTGTTTGATATGAGCCCTGTTCAGTAGCCTCTCTCACACATGCACAAATTTGCTCCTATATATGAACAAACTTATGTTTTTTATATTTTAAAAGTAGAAAAGAAGAAACACTAATATAAAACATAAAGATAAAGAAAAGAAGAAATAAAAACAACAAAATCTAATTTGTTTCTTTGACTACGTGTTTGAAGTTGTGAACCCTCTTCTGCAATAAATGAAGAGAATTATAATATTCATGTGTTTATAATAAAATATTAATTTTATAAGCTATGATAATATTTTATTGTTTTATATAAATCATATGTAGTATTATTTTATTTGTTACAAATAAGCTTAGCTATAATAATAACGATTCTCTTTTAATATAATATGTGTATAATGATAACAAGAGGAAGTAAATATGGGACTATTATATATCTAATTTGAGTAAAACTCTCACATATTAATTTTTAATTAATACATAATGAAGATATCATAACTTTAAGTTTCAAATGTAACACAAAAATTATGATTTTTGTTTCACTTATTTTAATTTTATTTCATTTTTTTAAAATTAATTTTAATTTTGTAATCATAATGAAGATATCATAACTTTAAGTTTCAAATGTAACACAAAAATTATGATTTTTGTTTCACTTATTTTAATTTTATTTCATTTTTTTAAAATTAATTTTAATTTTGTAATCATAATGAAGATATCATAACTTTAAGTTTCAAATGTAACACAAAAATTATGATTTTTGTTTCACTTATTTTAATTTTATTTCATTTTTTTAAAATTAATTTTAATTTTGTAATCATAATGAAGATATCATAACTTTAAGTTTCAAATGTAACACAAAAATTATGATTTTTGTTTCACTTATTTTAATTTTATTTCATTTTTTTAAAATTAATTTTAATTTTGTAATCATAATGAAGATATCATAACTTTAAGTTTCAAATGTAACACAAAAATTATGATTTTTGTTTCACTTATTTTAATTTTATTTCATTTTTTTAAAATTAATTTTAATTTTGTAATCATAATGAAGATATCATAACTTTAAGTTTCAAATGTAACACAAAAATTATGATTTTTGTTTCACTTATTTTAATTTTATTTCATTTTTTTAAAATTATTTTTAATTTTTAATACATAATGAAGATATCATAACTTTAAGTTTCAAATGTAACACAAAAATTATGATTTTGTGTTTAGTC
Organism: Erigeron breviscapus; assembly: GCA_034093135.1. NCBI lineage: Eukaryota > Viridiplantae > Streptophyta > Magnoliopsida > Asterales > Asteraceae > Erigeron > Erigeron breviscapus. The sequence goes on along the minus strand of CM067171.1, from coordinate 77,789,666 downwards.
AGAAAGTTTGTGATAAATTTTTTTCATGTTGGCGGTGTTTATATTCTACATTCAAGTATGATAATAATTGATAAACCAATAGCTGTCAATTATTAAAACAAACTCAAGTTTGTATTATCAATCTATTTCCTTAAATGTATTGTTGGATAATCAAATTTAATTTTCATCTTTATTAAATGACAATATTAATACTTATACTTTATATGATTAGACAAAATCTCCCCTTCTTCTTAATCATATAAACGTAAATAATAAGATATACATTTAACCCCATACTTTCTTCTTAGTTCTTACCAAAAAAATAATTTTAATATTTTTTTTCTTCTAAAAAACATCACATACATACTTTTAATAATTAATATAAACATCTAATGTCGATCCGTCCATATATTTATGTTTCCAAATCAAATACAACACAAAAACTCCAATACCTACATATATATAATAATTAAATTAATTAATTCAATCCATGTTTCATATATTTCGTTACATACAAGTTTGATATTAATATAATAAAATATTGATATTATTATAAGTTAATTATTATAATTAATATATTTTAAGTAGGTAAATAATTTTTACTCATTTATAAAACAAACTATTCCCACCTTTTTAAACTTTCTATCTTTAAAAACCCAAACTACACACACTATATCTATCCAAAATACCCTCAAAATATTTCCAACCCTATCTACTCGATCAAACTAACCCCTTACTTTATTCACTAATTTAAATATTTCTACCAAATATGTCTATAATGAACTTAATGAAATTATTTACAACATACATTTTCAACTCTTAAAATAACTATATTGCCCCATTTTACATCAATTATTTTTACATTAATAACAACAATGTTACCGCCAACGTCACCGTCACCACCGCAACATTGTACTTGTCTTGAAGTATATGGTAGAAAATCATGACACTCCTTAATGATTTTTGTTTCACTTATTTTAATTTTATTTCATTTTTTTAAAATTAATTTTAATTTTGTAATCCAAAGTTGAATACGGGTCCTTTAAATTTATTTAGTTTAAACGTTTGTTTCAAAGACATGGTATATGATTCACTATTAGCTAAAAATATATACACCTTTTACACGATGTGTAACAAATGGGGGTGAACTCTTGATTGAATTCTTAAAACTTAAATTTTGAAAACTAATTGTAACAATGTTTGAGATTTTTGATCAAATGAAAAGATAGAGTTTGAGATACAAATAAATAAAAATTGACATTAGTTAGTGAATTTTCGGTTGATAAAACTAAAACTGAAGAATTATAAATTAAAAACTATAGAATATATAAAAAATCATGGTTTTAGTTTTACTAATAATATTAAGAATACCGTCTATAAACTAATTTAATAAAACAAAAGAAATTCAAGAATATATATATTAGGCTTTTAATAGTAAGTTTCATTTGTATCAGTAATTTAAGCAAATCATAATTATAATTGGTTTTAATTGTTTAATAAGCAGTTAAAACAACATTCTTTTATTATATACGAACTAATAACTAATTGTCGTTCAAACAAAAAATATATAGTAACTAATAATCAATCTGGGTCATTTAATAAAAATTGTGCATACAAAAGTAGATATAAAGACCGTAACAAATGCTAAAAGCGTCAAAAACACTTCCAACTTATTATTCGATTTTTCTTATTTTGTGTCAAATCGTAATTAGTAATTTAAAAAACATAATACAAATTAGATTTATATAAAATCTATACATATAGTTTTGTGCTGCTAATTGTTTATAAAAAGTGCTTGCCACCGAAATTCAAATTTCAGCATAGTGGATACGATATAAGGGATTTCATATGTTTACGCTGCAGGTGAAAATAAGAATTTTTTGGCAAAACAAGTCTTGTAACTACTCAATGAAACTCGAATAAAGATTACATTTTACAAGTTAAAAAAATACATATCATTATAAACGTATTTGCAAGTTTTAACAACTACACAATTTTAAATGCAAACAGTTTCAGTATTAGCTTTTTTGTGTCAACAAATCTAGAAACTTTCATCCTCGACATAAACATATGAAATCCCCTATACCGTATCCCCTAAGCTGATATTTGATATTTTAGTGGCAACGTGATAAGATCAAGGACATCAGCAAACGTTAATTAAGTGAAATTTAACTTTTTAATTGGTTACTAATTATTTAGGAAAACTTTGTTTTAGTATATGTATATAAAGATAAAAATACATTAACTCGCGTATTACGCGGGATAATAATCTAGTTAAATCCATGATTAGATTTTTCACTTTTAACACTTTTCCATTCTTAAACATATAGAAAATAATAAATTCTCCTAAAAATTAGCCTAAAAATTATCCTAAAACATTAAAAAGATGACATTTGGTATTCACTAATTCTCTTTCCTAATCTTGCCCCCTGATTTTTCCACATGTCATCATCTCATGGTTAAGAGGATTATTAAGCTATTTGGTTAGGAGGATTAATCATTTCCTTAAACATATATTAGTGGATTCATTCATTCATCAATATAAATGATTATAAAATACCACTTCCACAATCACATTTTTCTTAACTTATTTCACTTCTTTTCAAGATAAGTGCTTATTGTAATGTTTGTTTTAAAAATATAGATTTTTTTTTCTTCAATTTATCTTAAGACACCACTATATATGGATCCATAAATTGAGTACAAAGAAACATGCTATATAAGAATCAATTACGCTTTTTTATGTTTGAATCGTATTATATATTCCTGCCAAGCTTTTTTCTTTCAAGTAATAATTAGTATTGTAAAATCTTAATAAACTAAGGATTTAAATGCTCATTTCATAGGAAAAACTTACAAATCGTTAATGTTTGATGTAAATTGTGACGTCTGTCTTTAAAACATAGAATTTTTTATGTTTTTCAAATTACCTTGAGATGCTATGTAAGAATCAGTATTTTGATTACAAAGAAAAACATGATATGTAAGAATCACATAAGTCCATAAGCTATTATGTCCTCCATATCACATTATCAGCTTAATGTAAACATTTAATGAATATCAAATGTTATTTTCATCGAAACAAGATTTTAGGGAACCACATTATTCATTGAAGCTTTCCTCTGTGAGTTGTATTTCCAACATGAATGAATCGAGACACAAAGCTAAAAGTATCATCCACAAATAGCTTGCCCAATTCCTAATTTCCGAGGGTACTTGCACCCTTGTTGCTTGATCATCGTAAGAAATAAATACGTTGCACTGTAGTAACAAACGGGTCGATAAAGAAGCAGATGGGATGCATCGTGTAAGAAGTTACAATGACTTCGGAGAAAACAAGTAATTTTATCATGACAATGGTTGTAATGGGTTGGCTTTTATTCCAGTTTGGAACTGGTTATTTCAGCGGACACATGATCCAACAATCCAAGTGTCCAAATGAAATGGACCAGACAATTTATTAACCAGTCATGGACCAAAAATATTAGGTCCACTGGGTCAAACATTTCTAGCTTGGTAGGGGCCATCAAAATCATATATTGATGTTGATGTCGTACATATTTTAGTTCTAAAATTCTAGGAGTATAGTATTACATTATTACTTTTATTTGAAGAGTCCGAGCTTTTAATTTCTCTGTTACATTTTCAAATTTCAATAGTAAACGAAAACAATTTTAAAATGAAAACAATAGAAAAAGATGACGCTAAATAAAGTATGGTTTTCTGTTCATACTTTCTCATGCAAATCTCAAACCATGGACAAACCATTGACCTTTTAATCACAAACTCCAATCCCAAAGGTAAAAGTGGATGACTTGAAACTATTTTAGTAGTCATCATCAACATCTTGATTATAGGCATTGTCATCATCATCGTCGTCATCTTCATCATTGTATGTCTTCTTAGCGTACGTGTTGTCATCATCTGAATCCTCCCCATAAGCGTTATCACTCTGCGTGTTGTCAGTGTAAGATTTCTCGTCGCTATCACTATCACTATCTATCTTACGTTTTGAAGACTTCTCTGCACGTGTAGCAGCCTTAAGCATGCGTCTATACTTTGTAGGACTATCCCACCATGTAGGGGTAAGGATTATTTCCTTTTCTAACCAATATGGATCATATGGGACTTTGGCTCTAAACTTCTGATAGAATTCAGCAAACTCGTACATTATGGTCCTTAAACGCGGACCCTTTTTGCCAATTAGAAAGTCAAAGGTATCTGTTATGAAGAGCATAACCTGGTCACCAGCGATGATGTTCAAGTACTGAAAAGAGCAAAGACAACGAGAGAAAACATTGTTAGTTCATTGATGGACAAAATGTACATGTATGTATCGAACTACAGCTAAAAAGTTGCCTATAGTGCCCCCAAATGCTTGACACCTATACTGTATTTTTTCTTACAAAAAGGAATAAAACTATTATTTGATAATTTATTTTGTATTTATAATGGATACACTTTTTAAATATAAACAAACAAAAAGTGGATAAAAATTGTGTGGGTCAAACTTATGGATATCCACTTCAACACAAACTTATGGATGACCATTATGACCCGTTATCAACCAACCTGTTATATAAGAAGTAAGTGAATCCTTAGGTTTAGGACATGAACTACGGCATAATCGTATATACGGCAGTGCAACTCTAGGACACGAGTGGTTACTGACAATCCTAATCTGTTCTTTAGACTATGAATGAATCTGGTAATATTTTAACATTTTCAGGGTTCATTTGGGTAATTCAAAGTCAAAAAACTAAATAGCTGATGATATAGATTCTTCTACTATGAAGAAAGGGTTGAACGAGTCATAGACAGGTCAAAGGACAGTTATTCACAGTTACAGGCCACATCCACCTGCCTGAACACCGTTAGCATTACGGACCTTCCGACCACTACCATCACAACCACTTTCTGAGAATAGTTGTAAAACTTGGCCAACTCGGCCGATTCCTTGGCGAGTACTCTTATCTCAGAGGTCAGCAGATCCAAGTTAGGCAAACTCTGACTAACATCAGAAAAAAGCGGTCAAGACCCGTGAAAATTGGTCAAGATCAGTGAAACCATTGATGAATCTTGTACATATTACACAAACTACCACGAAGTTTCCAATTCCACAATTCTTATCAAACAATGACAGCTTATATCTAGAGATCTTAACTATTTTAGTAAAACATTTCAGAGTATATTTTGTTTCTATACATTTAAATTATATTATTTATATATAAAAATTTTATTTCTATACATTTAAATTATATTATTTATATATAAAAAACTCCAAACTGAGTGCTACCCGGAGCACTCCTACCTCGGGCTGCGGGAAATGCAAGGCCGAGTTGTGAGTATCCCAACCTTGTTTCTGAGTACTGCCACCATCACAACCACCTTCCGACCATCAATGATCAATGTCACCACCACTACTGCTTCCTCCGCTGGTGAATACACCAAAAACCAGAAAAGAAAAATAGAAAGAGAAAGTTCACTCTCGACTACCTCTTACTGGCACCGACATCAGAAGTCTGTGGGAGGTCAGGTGCTATGTAATAATGTGAATGATGTTTGGCTTTCTTAGTTTGGATTTTCCCAAAACAATACCACGTTTCTTTTAGTTTGGATATCCCCTCTAGCCCCGAAATAATGCAATTTTTTTAGTTTGGATTTACCTCCGAAACAATGCAATTCCCAAAATAACGTCATGTTTCTTTTTCCAGAAATGTTTCTTTGTGTAATTGCCTTATTTCACCATTGGGAACCACTACAGGATGTTGGTGAAATTAACCAAGGCCCACTAGTTTCAGTCTCTTTCAAACTTCAAATGGTATTTGAGGTATAATTAAAATTAATTTATTAATATACTCCAGGTTAATTGTTGCATTCTTAAAAAGAGGTATCTGTACCGACTCTTTCTTTTCTGGCCAGAAAAGGGTAATTTGACCATTAAATCCTTGTTGAAATGCATTATTTGCATACCCAGAAAGGTGTTATTGAGTTATAAAAAGTAAATGTCAACTTTTGGTCAACATGCAAAAACATGTGCAGAAAAAGATTAGGACCAAAGTGAGAATTTTGACACATTTCCGTATGAATGTCGATTATTTTATATCCATAACAGGTCAAAAGGGCTAAATCAAAACAAGAAGTTAGAAAGAAAACAAGTCAAGCAGGTCCAAGTAGGCCGAATAACAGCCTTTTAAATTCAATTATATAAAACTTAGAAGATATTGTATTTACACTGCTTGTAATCATAAAGAATAGCTATTTATAAATTTTCTTCTAAAAACATGGATAGAAAACATTTCAGGTCAGCTAGACCACAACCAAAAAGTATTAGTATTTATAAGTTTTGACCTGTAACACAACCGCGACGGCCCATTTTGCATGATTAGAATACACGATAGGCTAAAGGGACAATAAACAAATCCTGAGCTAGCATGAAACAATTTCTTAAATATTAGAGCAATTCTAAAAAAACAGGCATAAGATAAAACTGATTACCAGAACAATAAGAGCAATGATGGCCAAGATTACTTGCAGTATTTCATCAAACATCCCAGCAAAGCCTTCATCCTCTGTTCCACCAAACCCACCGCCACCGCCGCCACCAGAAGAATCTCCACCACTGCCTCCGTCATAGTATTCTTGTTTCTCCATCTGTTGTCGTAGCACATCCTCTAGTGACTGTTCCTTTTTGAAGCTACTCATAGCTTTTTCAATAGATTTCCATGGGGAACCCTGGATTGAAAATGAAATTATATTAATAACTCATATTGTATCTGTATCATATAAAGGAACTTCTTTGAATTTATTGTGAATTTGTGAGATAATGGTGTACAGATTAACTATAATACGCTTCTTTTTAGATTACTCAATGATAAAAGAGATCTCTAAATATGATAAGAGTGTTTCAGATCATCTTATGTACTGATAATTTAGAAAACCTTGTGTTCTAAGTTTCGAGATCCACATGTCATCAAATGTCTATTCAAGGTTTTCTGTCACATGGTATAAAAGCAAAATGATGAAAATATTACATATAATACTGGCATTTTTAAGCATGTAGTCATAACTGCTAATAAGTAACTATTCATCCTACAGGTTCTGGAACTTCAAGGAAAGGCTCCATCAACTTCATTAGTAGCAGGTTGGGCCTATTGGCATGTATACTAAAACTTTATATACTTATTAGAATAGATAAATATATGGGTTTTTTTAAGTTGTATCATAACCTATCTAAGGTAATAGCTGGCTTGCACCATCCTTTTCTGAAAAAAGAGACAAGTATATCTTAAATTCCGTATGTCATACAAAAATTAATAGATTCAGAGTGGAGGTAATGTCATACAGAGCATAACGGATACTATAATTTCAACGTAGATGCATGCTCTTCATCCCGATTTACACTTGCAGCCTACGAGACAGAGGACTAGAAAAAAAATTTACAAAGAAGTTTTTGCTTAGTTTCCATTCTTTTTTGGTCATTCTTCGATAACTATACTCTTTGTAGCAGATTGCATACATACAAATAAGTCAAGATTAAAGAGTGGATTGGCAATACCTCATTGCTATTTTTCGATTCTCCTTTGCCACCAAATGAACATACAGGTGTGCAGCGTTGATAAGGAGATGTTCTTTGTATCACGAAAGATTTCATTAACTCCGTGCATTTCTTTGATGAACCAAGAGTAGATTTTAGGGATCTATGAAGATTATATATGTTCACCGGAGCAATGCAGTGTATAGCTGATCCACGGAGTGTGTTATACTGTATTGGAACATGCAAAGAAGGCCGAACTGAAGTAACTTGAAGGTAACTCATCTCATTAGCTTGCTTATTTATTTTAGGAAGAACATGAGGTTAAAACAAAGAAGAACAATTTCTCTGTTCAGATAACCTGCTAAGAATGGACCATGATGTTAAATTGGTATTTAATTATACAAAGCATAACAAGCTTACATGAATCAGAATCACGTTAAAATATTGGCCCTAAAGAGCGTGTAAAGCAGTCGGTAATTCTTAGGGAATGTTTAAGTTTCTACTTTAAAAATGATTATCTGACACTCAACAATCAGATTCACATAATCAGAAAGATTAGCCTGACGTATGAAATGAGCCAAGAATCTGACTTAGGTATGTTCTTAGCATAGTTATGAATAAAAAATGCTCAAGCTTGGTATAAACAAATAGCCAACCAAAGAACAATCATTCTAATTAGAAATCGGTGAACAGTGATTGTGATGACCATAACATGAAAGAAGCAAGATCTGATTCTCTTATAAACATATCGATGTTTAACCTGAAATAGAAAGCAACTCACAGACAAAATAAACATTCTTCTATAAAGTTGCTCCAAAGCAAAAGAGCATGCCGTCATTAAGATATTTACGACTCATTACGTCATAAGCTGAAGCATGTAAATTACATCAAAGTTGCGGCCCAGCCTTCTGGATCAAAAACGCGTTCCCTGTTATCTACTTTTCGAAAATCAAATTTCTTTGCAACCCAATAAACTACGGAAGAGAAAAACTCATTCCACCCTAAGTAAGCATCTGGGTTCCTCCTCTTGGAATCTCGTTCCCACTCGTAGGTCCTCCCTTTGGGACGGGCCCCATTTCCGCACGACGTTTAACTCCCCATTAACGGGGCCCAATATTTTACCTTTCCCAAGCACGTTGGTCGCTCGTGCCACAACTAGTCAAGTTCAAATGTTGAATTACCAATTACCATATGCATATTATATATATGGGGTACATATATATATATAAAAGCAGTGTGGTTTGGAGCAGTGGTAAACACCCTGGCTTCTGGAAACAGAGGTCAGAGGTTCGATCCTCATTCCATGCAAAGGTCGGAGGTCCCATACTACCATTTAGGTAGAAAATGGAAGCAGCCTCTCTACTTAGGTAGATGTAAGGTCTGTCTACATCTTAACCTCCCCCATACACCGTCGAGGTATTGGGGCTCAAAACCCGCAGAAGGCGGCACTGAGCAGTTCCTTTCCTTTTCTTATATATATATAGGTAAAAGTGAATATAAGGTTGTCTGACACCTAAGCTTAGGTGTGAACCCCTCACATACTAATTTTTTTAATATTTTTTGTTTAATAAATAAATGCTTGACCCCCCATAAATTTTATGGATTATAAAAATAATATGTGAGTGTTCCACACCTAAGCTTAGATACTTAACAACCTTATATAACCATCCCCCCCATATATATATATATATGAAACCTATAAGTTCTTTTATCTTTCATTACTAAAGACGATTATTCACACATTTGTCCCTAACGAAACTCGAAAGTCGAACCCACAACTTTATAGTTATTAGCTCATCTCAAATCCTGCAAGTCAAAAACCCATTGCTTCTACATATATTATATAAGTTATCCATTTCCCTCAAAATCATAACACCTCAAACTATCTCCAAACCCTAAACTATACCTATAGTCATTCTTAAATTGTTAACAAAACTAAAGTAATGCAAATTTTAATTCAAAATATATAAACATTATTATTATGAAATATAAAATAAAAAGAGATAAAATAGAAACTTACAGAAAAGAAACATAAAAGGCCGGCGGGCCTGAAGTCGAAAATGGAAAGGCAGGTGGGAGACTGTTAACAGACCCAGACACAAAAGAGGGAATAGAAGATAGAGTGATAAATTTTATTTTTCATTTTTAAAATATTATTTTGTTAAGATGTAAATAAAAAAAATGTTTAGTTTATAGTCTTCGACTATTTCATTGCATGCATATTTAGTCCCTCAACTAGCTGTTCTTCTTTTTCATTTTTAACACTAAACATATCTACATTTTTATGCTTACCAGCTTCAAGTGTTTTTTAACTTTTTTTGTCCTTGAATTAAGTTTAGCCCCAAGAGATTAATACCATAAGATTGAAGCTTAGCAGTTAAACACAATTTTAACTTGAAGAGGCATTTTAGATATTTCACATAAATTTTTATTCTTGCTTTCACCTACATCCATCATTTTTGATCAATGTCATCAATGGTCAAGATTGAAGCTTGAAGTGTATATATCAATGATGGAGATGCCATGGGATGAGAGAGATTAACAACGGTGATGGTGTTTTATTGGAGGTTGCATAGCTATTTTAATGATGGTGGTTGCTGGAGTGATTTGAAATCGGATTTAGGTTAGGATTTCGGGATGAATTTGAGGCTGTTGAATGAGAGAATGACGGAGAGAAAGAAAATGTATAACTCACGCTTTAAATAGTGCAATTTATTCTCTTTCTCTTCTTTTTTTTAAATAAGATTTCAAAATCAAAAGGAGCTAGATGACAAACATTTATATTCACACATCATGCTTAAAAGCTTTATTGAACATGAATTTTGCCGTTTGTCAATCTATCATTATTTTAAAATGTTGATTGTACAGATCTTCTTGAAATTTTAAACTCATTTAATAATGTTGTAACAAGCTTTGCATAAGTTGCCCAATTAACAATAACACGAGCTATGTATTACATATCAGGCTGCCGAGCTGCTCAATTTGACAATGTTGAATACAAACATGGATTAAAAGTAATTGCTTCGTTACATGTTAGAAATGAGAGATCTCAGTATATTATATTATATTATTATATTATAAACTTTATAAGTATCGATAATAAAAACATTTTCATGGTATATTGTATGAATTTATCATTTATGCGATAATTTAGACTTTGAACAAACAGACAGGCTTACTTGGTACAACTGGGGCTGTTGGACAAGGCCCAACAAATCTCAGGGCCTCCAAATGTTTCAATATGTAATATAATTTACATTGCTATTCAGTTAGAACTTAGATGAGTTTAAATGTTATGAATGAATGTTTGTTGAGCTGGTAGTAAAGAAAATGCCCAAACTTAAATAGAAATTGATGAAATATTTTTGGTTTTTTTTTTTTTTTTGTAATTTTAACCCAAAGGTAGCACACTATATCTATATATATTTCCTTTTAAACTCAGTAATTGGTAGTTTAGAAGTGAATAAAAGACACGATAACAACCAACAAAATAAACTAGTCCACTTGTGTTTTTCTAATTGGTTGGTATTTGTTTCCGTTTTCTTTCAAACACTTGAATTGTTTCAATTTTAAAGTGAAATTATCGATTTAATTTTGATATGTTAATATATTGGCTTATTATTATTATATTGTTGTTGTTGCTGTGCTGTTATTATTTTAAGGCTTTACATTTCTAAACGTGGTATTAATCATTAGATATATTTGATTATTTGCATTTTAAGGGGCTTGCTTATATTGTGTCCGTGACACAGGGCTTAGAAACCCCACAAGACGACATTAGTTAATAACAACAATAATTATACATTTATACTCAATCCTGTTTTAACTGGGATAAGACAAATATAAGATATAGATAGTTCTACTTGTAACCGAAAGTAGAGAATCTAGATGCTTAAAAAAATACCCTCTAGTTAGAATATATGTGAGTAACTTGTGTGTCTGCGCGCGCGTATGTGTTGGAAAGGGGAGGGTGTCAATTTCTTTCATCTCCCGAGTCTTTGTGCAAAAAAAACCCGGTTTTTTCAAACCGGGTCGGACAAATACCAAAAACTGAACTCGGACAAAACTGGGTTTGACCAAACCGGTTCAAGTTTGGAAAAACCGACGGTTTGAAACTTGTTTCCGTTTCAGGTCCTAGCTAGGATCGTGTTGAGTCCGGTTTGAGATCGTGTCGGGTTCAGTATATGGGGAAAAAAACCCAAAAAAACCGGTCAACATTTGACCAAAACCGGATTCAAACCAGTTCGGGTTTGATCAAACCAGGTTTTAATCCTATTTACCAAAACCTGCTCGGGTCGGTTTTTGTTTTTGGGCACGACTACGTCCCCTGGCAAACACAAAAAATAAATTTTTCCATTTCTCAGCCCAGGTCAATTTCTTTGATATTATTAAAAACACGTTAACTATATTTTTCGATTGATTTCATTTTTCTACTTCATTTCATTTCATTTCATTTACAATGTTATTGCACTACGTGAAGCCAAACACTAATACACTATCTATAATCTATTGAATCTCTTGAGGCACCCTGGACCATTGGACCCAAAAATATGGCCACTCGGCATGTAACATGATTTTGGCTTTTTGATTATTCTTAGCCACTCATTGATGAAAAGATATATGTATATCTAGAAATCTCCAAACGTAACTACTGTACCATCAATTATATGCAAAAATGGACCCTCTCCTCTCTCCATCTATCCCTTTTGGTCACCACCAATTGGCACTGGCTCGGCCAATAATGCACGGTGGTCAGAGTAACAACGAGCTAGCTAGAAGCAATTTGACTCCATGCCAAATTGCCAAGTATGATGTATCGAATGATAATATTGCAATGGTCTAACACGATTAAATTAAAAAAATTCTCAGCACGAAGCATTGAAACGAAGTAATATTTACAGAATTTACTACTAGTAGTGAATATGTATTTAATTTATTCTTAACTATTCGCCGTAGGAAGATTTTATTTCCTGGCCTAGTTGGAAGACAAGTTGCTTTTCTGATGTAATTCTTTTATTTCGACGCCTTGCAAGAGTATTTTTAATGATAATACACTTAAAATTAATCATAACATTTTTAAACTGTCATTTAACAAATTTTCAATAATCATAAGAGCAATACAACGTTTTTATGTGAAGAGCTGTTATATGGTATAGAATTCCCATGATTTAGGCTGTAACTGTGGTCTTGAGGAACGAGAGTGTGTCCTTTGGTAGGAGGGACCGGAAAATGTGAATCATATTTTTTGTGGCTGTGGGGTTGCTGCCATTATTGTGTGGCACCATATTAGTTGTTGGTGTAAAGTTGGGCCTTTTTTGGTTTTCAATGTTAGGATTTGTACGTTGAAGTTTCACAAGGATTAATTTGTAGGCGCTTAAAGGAATTATTATTGTCGCGCGTATCGATGTATTTGAAAGGTCAAAAATGGAAGAAAGTTTTCTAACTCTTGTGTTGATGAGATAATTAAGAATCGATGTCTCTTAGATGTTTTTGGTATAGAAAGAGGTTGAAGCACAATACTACTAGTTGGAAAGATTGGATTGGTTTTCAGTTAATTAATGTAGATTTCATATATACGTAACAGTTTTTATTCGTCTGATTGATAAATATGAATAATAGTTATTTTTTATAAAAACTTCTCGAATCGAGTACTCGGTACAAGGTATGGTATCAAGTCGACCCGAGTCGGCAGGCTAACTATCCCGAGTACTCACTGCCTTGGCCGATTTGACCCCGGAGTACTCCCCACATAGACTCTAGTACTCGCAACTGTTAGCATAAATATTTAGTTAGTGCATGTTTTGTTATTTTGTAATAGTTAAGTCCTAATTGTTAAGTATGGAGAGGTTTAGGTGTAATTAAGGAAGGACCTCATTGTAATTATGTTCCTATATAAATACCCCTCCACCCCATGAATTTTGTAACCTTTTATCACATAATATAACTTTTCATTTCCTTATTTCTCTCATTTTCTCTCACACACATATATATCATTTCATTATCTAGCATTGTTTACAATTAGTATCAGAGCAAAATCACCTTGGTGAAAGATTCAAATCCATATCATGGCTTGATTTTGTTCATTTTAGTGCTAGATTTTGATTTTTACCTTTTACCGAAAGTTCCTTGCTTTACCCTTTAAACATGTTAAAGTTTCATCCTTTTTATCATTAAACAACTCATTACCTTCCTATAATCATCCTTGAAAAGTTTCAAATCCTAATTCCAAACAATAAAGCTTAAAATTGAAATTTTAGTTTTCTGTTCTATTTACCAGTTTTCGTACCGGTTTTCGTTTTCTTGATTTCGTAGTTGTAATACCGGTTTTCCTACCGGTTTTCTTACCGGTTTTCATAAAAGTTGAGAATTATTGTGTGTGGTTGTGTTTCGTTATTATATTCAAAAATACCTGGTTACACCAAAACCGGTATTTGTTCTTATATTCATCATTATTCAAATCGAACTGCTGCTCAATTTTCTTCACGAAAACCGATATTTGTGAAGATTTTTCAAAAACCGATAATTCCTCTTATATTCATAATTGTTATTAAATGGCTGTTTGGTTGTGTGTTTTGATGTGAAAATACCTGGTTTACACCAAAATCGGTATTAGTTCTTATATTCTTCATTTTACGAAAAGAAACTCTGGCAAAATTTTCCCTTGAAAACCGATTTGAAAACCGGCATTTGTTCTTCAGACTTGAAAACCGGCATTTGTTCATCAGACTTGAAAACCGGCATTAGTTCTTCCAAGTTGAAACCGATATTTCTTCATAATTTTCTCAAAAATGACTACAAAAGATTCTTTAATCCTTGGTTCCGAGTCAAGACCTCCTGTTTTGTACCGTGGTTCCTACCCTCAATGGAAAAAGAGATTCTTGGACTGGATTGGAAGACAACCACTATGTGATGACATCAAAGCATCTTACAAAGAAGGCCCTGCTGTTCACAAAAACCCAGTTACTAACGAAGAACTTCCCAAAGAAAGTTGGAACACTGCTCAAAAGAACCGTTCCCTTGCCGATAATCTCGCCAGATCTTATCTTTATCAAGCACTTCCCGATGATATTTACTGTAATGTTGACTCCTATGAGACAGGGAAAGATATGTGGGATGAAGTTGAAAAGCAATTGGAAGGTTCAGATGTGTCTTCAACTATAAGATTGTCCAATGTCCTTGATCTTTATGAGACTTTCAAGCAAGAGAAGGGTGAATCTCTGCAATATGTGTACACACGTTTCTGCAATGTAATTAATGAGCTGAGAAAGAATGATGTCAAGAAGACAGACATGGAACTGAACATCAAATTCCTCAGACACCTTGATGAAGAATGGCAAGTCTATGGTACCCAACTCAATCAACAAGATGAATTCGGCAAACTCACTATTCATACTCTTTATGAGAAGTTGAAGTTGAATCTCAGAGCTGTCCAAAAGCAACAAATGAAGAATGAAGGAAGCTACTCCTCTGATCCTCTTGCCTTAGTTGCTGATAGAAAGACATCTAGATCTTCAAGAAAGAGTGTTGTAGAAGTTGTATCTGATGATGAACCAAGTGACGCAAGTGATCCTGAGATGGATGAAAAGGAAAAAGAGATGTACAGAGATCTTGCCTACTTCACCAAATCCTTCAAGAAAAAGTTTTTCAAGAAAAGACCTACCAACAATCAACTCAGAACTTCATATGTTTCTTCCTATGTTAAGAATACTCAAGTTCCCAAGTTTGAAAACCACTATGAGAATGTTGGTGGAGAAAGAAAGTTTGAGACACCAAAGAAGTTTGAGAAGAAGGTTGTTGATAAGAAGAATGATGACAGAAAGTGTTACAACTGTGGTCTATCTGGACACTTTGCTATCAACTGCACCAAACCTCCTTAGAGGAACTCCGACTACTACAAGTACAAGCTCATGCTGGCAAAACAAAAGGAATGTGGTATTGCTCTTCTTGCAGAGGACGACAAATGGCTACATCTTTCTAATGAAGAGACTGAAGAACTTGCAGCGAATGTATGCTTCATGACAAAGATCAAGCGTTCTAAGGAGTTAGATGCAGGTTCTACCAGTTCTGAGTCTGAAGATGATGAGGTAATCACAATTCCTAAGTGTGATCTGGCCCAATATATGGATAATTGTGATAAAGCTATTGAAGTTAATAAATCTTTGCATAAAGATATTTCAAAATTAACTGAATTTTTGAAAGAAAAAGAAAACTCTTTGATTGAATTTCAAATTAAACATGACACACTTCAAAAAGAGTTTGATGATTTAAAAACAAATAAAGCTTCAATTTCCTTTACTTCTTCTTCTGAGTTGCACCTTGAAAAGCAAGAACTTGAGACCAAAGTTTTTGAACTTACCAAGACCATCAAAGAGGTGCAACTTGCAAAGACCAATGAGATGTTTCGAGCACATGCTTTGTCTGGTGACCTTGAATCCTTGAAACTATAATTCAAAGAACCTAACCCTGTTTTGAAGGAATTAGAAGACAAAATCTCTGATTTAAACTATGCTTGTTGCATAAAAGATTCATATAATCGAAAACTTGATAAGAAAAATGATGAACTCAAAGCAGAAATCAAATTTTATCAAGAAAAGTTATACAAGATCGATCGATCCAATAAACAAATCTTTTTAAACAAGCCTAGAGGTTTTGAAACAGGGTTCACTCAAGGGTTCGGTTTTGAGAATCCAAAGTATTTGCTCAAGGCACAACATGAAGTACCAGTAATAGGTCTTTCACAACGAGCTCTACCTATACAGTAACGGTATTTAATTATGAAAGTTGGCTGGGTAGCTGACCCTGTTAGTCCGTTCTTGCAAGATGGGTCTATCTAAGATTTCCTCCACTTAATGGATAACCATTTGCTACCAATGGAGAATTACTTCTCATCTTGAATTGAGGTGAGTGGTTTTACACCAATAGAAACCATAAATTTCATACACAATAAAAGGGATATGACCCCATTTTCTACCTTTGTATGATGCCAATTATATGAGATATGGCATGACCATTCAATATGTAAGACCAAGTTATGGTGATTATGAGACAGATGATTATCTAGCAAAGTGTGCCATTAAATGTAATTATGATCAAATCAATGAGTCAAATGATCTTTTCAATCTTCCTCTTGTTCCAAAAAGAAAATCTCATTCAGTTAAAATTGTTGAACTTGATGAAAACTCAAATGAACAACAGCTTGTTGTTTCTTCAAATGAGTCTAAATCAGTGGAAGAAAGTCCAGTTCCACAACCTGCTTTAGTTCGACCTTATGTTCCACAAAGTGTTTTGGAAAAACAAATTAAAGATCTGCAACGATCCCTTGATGCAAAACAGAAATTGCTAGATAATCTAATGCCTCAAAATCATTTTCACAAATATGTGTCAGTTGTTTCTGCCTCACCAAGTGGTGTTGTCTATGATTGCACTGAACCCAACTGTCAAATGTGTAATGTCATGAAATTCTCCGATTCTGTTGTTAATACTGCTTCTGAACTTGGTAAATTACTCTATGCAAACTGATTGTGATTTTGTTGAAACAATTGAGACCTGAACCCAGACTGATTTTGAACAGGACAGTCAGACTAACACTTCTTGTATGTGTTACACTGATCCTAAAGTATTCACCCGTAAAGAGATTGAATTTTCACATAAGTTTTCTGATTGTTTTAAGAAAATTGAAAAGAAAATCATGTCAATGAAAGAGAAAACAAAAGAGTTTATCAACACAAACTCCTGTCCTGTTCAGATCAATGTACCCAGTGACTCAGAATCATCTTTCAACAAGACAATTGTTGTTTGTCAACTTCCTCCTCTGGTTACTCCTTTCACTCAAAAAGATAAATGTGACCTTGATTGCATTGTATATGAACTTGTCAATGTTGCTGTACAAACCGACTGTGATGATACTCATCTTGAATCTGAGAACCCAAACACCAAAGCCCGAAGTGTGAATTTGGAGACCAAATCAAAGGCTAAATATGTTAAAATGGATTTGTCAAAACTTCCTAATCTTGAAAACTATTTGGACGGTAATCATGTTTATGATCCTGAATTTGAAAAATTATTTCAGAAAACGGAAGTCAAACCCAATGTTTCTTCAAAGCAATCTCCAAAATCACACTTACCAAAGACTTCTTCTCCAAAATCAAAGATCACCAATGAGAAAAAGACTTCCCAAAGACCTCAACCTAAACAAACTCCTAAGCTAACCAAGATTAAAATTGAACCTCAGACCCCTGTCCGTCAAAAACATGTAAAGGTAGAACCTTTGTCCAAAGATCATAACCAATCTAAGTCTCATACGTTTTCTAGTTTGCCTAGGCAGTCTTCTATGACCTCTAAGAGCATCTTGACAGTGTCTAGAGACGATAAAGTAGGGACTGTTAGATTCAGAGATCAATATGGTTGGTTTTCACCCACTTACAAAAAGAACACACCAATGATCAAAAAGACCATCAAAAAGATACCTGTAGAGAACATTAAAAAGAAATCCTCTTCTAACTCTAAAAATGTTCATGTTTCAGGTGACTTGTGCTTAAAGAGTAGCAGTAAATGACTCCCTAAAGATAGATACTTACATGCTTCTAGGAAAGTCAAGCTTGATGGCAACTCTACTCGTGTGAAACAAGTGTGGATAGTTCGTAGGCAAATTGCTTTGGATAGTACTTATGCTGATAGGACTAATTTATCTTGTACTCGTAACTTTAATTAGTTTCAATGCTTGTAATTCGTACCTTTACTTTTGAACTTGTCTGTGTGTTTCTTTGCTTTCAATAAATCCAATATTTGGCTGTGTGTTTATCTGTTTGTTTGATTAATAATTTGTTTCTTTACTTGTTAAGTTGTTTCTATTTTAGTCCTTCTAATAAATTGCTTTTGCATGTTAAACCCCTAACCTACATGGACCCAGTTTATGTGGGTACCTAAAACAATATTTTCTGCTCTTACAGGAATACCTCATTTGTGTCTGGTATGTCAATTCCGGATGTTCTAGACACATGACTGGTAATAAATCATTGCTTAAGAACTTTGTTGAACGGTTCATGGGAACTGTAAGATTTGGAAATGATCATATCGCCCCTATTATTGGCTATGGATATATCGTTCAAAATGGCATCACTATCAAACGTGTTTCCTATGTTGAAGGCTTGGGCCATAATCTTTTCAGTGTCGGCCAATTTTGTGATAATGATCTTCAAGTGCTTTTTAGAAGATATGAATGTAAAGTTCAAACTGAAGATGGTGTTGATATTCTCACTGGTTCCAGAGATAATAACCTGTTTACCATTGACCTCAACAATCTACCGACTCCTTCTTCTGATATATGTCTTCTCTCAAAAGCATCAGCTCAGAATTCTTGGTTATGGCATCGTCGTCTCTCCCATCTTAACTTTCAAACAATTAATGCTCTTGTTGATAAACAACTTGTTGACGGTCTTCCTGATTTCAAATATGAAAGTGATCACGTTTGTCCTGCTTGTGCAATTGGAAAGCTAAAGAAAGCTTCTCACAGACCAAAGAAACACCTCAGTACTGAATGTCCTTTACATCTTCTTCATATGGATCTGTGTGGTCCAATGCGTGTTCAAAGCATTCATGGAAAACGTTACATTCTTGTCATTGTTGATGATTATTCTCGCTATACTTGGGTATACTTTCTTCGTGAAAAGAGTGATGCTCCACAAGTGATTATCGACTTCATCAAAAAGACCCAAGTGAATCTCCAATCCACTGTTCGTACTGTTCGATCTGACAATGGTACATAATTCAAGAATGCTACTCTTGACTCTTACTTCACCTCCGTGGGTATTTCTCAACAATTCTCCGCTGCTCGAACACCTCAACAAAATGGAGTAGTTGAAAGGAGAAATTGTACTCTTGTTGAAGCAGCTCGTACTATGCTTGCTTATTCTAAGTTGCCTCCAAATCTATGGGCTGAAGTTGTTGCCACTACTTGCTTTACTCAGAACAGATCCATCATCAACAAGAGGTTTGACAAAACTCCATATGAAGTGATTAACAAGAGAAAGCCCAATGTGAACTTCCTACATATATTTGGATGTCTATGCTATGTTCTCAATGATCGTGATAATCTAGGCAAGTTTGAACCTAAAGGTGATGAGGCCTACTTCATTGGTTACTCAAGAGAATCTATTGCCTATCGTGTTTATATCCGTCAAACGAAGAAAATTGTAGAGAGTATGAATGTTAAATTTGATGAACTCTCTGGAATGGTTCTTGAATACCACAGTTCAAGACCCGATCTTCAATGTCCACAAGCTTCCGCTCCAAAGACTATCTCTGCGAATACTCAAATTTTCTCTACACCGACTTCTCAAGAGTTAGATATCTTGTTTGAAGAATTTTATCGTGATCATTCTCCTGCTTTGGAACCACATTTGGCTGCACCTGAAAATACTTCTTCCAATATCTCTCAGTCTGAGAGTTCGTCTTCTGATCAACAAAGTTCATCTTCTACATCGTCTCCCAATGATTCATCACCTCCTCCTTCAGACAATTCTACTTCTCCAAATGAGTCTTCCTCTACCGATTCATCCAACTCTTCGTCAGCACCAACTGATATTTCCACATCAGTTCCAGCTCAGGAAAATTCTCAAGAAACTAATCCATCTAATGATTCTGAAGCCGAAGATGAAGAATTTGTCCTACCCAATGAACCAAGCTTTGAGCAAGTCGTTGAACAACATTCTCCTGGTTTTCTTAACCCGGATGAAAACAATGATCCAGCCGATCCTCTTCCTCATTCTAGAAAATCGTCTCACTCCATGCTTCCTCATCCTCCCACACAGATTATTGGAGATCCAAACGCTGGCTTAACGACACGCTCTGCTTCTGCCAATGAATGCTTGTTTGTCCACTTCTTAAGCATGGTTGAGCCCAAAAATGTCAATGAGGCTCTTCGTAATCCTAATTGGGTAAAGGCCATGCAAGAAGAACTTTCTCAGTTTGAGCGTCTTGAAGTGTGGAAATTAGTTCCTAATCCTTACAGGAATAAAGAGCCAATTAAGACTAAGTGGATCTTCAAGAATAAAAAGGATAAGAATGGGGTTGTTGTTCGAAACAAGGCTAGGTTGGTTGCTAAAGGCTATTCTCAACAAGATGGTGTTGATTATGATGAGACATTTGCTCCAGTTGCTCGTATCGAGGCCATTCGTATTTTTCTTGCTTATGCGGCATTCAAGAACTTCACTGTTTATCAAATGGATGTCAAGTCTTCTTTCTTGAATGGTGTGCTGAAAGAAGAGGTTTATGTCGATCAACCCGAGGGCTTCGTAGATCCTAAACGTCCAGATTATGTCTACAGGTTAGATAAGGCGTTATATGGCCTGAAACAAGCCCCTCGTGCATGGTATGATGCTCTCACTGCTTATCTTTTGAAGTTTGGATTCAGCAAAGGTACCATTGACACTACCTTGTTCATTAAACGACAAGGTAGTGACATCATTTTAATCCAAATCTATGTAGATGACATAATTTTCGGTTCAACTAATCCTAAATACTGCAAAAACTTCTCTGCTTTAATGGTTCAAAACTTTGAAATGAGTATGATGGGTGAACTAAACTTTTTCCTTGGTTTACAAGTCAAACAATTGTCAAATGGTATTTTTATCTGTCAAAATAAATACATTCTTGACATGTTGAAAAAGTTTGATATGCTTAACTGTCAACCCATTGGTACACCCATGGAAACTCGAACCAAAATCCATGCTGATCTTAATGGTAAACCTTACAATCAGAAAATTTACCGCAGTATGATAGGATCGCTTATGTATTTGACTGCTAGTCGCCCGGACATTATGTTTGCTACATGCATGTGTGCTAGATTTCAAGCTAACCCTATGGAAAGTCATGCTCAAGCAGTTAAGAGAATTTTTCGGTATCTCAAGGGCACTATGAACCTTTGTTTATGGTATCCGAAAGATACCGGTTTCGAACTAACTGCCTACTCAGATGCAGACCATGCAGGTTGTAAGTTAGATCGCAAAAGTACGTCCGAAAGTGTGCAATTTCTTGGAGATAAATTAGTTGGTTGGTCCTTAAAGAAACAAAATTGTGTTTCCACATCCACAGCAGTACGATAAAGTGCATGATCGCAGTTTATCTCACGCAGTACGATATACACACAGTTTATATAATGCAGAAGGTTAATATATATACACGCAGTTTATATAATGCAGAAGGTTAATATGTTTACTTTCTATATATTCACTAAGCGATGTGCTTATTCCTTTAATTATAATGCTGTAGGTGCTTATGGATTTAGCGTTTAATGATGAGCAATTGGATAGGACGAACACGGGTAAAATTTAGGCGTGGATGAGCACTTGCCGAAGGTTTATGCAAGTGTTATCTTTAAATTACAGCCGAGTACATTATGCTTGTTACGTTACTAGCCCATATTTTGTAGCTAAATATGTTATTTCCTTTAAGTTGGTAATGGGGTCGTTAAGCTGAGTCATGTCAAGTAATTTGGTTATTTATAAACAGGTTGTTTTAATTGAAAACTAACAGGTATTGATTGTCGACATTACGATGAGGTCATGCCGAAATTTATAATTTTTCCACTTTGTCGGTTTGAAATAAATTGGTATTCGGCGATGTCGAATAGATATGTATTTACTGAATACATATTTATCTATAAAAAGTTAAATGAGGTTTTCTTTATATATATAAAAAAACGGGCGTAACAAGTGGTATCAGAGCTGTGGTTTAAGAGATTTAGATGATCCACGATAGGATTGTCTGAACTTAAACCAATAGAATATGCATGTTTAGCCGTACTGATATATATGTTATTAACTTAGTTTTTGTTTCGAACTGCTATGATGCCCCCTAGATGTTTATTAATTGATGATTAATTGCAGTTATATGATGTGTAGTGGTTTAAGAAATTTGAGTAATCCAGTATGGGTTGTCTAAACTTAAGCTGTTATGATATGCATAGTTAGTTGAATTAAATGCTGTAGGTGCTTATGGATTTAGCGTTTAATGATGAGCAATTGGATAGAACGAACACGGGTAAAATTTAGGCGTGGATGAGCACTTGTCGAAGGTTTATGCAAGTGTTATCTTTAAATTACAGCCGAGTACATTATGCTTGTTACGTTACTAGCCCATATTTTGTAGCTAAATATGTTATTTCCTTTAAGTTGGTAATGGGGTCGTTAAGCTGAGTCATGTCAAGTAATTTGGTTATTTATAAACAGGTTGTTTTAATTGAAAACTAACAGGTATTGATTGTCGACATTACGATGAGGTCATGCCGAAATTTATAATTTTTCCACTTTGTCGGTTTGAAATAAATTGGTATTCGGCGATGTCGAATAATATGTATTTACTGAATACATATTTATCTATAAAAAGTTAAATGAGGTTTTCTTTATATATATAAAAAAACGGGCGTAACAAGTGGTATCAGAGCTGTGGTTTAAGAGATTTAGATGATCCACGATAGGATTGTCTGAACTTAAACCAATAGAATATGCATGTTTAGCCGTACTGATATATATGTTATTAACTTAGTTTTTGTTTCGAACTGCTATGATGCCCCCTAGATGTTTATTAATTGATGATTAATTGCAGTTATATGATGTGTAGTGGTTTAAGAAATTTGAGTAATCCAGTATGGGTTGTCTAAACTTAAGCTGTTATGATATGCATAGTTAGTTGAATTAAATGCTGTAGGTGCTTATGGATTTAGCGTTTAATGATGAGCAATTGGATAGAACGAACACGGGTAAAATTTAGGCGTGGATGAGCACTTGTCGAAGGTTTATCCAAGTGTTATCTTTAAATTACAGCCGAGTACATTATGCTTGTTACGTTACTAGCCCATATTTTGTAGCTAAATATGTTATTTCCTTTAAGTTGGTAATGGGGTCGTTAAGCTGAGTCATGTCAAGTAATTTGGTTATTTATAAACAGGTTGTTTTAATTGAAAACTAACAGGTATTGATTGTCGACATTACGATGAGGTCATGCCGAAATTTATAATTTTTCCACTTTGTCGGTTTGAAATAAATTGGTATTCGGCGATGTCGAATAGATATGTATTTACTGAATACATATTTATCTATAAAAAGTTAAATGAGGTTTTCTTTATATATATAAAAAAACGGGCGTAACAAGTGGTATCAGAGCTGTGGTTTAAGAGATTTAGATGATCCACGATAGGATTGTCTGAACTTAAACCAATAGAATATGCATGTTTAGCCGTACTGATATATATGTTATTAACTTAGTTTTTGTTTCGAACTGCTATGATGCCCCCTAGATGTTTATTAATTGATGATTAATTGCAGTTATATGATGTGTAGTGGTTTAAGAAATTTGAGTAATCCAGTATGGGTTGTCTAAACTTAAGTTGTTATGATATGCATAGTTAGTTGAATTAAATGCTGTAGGTGCTTATGGATTTAGCGTTTAATGATGAGCAATTGGATAGAACGAACACGGGTAAAATTTAGGCGTGGATGAGCACTTGTCGAAGGTTTATCCAAGTGTTATCTTTAAATTACAGCCGAGTACATTATGCTTGTTACGTTACTAGCCCATATTTTGTAGCTAAATATGTTATTTCCTTTAAGTTGGTAATGGGGTCGTTAAGCTGAGTCATGTCAAGTAATTTGGTTATTTATAAACAGGTTGTTTTAATTGAAAACTAACAGGTATTGATTGTCGACATTACGATGAGGTCATGCCGAAATTTATAATTTTTCCACTTTGTCGGTTTGAAATAAATTGGTATTCGGCGATGTCGAATAGATATGTATTTACTGAATACATATTTATCTATAAAAAGTTAAATGAGGTTTTCTTTATTATATTAAAAGACGAATGTTAACTTCTCCTGGAGGATAAAAGTATAGCATGATGCCAGGATAGAAAATGATTGATTGTAGTATATAGATGCATATCCATGTATAATGGGAACAAATAAGCAGATATGGATGAGAAAATTGATGAACATGCTGTAGATGAAAGTCCCTTGTAAGTAGACTATGTATTAAATGTTAGAATATGGACAATGAATCTGAATATTGGCAGGTTTGTTCGTACGGTGAGTACGATGACTTAGAGTTTTCTCTTAATGAATATAATATGTCGATAGCGAATAGCAGTCAAATTAATAACATTAAGATTGACAAAGGAAATCGAGAATAGACGTATCGACATCATGTGATTATATGTAAGCCTAGCAGCCGTTAGCAGAATTCAGTATAGGGAGTAAATGAAAATAAATTATTGAATATGCCGTAAATAAAAGAAATCTTTCAAAGTAGAAGATGATAGATAGTGATAAGCTGGAGTTAGAAGGAAATGATGCTTGCAGAATGTGTTTGTACCATATCTACATTAAATGGCGATATTTTGTATTGAATAGATTACGTTAGTAATGACTACTAACTAATAGCTGAAAAATCGATATAAGACTTAGAATGGACGTATACTTATTATATGAATATGTAAGATTAGTAGTCGTTAGCAGGACTCGTGTTAGAGTCACTAAACAATGATTACGTACGAGATGAAGGTTGTAGTTGACATAATAATTGATTATATAGTGATGAGAATATCCTGATGTACCAAATGGTTGAGTTTTGTGTATAAACTATATGAAATAAATTGTTGTAATATGCTACATTTAAAAATTTGATATATCATAATTTGAAGATACGAAGTGACGATCATGGTGATTACATGGTATGTATAAATATTGTAACTTCGCCTGATCAACGAGGTTATAATGTATTACGCTACCTGGAGTCATTAGAGTCACCAAGTATTGCAGGGGTGCTGAGTAGTGATAACATGAGAAAGTAAGTGTGCCTACTAAAATGCTAATAATTGTTATTACTACTAAGAAGTGTAGTGTGCTAATATATAAGTTAATTACTTGTATGCAGGTAAGCATATAATATGCAGATAAAATGTTAATAAAGAAGTGAATGCTTGGTGTAATATAGGTATCTTGTTATTGAGCATTATGAATCCACGATTGTAATAATCAGGTATTGGAAGAATAGTTATACCAAAAGGTTGATATTTAACATTTCCTATTAATTAGGAAGTGAGATATTAAAGCAAGCTCGAATACGATTAGCAGATTATAATATAAGTTGTGAGTATTAAATTAGAGCAAAAGTATTCAAAATAGAGTACGGATGATGAATCCTAAAGTAGGGGGAAGACACTTATGAGAAGGCAAAAGATAGGTCAAGTACCGTAAGCTGAAACTGCTCAATTATTTAATGTTTATATACTACAGATATGTATGTTATTATATTTGTTGATGTTTTAATGCGTTGCTATATAGTATTATTATAAAGCCGTTTAAACTAATTAGACAGATATTCTATATAGAATCTGTTGAACAAGGTGAATATGTTGATATGGATTCGTATGAATGATAGGAGATTTATTTTTCCCCATTGAATTGCAAGCAATATATGATAGTAGGGTAATGCAGCCGTAGTTGAATGCATATTAAAGAGGAATCCAACTAGCTGGTAGAGTTTAATGTAGATTTTGGCAGAAAATTAATTCACCAACGGTGTGAAACCAATATTACTAGCAGTATATTAGGCGGGAAGTGGTCGTTTGCTGTGAGATAAAGTCAAATTGGTTTGAATAGCCGTAAAATAGCAGTTATTTATGTTAGCTACCAACGATAAGTGCTTGAGATTGAGATAACACTTAAGAGAAATTCCCAAGAACATGCGGTTAATCAAAGTGGCGGATTGGTAGTCACAAGATTTAGTTGATGATTTGTAAGATTTAAGTAACCAATTAGACAGTGTTAGAATGAAACCCTAACGGGTAACAAGGCAGACAAGGCCAAAAGTAGCCATTTGACTGCAGTATTTAATGTAGCCAATGATGTAAATAGGCGTAGCAACCCAAATTGTCGTGTTTAGTAAAGCTGATTTTAAATTATAGTGTAGATATCTAACTTGCCGTTAAATTGACAATTTGAAAAATATTCGTGAGGACACGAATAAAATAAGCGGGGGAGAGTTGTAACACCCCGAATTTTACAGTATTATTATAAAAGTAGTATGGGTCATATAAGTATATAAAATATTGTTATATAAATCAAATGTCAGGTCTAGTATTTTTAGAGAAGTATGTTTCCCGAAACAGGAAAAGTAAACTCGTAATTATGAAAAATTTGGACTAAAATGTAATGACTAAATAAGTGAGGGACTTAATGTGAAAATTTGAAATTAATTCATGATGAAAATAATACATATGATGATCTATATGATCATTTAACCAAAAAAAGAAAGAAATAAAGAAAGAAAGAAAGAAAGAAAGAAAGAAAGAAAGAAAGAAAGAAAGAAAGAAAGAAAAAATAATACATATGATGATCTATATGATCATTTAACAAAAAAAAAGAAAGAAAGAAAGAACAGAAAGTCGGCAGAAAAGAAGAAACGCGAAGGGAACGGCCGGAAGAAAAGAAAAGAGAAAAAGAGGAGAAGGAATAGCGGGTTTCAGGTCAAACTAAATATGCCAAATCATTCATAATCAATTATAGGCTTTGATTATCATCTTTTTAAGGTATTATTTTTTAGTTTTCAAGTTTGATTAATAGTTGTATAAAAATACCCTAGGTCAAGAAAAGGTGGCTGTTTGGGTCCATATTAATTTCTTAGTATCCGGGCTCAACTATGAATCATATATTAAAACTTGGTAAGATTTGGAGATAGTTTTTGTGTCATGTTATGTGACATAAAAAGTTTAAGAAAAGCTATGATTTTGTAAGGTAATGATGAAATAATGATAAGGAAGTTAAAATAATTGGCTTGGGAAGTATCGGGCAAAGAAAAAATTAGAAAAGACGACATGTCTCAATATTGATGATTTATATGAATTTGGTTAATAGGTAACCAAGGATTTTGAGGAATACAAGTGTATGATGTAGCAGGACCACAGGTGAGTATATAGGACTTAAACTAGCAGATGATTATATGAAATCGGATTACATTTGAGTAAGGGTTTCATATGAGTATATGGTTGAATATTGTCGTTGTTTAATTGATATATAAGTTTTAGTTGCTGTGATATATTAATGAGAATTGAGCAGTGGGTGCAGTCAAGAGTGATATAATAAATATT
This sequence comes from Erigeron breviscapus, assembly GCA_034093135.1. NCBI lineage: Eukaryota > Viridiplantae > Streptophyta > Magnoliopsida > Asterales > Asteraceae > Erigeron > Erigeron breviscapus. The sequence goes on along the minus strand of CM067171.1, from coordinate 77,762,008 downwards.
TATATGCAGTTATGTGTAGTTATATGAAGATTGCCTTATATGTCAGTTTATATGTTAGTTATGATAATAACTAAGACGTAGCAGTGAAATTTGTAATTATTGATAAGAATATGCCGATTATTATGATGACTAAAGTAATAGTAATGGAAGTGCCATTATTGAAGGCTTTATGATGGTTATGTAGTTAAGTATAGTGGTTAGTGATTTTCTGCATTAATTGGTGTTTAGGCGTTTAGTGGAATAATCGCCGTTGTTATCGGTTGTAGTTAATAATTATGGTGTTGGTGGTATTTCAATTGTTGAGGTTGCATACTTAGATATGCTACGACATTGAATAAGTTAGTATATTAGTTAAAATGTTAATTAAGCCGGGAATGTATTAGAGAAGATGGTCATTAGGTTAACAATGTGTTAATCGGACATTTTATCGTGCGAATGTTTATTTGATGTAATTATGTGTGTCGTGATCATTTTGAGTCGTGTGATGTGTTAGATGTTTTGTTGTGCAAGTGTGTCTGTTATGCAACCACACGTGCTTTAATTGTTATGTGATCACAGAAATGTGTTAGTCATGTTGTTATGTGTTACCTAGATGTTTTGTTGTGCAAGTGTGTCTGTTATGCAACCACACGTGCTTTAATTGTTAGGTGATCATTATGTGATTCTGTGATGTAAATTCGGATACATAAGGCTAATGTACAGATTTTGTGGATGTATGCGGATTGACGATGTAGAAGCAGTTAATCCTTCTATGCATATAGCTGTATTATTTACTTTCTTATACTTTGATACAGAGACCCTCTTATATTTAGCAGGCAGAGTTGATTATATGGAGGTTGGCTATATACGTGTAGTCTGGTCCATATAATTGAACAACTGGCAGAATGTATTTGCAGACAATCATGCAGTTTATCTCACGCAGTACGATATACACGCAGTTTATATAATGCAGAAGGTTAATATATATACACGCAGTTTATATAATGCAGAAGGTTAATATGTTTACTTTCTATATATTCACTAAGCGATGTGCTTATTCCTTTAATTATAATGCTGTAGGTGCTTATGGATTTAGCGTTTAATGATGAGCAATTGGATAGGACGAACACGGCTAAAATTTAGGCGTGGATGAGCACTTGCCGAAGGTTTATGCAAGTGTTATCTTTAAATTACAGCCGAGTACATTATGCTTGTTACGTTACTAGCCCATATTTTGTAGCTAAATATGTTATTTCCTTTAAGTTGGTAATGGGGTCGTTAAGCTGAGTCATGTCAAGTAATTTGGTTGTTTATAAACAGGTTGTTTTGATTGAAAACTAACAGGTATTGATTGTCGACATTACGATGAGGTCATGCCGAAATTTATAATTTTTCCACTTTGTCGGTTTGAAATAAATTGGTATTCGGCGATGTCGAATAGATATGTATTTACTGAATACATATTTATCTATAAAAAGTTAAATGAGGTTTTCTTTGTATATAAAACAAAAAACGGGCGTAATACCAGTTTTCATTTCCTTAACAAAATTTATTCTTTTCTTTCTTATATTCAGGGGTGATTACTTGTCTTTTATGATTTCTTTTTCCTATATTACTTGTTCATCTTTTCAGGTATCAAATCTCATTTCTCTTTGCATCAATTCATCATTAATTATGCTTAGCTTAATTTACTTTTTATGCATTGATTGGTATATGATACTGTATGCTTCTCTATGCTTGTGATTGTATTGATTACATGTTGTTTTTGTGATTTTCTGTGCTTAAATGTTATCTTTTCATCACACAAGTGCATCGATACCTGGTTTCACACCAAGTATCTTGATGCTTTGTAATACCGGTTTTCCAAAACCGGTATTTGTTCTTCATACTTCGTTTTTCTTAAAAGGCACCATGCCAAAATTTTCTTAACTAATACCGGTTTTCCTAAACTTTTTCCCTAAAATGAAAACCGGTATTCCTCCTTGTTTTCTTTCTTTCATGAAAACAGATTTTTCTTAACAAATTTTGAAAACCGGTTTTACTTCACTAGACTTGAAAACCGGTTTTTCTTCTTCAAACACTTAGAAAATTTTTATTTCTTTTCAAATCTTCTTTGAATTTCAATTCACTTTCATACGGTTTGATTATGATAAAATCTTTCTTATACCAATGTTGTGTGCTTAATTGAGTCACTTATTTTTGAACTACTCCATGTTCATTAATCTCTCCGGCATCACAAACATTTGTCCCTATCTTTCTTGTGATTATATTGTTTCTTTTGCTCATAATTTCTTGCAAATAATTTCAGTGAGATGCACAACATTGAACACCTTGATGTACTGCTCGTGTAGTCTCATGTTTGGGGTCAGATTTTTAGTACTATGATCCTGATTAAAGATATTACTAACAAATGTTGTTGTTGTACACGATAATGCTTTTGTGTTTTGCAGGATCCTGAATTAAGGATCATTATCCAGGATATTCAACAACGTACTAACGGTCGAAAATATAATATCAACAACCTCAACACGGATATTAAGGTTGTCAAAGATGAAGAAACGCGTATTTCCTTGGATATCGGAACAGAATGGGAAGATAAACGTGTCAAAAGAGACTCAACGTTCACTTTCTCATCCTTTGCACGTTGAACAACACCACACGGAAGATCCCAGATATTTCGGATAGTTAGTTAGGGATTTCTATTATAAATAAGAGGTGATTGATCGAAATTAGGATAACTGCTCTCACACTTGTACTCGCACACACATTTTCACTGCTTTCTTATTTCCTTTACAAATATTAGCTCGATCAAATCACTCTCACTTTCGTTGTATTGTAATCACCCACAAATAATAATAAAAGAACACATGAAGGGTCGATTGAATCCTCCCGGGGTTTTTTACCTAAGATTTCTTAATTGAATCAAGGGTTTTTCCTCGTCAACAAAATTCTGGTGTCGTTGTATTTCATATTTATCTTTAAGATCCTAGCATTAGATTTCAGTATTTTATCCTTATCTTCAACAGTTTTTTTATTTACTCAACGTATTTCTATCTCAAAGATTTTCATTAAACTCTTTTTAGCAAAAACTCTTAGTTTACATCGTTATCTTTAAGAAAACTTTACTTTTATTTGAAGATCTTAAAACACCAAACCTCACTTACAAATCTTCGGTTCTTAAATTATCTTAAATCCTTTACAAAATTATCTTAGGTAATTTTTGTCCGAAACAATTTGGCGCCCACCGTGGGGCAAAAAGGTGTTTTTGCAATTTTATCATAATCCTAAATATTCAGTTTCAAAAACTTTCTCAAACCGATCCACAAAAAATGTCTACTTCTCAAAATGCTTCCTCTGTTGCTTCTGGATCTGTAACTCTGAAGAATCTGATTAATAAGCCACCAAAAAATAATAATAATAAAAATACTGGAAAGGCTATTGAAGACATGTCAGCAGGATACGATCCAAATCGCCCGATGCCTCAAACGCTACGACCATATCCAGAACCATCTCTGGATTCACAGGTAAAAACTACTCACCATGAATCCAGTGCTGACACATATATTTTTTCTATGTTTAGGGTTCTTCAGGAACAAATGAAGAAAGCACAGAGAGACAACATCTCTAGATTCGATAGCCTGGAGTCAAGGATGATGGAAATCAGAAGCCAAGAACCTAGGACTCAAGAGATCAGAATCCAAGATCCTGAGAGACCAGAAAACTCTCCTTTAAACAACAGGAGTATTAATTTTGGAGGAACGGGAGTTCCAGAGACTCAGTCAATGGGTCACACGTTCTCTACTCCTCCTCCGAAATCTGGATCTGGTTCCTTATTTCATGCAGGAAATAACTCAAAGAATAACGAGCAAACCCCGCCATCATCTTCTGGGGTTCCAGGTTTCACTCCCCCCTCCTTTAATTATGAAAATAGTGTTAACCAAACGCAGGATAATATGGCGAATGCATACGTGGCGAGAGAATTGCAGAAAATCAAGGAACTAATTTCGACAGTTCCGGGATTTTGTCAACCAATTCCAGAAGCAGATCCATCTTCATACAGAATTTCCAGATTTGCACCTGCCATAGCCAATGTGGAAATTCCAAAGACGTTTTCAGCGCCTCATATGAAAACATATGATGGAACAACAGATCCTCAGGAACATGTGGCTCAATACTTGGAGAAGATGGAGACAGTTCCAATCCCAACAGATTTAAGAGAAGCATGTTTATGCAAAGGTTTTGGGGCCACATTATCAGGAGCAGCCCTGAAGTGGTTACTCAATTTACCCACTGGATCTATATTTTCTTTTGCACAACTTATTAATCAATTTAATTTACAGTTTTCATGCAGTAGGGTTTTTGAGAAAATAACGGGTGATCTTTATCAAGTCACCCAAGGAATTAACGAATCTTTAAAAGAATATCTTAACAGGTTTACAAAAGAATCGCTGGAAATTCCAAAATTAGATATGACCACTGCAGTTCAGGCTTTAAAGATGGGGTTAAGCAAAGACTCCCTATTTTATCAAGATCTTGTCATGACGCCTTGCAGATCTTTAGATGAAGCTAGAAATCGTGCCTTAAGATTTATCAGACTCGAAGAAGACGAATTGATGAGGAAAAGGATGGAAGCCCCTCAACATACGATCGTCCAAATCGAAGGGCAGAAACTCTAGTGTTCCGTCCCAGCAAAAATAAACCCTATACAAGAGCTGTACAAGAGAGAGCAGTGGCTGCAGAAAGACAGGGAGAGCCCCAATATCCTGATATATCGAAATATTGTTTTTCTGTTGACACTGCAGGAATAGTAGCAGCCATGAAGAATCTTGGGGACAAAGCCAGATGGCCTCCCAGGAATCCAAAGCCTGATGCCAGTAAAGATAAATCGAGATGGTGTGCTTATCATGAAGATTTTGGGCATACCACAGAAGAATGCTATGCCTTTCGACGTGAGATCGGGATACTCCTTAGTAAAGGATATCTGACAGAACTCTTTGGAAAGAAGAAAGCTCAGGATATTGATGTCAAGGATTTGGGCAAGCAGAGCCAACAACAACCATCAAGGCCCAAATCACCTCCAGCTAACGCACGAATCATTAATTATATTGCAGGAGGATCAGAGGTGTGTGGAACATCTTTTTCAGCGGCAAAGAGGAATGCAAAGGAAGCAAAATCTCAAAGAGGAGATAAGCCAATCCAGAGATCCAGTGTGCTACGCATGGATAAAGTAACATTTGAAGAAGATGATATGGATAACATTCAGGATCCTCATCATGATGGTTTGGTTGTTACTTTATATGTTGCTAACCATTTTGTACGCAGGATCTTAATTGATAATGGTAGTTCAGTCAATATCATAAGATTAGAAACGCTGAAAAGGATGGGGATCTCTGAAGAAGAAATTGGTGGAAAATCTACCGTCCTCCTTGGTTTCAGTGGTGAAACGAAAAACACCTATGGAGAGATCAAATTGCCAGTTTATGTCGAAGGGGTAAATTCGATGCAAAAATTTTGTGTAATTGATTCTTTACCTGGTTGCAATATTATTTTAGGTAGGCCATGGATACACGAAATGAAAGTTGTCCCTTCAACATACCATCAATGTGTAAAGATCCCAACTCCATGGGGGGTTGTGAAGATAAAAGGAGATCAGCAAGATGCTAAGGAATGTTATATGGCATCAATGAAGTCTACAACCAAGCCTACTGAAGCATAGCAATTAAAGAAGAACATCTTTGATGTCGAGGAATTTAAAGATCAAGACGTAAAAGAAGTATCACTATCAGATGAAGATCATGACATCAAGGTGTTCATTAGAAAAAAGATACTGGAGGATTTGGAACAAGATCTCATTGGATTTCTAAGCAGAAGAAAATCTACATTTGCTTGGAAACAAGAAGACATGACAGGTATCTCTAAAGATATTATTACTCATAAATTGGGAATTGATAAAAGTTTCAGGCCCATTCAACAAAAAAGGAGAAAATTTGCACCGTAAAGAAATGCAATTATTCAAGAGGATGTTGAAAGACTCTTGAAGGCCAAGATGACCAGAGAGGTGAAATTCCCGAAATGGCTTGCAAATGTTGTAGTCGTGCAGAAGAAGAATGAGAAATGGAGGGTCTGTGTAGATTTTACAGATCTTAATAAAGCCTGTCCTAAGGATCCTTTCCCACTACCACACATAGATGCAATGGTAGATGCTACAACTGGACACGAAATGCTGACGTTCATGGATGCATCTTCAGGATTTCAGCAAATCCAAATGGAACCTGAAGATCAAGAAGCAACAGCTTTCATGACTCCCACAGGTATATATTGTTATACTACTATGCCATTTGGATTAAAAAATGCAGGTGCAACGTACCAGAGATTGGTCAACATGATGTTTAAGGATCAACTGGGGGATACGATGGAAGTCTACATTGATGATATGGTGGTGAAGTAAAAAAAGGCGGAAGATCATCTCAGAGATCTTGAAGTTGCCTTCAATATACTGGATCGCTACAATATGAAGCTAAACCCAGCAAAATGCAATTTTGGAGTAGGTGCAGGAAAATTCCTAGGTTACTTAGTAACTAAAAGAGGAATAGAGGCGAGTCCTGAATAGATAAAGGTGATAATGGAGTTGAAATCCCCTTCAAATGTCAAAGATATTCAAAGACTAACCGGCAGATTAGCAGCTCTGAACAGATTCATATCAAGATCCTCGGACAGATGCAAAGAATTTTATGATATGCTAAAGAAAAACAAGAAGTTTGAATGGGGCGAAAAACAGTAAGAAACGTTTAAAGCACTAAAGACATACCTATCAACTCCACCTTTGTTGATGAAGCTGGAAAAGGGTGAGATACTCTTTTTGTATCTATCAGTATCTTCAGAGGCAGTAAGCGCTGTGCTCGTAAAAGAGCACGAAGGTAAACAACATCCTGTTTATTATGTTAGTAAAAGTTTACTAAATGCTGAAACTAGATACTCACACTTAGAAAAATTAATATTAGCATTAATAATGGCCTCTACTAAACTTAGGCATTATTTTGAAACACATCCTATTCATATAAAGACTAATATCCTATAAAAAATGTACTTAGGAAACCAGAGTTATCGGGTAGAATGGCTAAATGGTTGTAAAATTAAGTACATTTAATATAACGTATGAACCTAGAACTGCTATTAAATCTCAAGCTTTAGCTGATTTTGTGGCTGATTTATTAGTGATTTACAACCAGAGGCAGACTTAGAAGTAAAAATGCTAACTGAAAATACTGAAAAATGGATCTTACATACTGATGGTGCGGCTAATGTAAGAGGAATAGGATTAGGAATCATACTAAAATCGCCACAGGGGGATATGCTACCTCAGTCCATTAATTGTGAATTTACAGCTACTAATAATGAAACGGAGTATGAAGCTTTAATAGCAGGATTAGAGTTAGCTAAAAATATGGGTATTAAATGCTTACAAGTTTATGTGGATTCTTTGTTATTAACTAATCATTTTAATGGATCTTATTCGGTTAAAGGTGAAAAATTAATGGCTTATTTAGGATCCTCACTTAATATCCCGCCTGACACTAGAATACCAATTATAAAGATCATGAAACCAGCTATAGAAACTTTACAAGTTAAAGCAGTTGATGATCAAGAATCAGAAGAATCAAGTTCTGGGGACAATCCAAAATCTTGGATAGATCCAATAATGAAATATCTTCAAGAAGGAATTATCCCAGAACAAGAAAATCACAGAGCTTTTAAAACAAAGGTATCATACTTCTCTATTATACAAAATAGATTGTACAGGAGATCACTTGCAGGTCCATATCTGAGATGTTTAGAAAAAGAAGAAGCACAAGAAGTGATGAGAGAGATACATGATGGAGAATGTGGAAATCATTCTGGAGCCAGAGCATTACGCACTAAAATAGTCAGAACATGATATTATTGGCCTACTATGGATAGAGATACAAAGGATTATGTGAAGAGGTGCGATGGTTGTCAAAGGCACGGTAACATATATCATCAGCCAGCTGAACCAATGTATCCCATTGTTTCTTCTTGGCCCTTCATGAAGTGGGGGATGGATATAGTGGGACCAATGCCAAAGGCACCTTATGGGAAGAGATTCATGCTAGCAATGACAAATTATTTCTCAAAATGTATAGAAGCAGAAGCTTTTGTTCAAATTGAGGAAACAGAAGTAATCTCTTTCATCAAACGCAACATACTGACCAGATTTGGAGTTCCAGCAGAGATCATTTGCGATAATGGCTCACAATTTATTGGAAGAAGAACAACTGGATTTTGTGAAAGTTATGGTATAAAAATGATAACTTCTACTCCTGTCCATCCTCAAGCTAATGGTCAAGCAGAATCAAGCAATAAGATTATTGTTAATAATCTTAAGAAAAGGCTAACAGGCAAAAAAGGATTATGGGCAGAGGAGTTGCCATTTGTGCTTTGGGCTGATAGAACCACCGTCAAACATGCTACTGGACATACACCATTTTCTCTAGTATTTGGAGCTGAAGCAGTACTTCCAGCAGAATTAATGTTGCCAACTGCAAGGTCCAGTTTGCAGACAGTCCAGGATAATAATCAAGCTTTATTTGAAGATCTTGATTTAGTTGATGAATTGAGGGAAGCTGCTAAAATTCGTATAGCTGCTTATCAACATCAAGTGACAAGGGCGTATAATAAAAATATAAGAATTAGAAGATTTAAAGTCGGAGACCTGGTTTTGAGAAAAGCTTTTAAGAATACAACCAAGAAATCTGATGGAAAGCTTGCTCCTAAATGGGAAGGTCCTTACTTTATAGAGGCAGAAGCAGGCAAGGGATCTTACTGGCTTCAAGAACCAGGTGGTAGAATGATTCCAAGAGCTTGGAATGCGATTCACCTTAAAGCGTATTATCAATAAGTAATTATTATTCTTATTAAGTTTTTATAGCAATGATACTGACTTGAGCGTCGGAGTGGCATTAGCCAAAAGGGCTAAAGTCAACCCTTGGCATATGTTTTCTTTTAATGGTCTTGTGCAGGATTGTCAACATTTAGGATCTTGACATTTATGGATGAAGATCACGAGCATTTATCCAAGGTATAGATCCTGAAAAGAAGCAATCTCTCCTAAGTTTAAGTCCTTAAACGGACTACAGTGGATTGAACTAAAACTTCAATCCTAGGTTGAAGGGATCACCTTCTCGAACGTCGAGGTTAACATTAACACCTCATTTCGCCCGGGGAGCACGTCATAAAAAATTCCTGGTTGTGGGTAGACCCTCATGGTTGGGAATTTTCAAAGGGTTGTTGATTTTGCAATCAACTCAATTGGTTATGACTATTAAATAGTCATAAAAAAGAATAGAGATAATCTCTCTATTAAATACAACCGATTGACAAATGAATGAATTGACAAATGAGTTTCTTTTTAAGTGTCATTTTTCTTGAAACAGGAAAATAAGAATTAGTCATCACAAAGGTATGTTGTTCACAACTCTAAATCTTTGTGGAATTTGCAGATTTTGCTTGAGATATGGAAATAAAGGTACGTTTGTTCATATAAACAAAAGACTAATTTTATTTATCACCAAAAGGTAGTAGCTTACAAAGATATTTATACAAAAGCTACTAAGTTAGACCTAGTGGACTCAAGCCTTTTCATTTATATCTATCATTGTCCACTTAAACACCCAAAAGACCTAGAAATAAGATGAGCCTTCAAGGATTTCGTCTGCAATCTTAGCGTTGACTCGACGTATTTCTATCTCAAAGATTTTCATTAAACTCTTTTTAGCAAAAACTCTTAGTTTACATATTTATCTTTAAGATCCTAGCATTAGATTTCAGTATTTTATCCTTATCTTCAACAGTTTTCTTATTTACTCAACGTATTTCTATCTCAAAGATTTTCATTAAACTCTTTTTAGCAAAAACTCTTAGTTTACATCGTTATCTTTAAGATCCTAGCATTAGATTTCAGTATTTTATCCTTATCTTCAACAGTTTTCTTATTTACTCAACGTATTTCTATCTCAAAGATTTTCATTAAACTCTTTTTAGCAAAAACTCTTAGTTTACATCGTTATCTTTAAGATCCTAGCATTAGATTTCAGTATTTTATCCTTATCTTCAACAGTTTTCTTATTTACTCAACGTATTTCTATCTCAAAGATTTTCATTAAACTCTTTTTAGCAAAAACTCTTAGTTTACATCGTTATCTTTAAGATCCTAGCATTAGATTTCAGTATTTTATCCTTATCTTCAACAGTTTTCTTATTTACTCAACGTATTTCTATCTCAAAGATTTTCATTAAACTCTTTTTAGCAAAAACTCTTAGTTTACATCGTTATCTTTAAGATCCTAGCATTAGATTTCAGTATTTTATCCTTATCTTCAACAGTTTTCTTATTTACTCAACGTATTTCTATCTCAAAGATTTTCATTAAACTCTTTTTAGCAAAAACTCTTAGTTTACATCGTTATCTTTAAGATCCTAGCATTAGATTTCAGTATTTTATCCTTATCTTCAACAGTTTTCTTATTTACTCAACGTATTTCTATCTCAAAGATTTTCATTAAACTCTTTTTAGCAAAAACTCTTAGTTTACATCGTTATCTTTAAGATCCTAGCATTAGATTTCAGTATTTTATCCTTATCTTCAACAGTTTTCTTATTTACTCAACGTATTTCTATCTCAAAGATTTTCATTAAACTCTTTTTAGCAAAAACTCTTAGTTTACATCGTTATCTTTAAGATCCTAGCATTAGATTTCAGTATTTTATCCTTATCTTCAACAGTTTTCTTATTTACTCAACGTATTTCTATCTCAAAGATTTTCATTAAACTCTTTTTAGCAAAAACTCTTAGTTTACATCGTTATCTTTAAGATCCTAGCATTAGATTTCAGTATTTTATCCTTATCTTCAACAGTTTTCTTATTTACTCAACGTATTTCTATCTCAAAGATTTTCATTAAACTCTTTTTAGCAAAAACTCTTAGTTTACATCGTTATCTTTAAGATCCTAGCATTAGATTTCAGTATTTTATCCTTATCTTCAACAGTTTTCTTATTTACTCAACGTATTTCTATCTCAAAGATTTTCATTAAACTCTTTTTAGCAAAAACTCTTAGTTTACATCGTTATCTTTAAGATCCTAGCATTAGATTTCAGTATTTTATCCTTATCTTCAACAGTTTTCTTATTTACTCAACGTATTTCTATCTCAAAGATTTTCATTAAACTCTTTTTAGCAAAAACTCTTAGTTTACATCGTTATCTTTAAGATCCTAGCATTAGATTTCAGTATTTTATCCTTATCTTCAACAGTTTTCTTATTTACTCAACGTATTTCTATCTCAAAGATTTTCATTAAACTCTTTTTAGCAAAAACTCTTAGTTTACATCGTTATCTTTAAGATCCTAGCATTAGATTTCAGTATTTTATCCTTATCTTCAACAGTTTTCTTATTTACTCAACGTATTTCTATCTCAAAGATTTTCATTAAACTCTTTTTAGCAAAAACTCTTAGTTTACATCGTTATCTTTAAGATCCTAGCATTAGATTTCAGTATTTTATCCTTATCTTCAACAGTTTTCTTATTTACTCAACGTATTTCTATCTCAAAGATTTTCATTAAACTCTTTTTAGCAAAAACTCTTAGTTTACATCGTTATCTTTAAGAAAACTTTACTTTTATTTGAAGATCTTAAAACACCAAACCTCACTTACAAATCTTTGGTTCTTAAATTATCTTAAATCCTTTACAAAATTATCTTAGGTAATTTTTGTCCGAAACATCTCACATGAAACACTTTGCACGATCTTTTGAACAATCTTTCATGCAAATTGCTTTCCTGTTCAAACTTACTTTGTTTCTAATACTTAGTTTCCTTGAGATGCACGATATCGAACGCCTTGATATACTACCTTTGCAGTCCTTTGGAAAATGATTGTTAGATCACTGTTTATTTTTCTTAAAAATCTTAAATTAGTTTTTATTTATCCTACATTGGTTTTCCTTAAGAAGCAAGGTATCGAACGCCTTGTTATACTACCTTTGCAGTCCTTTGGAAAATGATTGTTAGATCACTGTTTATTTTTCTTAAAAATCTTAAATTAGTTTTTATTTATCCTACATTGGTTTTCCTTAAGAAGCAAGGTATCGAACGCCTTGTTGTACTGCCTTCGCATCTTCTGTGAAAAACAGTGTAGGATCAAATTCTTTGAGTAAATTAACCCTGGAACAATGTTTCCAATTCTCTTACTTGTTAATTACAGAATAGAATTTCTCAGAGACGGTTCTACCGATGATATGGCAAACAATTTCAAACTCATGTTTCCTTTCCTGTGTCAACACAACATCATACCACTAATGCTTTCATATCACCCCATGTTTCCCGTCTTTACAAATACTACAACGGGTAATGAAGAAGAATTGTTGTTCCAACTGTGGCGCTCCATTCAGTATGTAAACCCAAGAGGAAGAAATAATACTCCATATTTTCAATTCCAACTCCTCACAAATTCTGAAACACCTCTTACTGTCACCTTTACTCTGGAGAACTTCCGATCCATTATTGGATTCCCTGCAACAAATGCTCGTGTTGGCGCCACAGAATTTGAAGCCACTCCATCTACTCAAGAAATGCTTCAAAGAGTCAGAGCTTTTGGCTATGAAGGCCCTCTCAATGCCTTAAAAGATTTCAGGAAAAAGAATTTGCACTCTCTATGGAACGCTCTCTCTTCCATCATCAACTATTGTTTGTCTCCATCAAGAAAAGGCCAAGAAGCAATCACATCTCATACTTTGACATATTTGTATGGCATCGCTTATGACATTCACCTTGATTTTGCTGCTGTTGCTTGGGATCATTTGGTTTTAAATGTCAGAGGAAAGTTTAATGCAATAAAGAAATATATTCCCTTCATTCGTTTCCTCACACTCATTCTCCAACATACTCTCAACTCTAATGAAAATATTCGAAGATTTCTGAGATCCCACAGAATTCATATTCCACGTTATGGAGCTGTCTACGCCAACTCTGGCATCGAAAATGTAACTCCTATGCCAATTCCTGCTTCTCAGTTCAACGAGCATTCTAGGAGAACCAGGTAGTCCCACCGACCGTAACATTGTGTTATGCATTCGTGCAAAACCAATACGTTACGCAACAACTGATGTTGAAGTTACACTTCGTCAATCATCAGGAAGCCCTGTTGGTGCACAACCTTCAGGCCACACTGTAAACCCTACGGAGCCTACAGTTGTGCAAACGACATCTACGTCGGTCGTTCCTCCTTCTCCAATTCAACCTTCACCAAATACACAAGCTGAAGAGCTCCGTAAACAAAAAGACAAAGCCTTAGCTCCACCTGAATCTCCTCAAAGTGATAGCCCTCCTGCAGCCACTGAACGCCTTGCTCTGAAATATAATCAAGAAGAACGTGAAACAATTATGCAATTACATGCTGCAAACCTTCTCACCACAACTAGTTCACACATTCCTGTTCCCCAACCACCTCCAATCACTGCTCACAAATCACCTTCACCTTCTCACTCATCATTGTCATCTTCCTCGTCCGACAATAATTCTGACAATGCTTCCATTCGTAACTCTCCCGCACAAAAACCACCGAGGCTTGAAGAACTATACAATGAACTTCATGCAATGCTCCTATCTCTTGAAGATCAAAATGATTCTTTTGATAAAGCCATCCTTGCCTCTCTCCAATCCCGGTTTGATCATCAACATAGAATAAATGAGATAAAGCAGCAGGAAGCACAAGATAAATTTCTAGCTGATGCACAGCTTGAAGCGGTACAGAAACGTATTACAGAACTTGAATCCACTTGCCGACAAGTTGCTGTTATTCATCAAAGACGTGATGATCCTGATGATCAGGATCAACACAAGGGGGAGAACATGGATGAAGATGTGGATGAAGTTAGAACCAGTGCTGCTACTGAAGTTATTGGAGATACAGATGTTGGAGATGATGCACAATCGAGAGATCCTCCACAAGATGTTGATGTTGTAGAGCCTACTGAAGAGGTTAATATAGAAGAGACTGAAGGTCGAGCTAGTAATGTGACAGAGGTTATCAGAGATTCTGATATTCGTGATGATGCTCAATCTCAAGGCTTACATCTCGATCCATCAATTATTGGAGAAGATTTTGATGATATTAACTTTTCTGATAATGATCTGAATGATGATAGTGGTTCTTCTGATGATGACAATGACTTTCCTGGCTTTGACACTTATCCTACTGTTCAACAACCAATTCCCGCTCTCAACCAACTAAACTTCGATAACCTAATCCATCACCTTGCAAATCCCCATTTCACCAAATCACCAGGCCCTCTAATGTTCAAGTCAATGATGGTGGTTTCAAAAAGAATATTGAGAAAAGCATTGATTATCTTAAATAACCATCAAGACTCTTCAAAGCCACAAAATTTCTTGAAGAAAAAGCTTTCAGAATCTTCTCTCACAAACAAGAACTGATCAAGATTGACATTGATGAAATAAGGGCAAGACATGCTTATGATCATGATCATCAGAGAGCAAAGTATTTGAATGATCTAATTGAAGCTCGAAGCCACAAGATTCATAAGGCATGGAAAGATCAGCTCAAGCTGAAGATTATTGAAGTTGTCAGCTTTCACTTTAAAGAATGGCGTGATGCAGGCTTTGCAAGAAGACCGGGGTTGATGTGGTTTGTAGTCAAAAGGGAAGATAATCGAAAATATGTGATTAGTGAAGCCAGATTCAACCTTCTTTCAGCAGATGATCTTATTTTTCTTCTGAATCATTTTGCAAACAAGCTTATACAACAAGATCCTGAAAGTCAAGAAGCCTATTACGCTATAAAGAGATACATGGATAGTCTTATACTGAGCCAAATACAAAAAGACTTCCAACTTGGGACCGAGAAGAAAAGAAAGAAGATCAATCTCACTGTGCCCAATCAGAATATCAAAGGGGTGAATCTAGACAATTTCAACACTGGTGCTGTTTTTGATAATCCCCGAGGGTTTGTGTTTGTAAGTGATCAAGGGCATAAGATATTCATAAGACTCGACGAACTCTCCAAATATTCTGATGGTACGCTGTTGCAATGCCAGAATGTTTTCGAAAGTCTTTATGAGTTCGAAGAGCCAGAAAAGGAAAAGAAAAGATTGATGAGGGTGATTGCAAAGATTAAAGCAAAGTTGAGTCACAGAGAAAGAACCAGACAAATCTTGAAAGCTCGATTGCCAATAGAACGTCCTGGTGTAATTCATATTCCAGAAGGCACATGGGTCAGATACTATCCCAATCATGAATTCGGGCCTCACAACATTCCACCTGTTAACTTTGCCGACTACATTGTTGAACGACCTAACCGACCATCTGATCGGAAGTTTCATTTCATTCCTAAACGGTATTGGAGAGAAAAGTACAGTGAATACAAGAAGCGAGCCTTCAAAGACCAATCCGTTCAACATTCCAAACCCGAATCATCCACAAAGAAAAGAAACCGGAGGCAAAAGAAAAAGAAGAAAGCCGGACGATGACACTACTACACGTTCTATGATTAGTCCCGGCTAAAACGTGTAATGGAACCCGCTTTATAGGCGGGTCATATGCAGGGGAGTCCTATTTAAGTGATAATAAGACCCGCTTTTAGCAACCGAGTCCCTTTACAACAACAACCGGATCCTTTTTAACATAATAGAACCAACCCGCCTTATGCTTAGAACCCGCTTTTCCTCCTACGGTCAAATTAGTAATAGAATCCATTTTCTAGTTTTGCTTTTTTCCCCTCCTTTTACTATCAACTTTACATTACAAAACACTATATATACACACCAAAATCACAAGAATAAAGCAGAGACCAAATTTATCAGAAAAACTTCAATAAGAACACGTTTGAAAGCAACTAACGACATTCCAAGTTAAAATCAAATCATTAGTACAATGCAAAACAAACCAAATCATCCTAAACAAAGCATTAAAAGTATAATTATCGTACGAAATACAAAAATAATAAACCAAGTCATTAGCTAAACATAATAGATCCCTCCAAGAACTCCTCATCTATGGGTTTTGTACTTCCAAGTCTTCAACATTGCATTTCCGTTCGTTCAAAGATCAAGTGAGTCGTGGTAGATAATTTTCCTCAACGAGTTTTTTAGTAGTTTCCTAGCTGTTTACATAACATACATTTAAATCTGTCAAGAAGTGTATTTGTATATAGCTTGTACCAAAAATAATACACGTCTAGACAGAGAACATACCCCACCCATTTGCATCAGGTGAACCACGGTGATATGGTCTTGAACTGTTGTAGCTACGAGCCTACGACCAAGTCAAGTAATATGCTACGACGAGGTGCAGACACTCTTCCACCAGGATGTAACGTGGACAATAAGTCCTGCGAAACATATTACTGTCATCAATGGGTATATCCTAGTAATTAGTTTCTTTAATCATATTGCAATGGCTGACCATCGTCAGCTAAAATGTAAGTGGACAAGGCAAATATATGAGCAAGAGCATCTAAAGCATATAAGCAAACTATTATCAACGTCTAACAATGTATGTAAGCTGTTTTAAAAAAAATAAATCACAGCAGAAACTCAGCTGCTCAACTTACAGACGATGGTTTTCGGTTATGAAACATACTATCAAGGAGCTCGAATAGCACCTAGAGCATCCCTGCGATCATGATACCAACTACATCAGACCCTCATGGACCAATGTCCATATCAACATTTTCAACAATAACTTTAAACAGTACAAACCTGTGGTTAAGATAAGAACTAAGCAACTAATTGATACCACATAAGCAACCAATTTTCTAATTCAATTATATGTCTATCAAATAATTAAAATGTTGAGTGTTGTATGACTACATCTATGCTTTAAAATCGATAGAAACTATAGTTCAAACCTTACAATAGCTACTAATGGAAAACATGTTGAATACAAATTATACTACACCGTAATATATAAATATACAAAAGAAACTAGGCATTTAGACGTCAAAGAAAATAGGCTCACAACTAAAAGAAAATATTTTCACTAAAGCATTTATACGAACACTTGCTATGCGTATATATACCTGCGTAATCATTAAAATAAGGAAAGTAGAAAGGTGGAAACTATACCTTGGATATGTCCCTGTTTTCATGGAAGAGTATCCTTCTTTGATTTCGATTTTTCTACAACAATGAATCACCAAATACTGATCAATTAAGCAGTTACAAAAAAACTATATTTAATGTAAAAATCAATTCAGAAAAGAAAGGCGCCAAGAGACGCCATCCAATCAATCAATTAAGAAAAGAAAAACAAACCCCAAATTTTTTGATTAGGGTTTATTATTTGACTTGTACCTCCATATTCTCACCATAATCTAATCAATCAATTAAATCCAACAACAGCGACGGCGAGTAATCACGGTTGCTCCATGAACTAGAGTCATCAAAAGAATCCAAGCAAAATATCAAATCATGGATATCAAAAATTGAATCTCAAATCAAAAGATTAAATCAAATAATAATAATAAACAAAAAAATATATCTAAATCAGGCCAAAAATGTTAGAGTTAACAATAGGGACATAAATCTAGATATTGAGTACTGTAGGTTGAAAACAAAGAACCATCTAACATACAGATAAAAGAGGGAAATAGCTAGATCGGGATCAGAGGCGTAATTGGGTAATTGGATTAGCGTTAGTAAAGTAAAGATTACATAGAAGGAAAAAAAACTGTAAAAGAATACTACCTAGCATACTGTAAAAAAAGATGCTTCAATAGATAATAGGAGATGGCCTTTAGTATAGTTATAACTACGAATCTAATTTAAATTTAAATAGTAGGAGTCGGGCATAAATACATAGATATCCTTAATATAACCCGGTTTATAAAATAAACGGGTTTTATTAGGAGGTCCTATTAAGATAATTTTAATATGATCCGGTTTATAGAAAAAGGCGGGTTCTATTAGGGGGTCCTATTTGTATTTGTTAAGCTCGCCTTAATATGATCCGGTTTTTAGAATAAGCGGGTTTTATTTGGGGGGTTCTATTTAGATTTGTGTAGTAAAAACAGCACTAAAGGGGGAGATTGTTAGCATAAATAATTAGTTAGTGCATGTTTTGTTATTTTGTAATAGTTAAGTCCTAATTGTTAAGTATGGAGGGGTTTAGGTGTAATTAAGGAAGGACCTCATTGTAATTATGTTCCTATATAAATACCCCTCCACCCCATGAATTTTGTAACCTTTTATCACATAATATAACTTTCCATTTCCTTATTTCTCTCATTTTCTCTCACACACATATATATCATTTCATTATCTAGCATTGTTTACAATTAGTATCAGAGCAAAATCACGCCTAGAGACTTTCGTAACCTTGCATATATTTATTCTTTATACTACTGGGAAAGTTCCAATAAAAAGCAATATATTTACTTAAATTTTTTAACATAAAGAACGTAAAAAAAGAATTGGAAGTTTAATTATTGTCAAGATAACATAATTTCAATAGTATTTAAAAAAACGTACTAACATATTATATATTCAAAAAAATTTAAATTTTTTTAATAAATTAATAATCCAACAAAATTTAAATTGAAGATGTAAGTCCCAACTCGTTAGATGGTACTACTAAGACACCTCTATGTCGATGGTGGAGTTACTTTGCAATATATGCACTGAACTGGAGACGACCAGTTGCAGTGTGTATATACCAAGTTCTAGATAGATTACTTATATAAATGACAATAAGTAAATAACAATGCAATAATACAAATAACTTGTAAGATAACTTGATGAGACAATATGTATTTTTCAATGTGTAATTTATTTATTGATATTAAACAAATTACAAGGTTGATGCGGAACCAAGATAATACACGAATGTAAATATCCTAACAACCTATGAAATACAATTGATCTATACTCGGAATTTCTCAAGACAATCGAAACACTTAAAGTTGTGAAATGTTCCTTTTAGCGATTGAGAGAAGATTGCACAAGTTCACCAAGAATATTGCAGGTTTGCAAAGTGTGAAGTTATTCGTCTTTGTGAAATAACTTTGTGAGATCGAATACTTGAATTCTTGGTGGTGCAATGACTTGTATTTATAGGCAAAGTTAACATTGGGATGTTAACTTTAGCCGTACAAATGTGGTTGGGAGCATTTAAGGAATAGCATTTAATTCCTTAAAAAGCAGTGTAAAGTCGCATGTTAAAGTGACTTTACATAACCACCTTTATGTACCTTTTAATACTTAAATAATAAGATAAGGCTTATTATCCGGGTAAAGGTACATAAAGCATACAAGTCAATTCCTCGTAATCAGTGTAAAGCTTTGTAAGGGCTTTCCACTGATGGTCTCCAGTTTGTAACTGACTAGAATGCCAACTGGGCTTCGCTGCCATTGCCATTCTCTATCTTCCATTTGTTGTCTTCGACTTCAACTGGAATGCTTCTTCAACTTGGTCAGTTCTCAACTGGAGGAAGTCTTCAGTTGCGTTAACTGTACGGTGCAACTGGACTTCAATATATTTCTCGACAAATCATCTTGGTCACCAGTTTCACTAGTCTCCCAGATGCAACTGGTGACTGGCAAAGTGTGAACTGGTGACTGGCCAGTTCCAGGTGAACTGGTCCTAACAAATTCCCCCTATTTGTCTAGAAATATAGTCCAAGTCTTTTCTAGTTCTTGTATCTGTACAAGTGTGAACTGGTGACTGGCCAGTTCCAGGTGAACTGGTCCTAACAAATTCCCCCTATTTGTCTAGAAATATAGTCCAAGTCTTTTCTAGTTCTTGTATCTGTACAAGTGTGAACTGGAAGGACTTGTTTGATTTAAATCTATTTAAGTTATCTAAGGCATTTTTATAGATCAATAAATGCCTTAGGTTTTTCTTTTAGATTTGTTAGATTTTAATCTATTATCTACCTTGTGGTTACAAACTGGTAACTTCATTTATACAAGGGAATGAAATTTATACAAGTTACAGAATGTAAATACAAATTACAAGTAGATAAACTGAAGAAAGAACTTAATGAGATGGCCCTTCGCCAGTTCTTCTTCTCTTGGCAACTGAAGAGATAGGCAGAGTATCTTCAGGGTCAATATTCAACTTTTGCTCAAGATTTTCTTTATGTTGAATCTTCCCCCTTAGAAAGTTAACCCATGCTTTCTCGAACCTATTCTTTTGTGCCTTAGCATCCAAAACATTCACCATCTCCACCCATTCGCTGAACCCATACTGCATAGCACCAGGATCATCAGTTCTAACCAGTGGCCCACCAGTATACTTAACTTCGATTTGAAAAACCTTGGTGCCTGGCTTGATTGTAACATTGACACCATTAATAGTACCACTATGTCTTCTGGTTGACATGATCTGGGAGTAGTAGTTTCTAGCTTCAGATTCATTTGTGATTTTTATACTCCCAGCACCAGCAGCCAGTACAGCGGACTTAATGTCTTCATTGGATACCTCGCCAGTTGATTCAACGAATGTGCTAAGGTCAACATCTCTTGCATCTCTTGTCAGTGGTCTTCTTGGTTGTGGAATCCTTCTTCTTGGTGGATTCAATACATCCTTCACAACCTTTTTAACATTTGCAATTCTCTTAAGAATCCCACTGGCCCTAATCTCTTTTGCCTTCTCCACTGAAATGTTTAAGCTCCTGGCATCGAATTCAGCTTCATCCTCATGATAGTGTCTATCCAGTTCTACATCTAGCATTTCATTCAACTGGTCAACTATCCTAGGATCATTCTTAACCCTAACATACTCATCCTTAGTAATACCCAGTAGATTGGCATCACTCATATCCAGCAACTTAATCTGAGCAAGATGTGCCCTGGCCTCAACTTGGTTTCTTTGTTTCATTTTCTTTCTTCTTTGATGTCATTACCAAGTCTAGCCAGTTTTCTACTATCACTATCTGAAACTGGAGGTAGTATGTCAGCATTACCAGTTTCTAACATTTCACCAGTGGCCGGCTGGGCAGATGCATCACCAGCTAAACCTTTACCTTTGTCCAAACCAACATTCCCCCTATCACTCTGCTCACCAGCTTCAGTACTGGTAGCCACAACCAATTCTCTTCCAGATCCAGATGGAGTCCTTCCAGGTGCAACTGGTCGTGTAAGGACTGAACTTCTTTCCCCCTTGGCAGCATCTAGACCTGCCCTAATTGCTTCCCATTCAGAGGGGTGAGATGGCAACCGGTCAAGAGGCTGCCATGACTGCAAGTCCTTACATTCTTTGAAAATGCCACACATCATCCTGAAGGACCTCCATAAATGGTTCGTCTCCTTGGACTGGTTTAAGACATTTGCAACAACTTGGTCTTGACCAGTTTTCAATTCATTCAAGATCTTGGAGTCCTCATCCAAACCGGAGACAACCTTATCCTTAACTCTCATCATCCATCTTCTTCAGATTTTTCACTTCAGTTGTCAGTTTCTCTATAGATTGAGCATGTAGAGATACCTGGGTGTTCAAACTTTCTATGCTGCCTCTCAACTGGTTGATCTCACTGGTAAGTGGGGCCAGATCAACCTGAGGAGTGGCCAACTTGGTGATCTCAGACATCACCCTTTCAATCAAATGCTCTTCTCTAGCACCCAGCGTATCCTCTATTTTCTGACCAACCGAAGTCATCAACTGCTCTCCAAGGCCAGTTACATCTAGGCCAGGTCTTTCAATAAGTTCCTTAACCTGCCTTTCAATCTCTTTTAAGTCAACTTCTGAAGTTCTGACAGTATTTCCTAGCAAGTTGGAGATTGAACTGGAGACCTTGGAGTGAGTTAGGTCAAAGGCTTCCTTTAGAGTACCAGCTAGATTGTTACAGCCAGTGACCAACTCATTAAGCTTTTTGAACACCAAGTCTTCATTAGATGAAAACTTGTTTATCCCCAGATCGACCACCTTAATATTTGTCAAATGATCTTTGTGGTATCTGGAGAATGACTTGGTGTTCTTGTCAAGTGTCTTCTGAATCTCCTCCACCCTGGTAAGAAGGTTTTGGAGATCGGCTTGTAGTGAGACAACTTGACTGTCCAGTGATAAAGGAGAAGGTATCACTGGACCACTAGCAGTTACTACTGGAGCAACTGGAGGAGGCAAACTGATGGAAGTCTCCCCAGTTGTCAGGCCAGCAGTTGAAGAAATAATTGGAGTGGTGGTTGAAGAAAGGACTGGAAAATCAAATTGTTGTTCATGCTGAGAATGCTCAGGTGTGAACAACGGCGACGGTGGGGGTGACATTTCTCGAGCAAGTGAGAATTGCCCAGTTGGTAAAGGAGCGAAATTTGTTGGTAAAGATATATTTATAGGCACATTTACTTGTGGTGGTGAAAATGAAATTGATGCGCCTGGAGGTAAGACTGGAGATGAAGGGTCTTGAGCTTGTACAGAAGCATCAAGAATCTCCAAGTCTGTTTCAGTACCTTCAGAATCCGAAGATTCTATAAGGATTTCCTCGTCATTAACACTCATGTCCAGATCCATGAATGTGACAGAGGGCTGTTCAGTTACCTGGACAGTCTCCAGATGACCTTCCCCAGTTTCCTGGATGGGTGCATCTGTTGGAGGATCAGATACCGAAGTATCTTCACCAGGGATAGATGAGATTGGTGTTGCTTCAGTTATGGTTGCTCTATCCTCAACCACAACATTAGACACACTGGAGGGTCCCTCATTATTTTGAGGCCCGCCCAGTTGCCTTTCTGACTCACCTACAAGAGGTGCATCAGTTGAAGCGAATGCCAGTTGCATTTGTTCAGGAATTTCAACCTCACCAGCTTCAGATACCAGTGAGTCTAGATTCCTTAGCATATCTGGAGCAGTGTACGGAGAATCTGTACTATTATATGCTTCCCTGCCCAGAATTTGCTTAAAATAAAGTGAGAGGAACCTTGAAAAGGGAATACAAACACCCCTTGTGTCCTTCAGCTTTTGAACTAGGCTTCTATACAGAATATCTGCAAAGTCCACTCTCAATCCGTTCCACAAGCAATAAGCCATCTCTGCTTGTGAGGAGTTGATCTGGTCAAGTCCACCAGAACTCCCACCCATGCTCTCCACCAGGTGGATGAAAAATACCTCCATGAAGGTGTAAGGCCCTTCATGGTCATCGCACCTTTTGTTTTCAACACCCCATTCTCCAAACACTCCCTGTGTCCCATTTCAAGAAGTACTTGGCGAAAGTTTATATTTGGGGGCAAGACGACTGGAGATTCACCCTCTCTCCAGTAATTGAGGCGTAAGGCGTCCCTCAATATATCAGCTGACAAGGTACACTGGATTGTTCCATCCTTTAATGTGAAACTGATGGAGGAACAATCGGAAGAAAGAACGGCAGTGTACCAAAACTCACATAAGTAGTTGTGAAACAACTTACGTGGGTTTAGAGAGAATGAGGGTCCTATTGGAGAATTCTTCAAAAACTTTTGAATTCTACCAATAAGGGTATCGGACCCTTGAGATCCTCGTAGGCTGGCCATAGGATTATTTGGATTTAGTTTTATGACCGAAGCACTACTAGGGGCACCAGGTGCCTGTGTGACATCTGGTGAGGGATTGTATGGAACAGTCAAGAGATTTACATCTCTTGAACGAGATGATCTAGGAGCCATAGAAGAATGAAAATGAAATTTGGGATTTAGGGTTCTTGATTTATGAAGCAAAGAGAAGAATGAAGCGATTTTGATGATTGGAAGTAAATGAAAGAATGTAAGAGAAGGAAGTAAATGAGTTCGGAGTAAATAAGGGTATTTATAAGGATTCAAGATCCCAATGAAACACCAAAATTATATTTTAATAAACAAAATCCCTTTTTGAAGATATTTTCACAAAAGTTGGTTTGAATTTTGAAATAAAATAATAATTTGCCATGTAAACATTAAATGCTTCCATGTCAGCATTAAATGCTACGACGGCTTATCTTACCCACGCGCCCACTCACTTTTTGTTTTCCCAATACAAACAGTTGTCAAGTACTAAAATGGTTTTAAACACGTCAGATCATGATATCAAGTGGTTTAAAACACTCGAGTATCATCACGTGTAACACATATTGACCAAGTATTTGTAACGTTATAAAAATAAGACAAGACTGAACCTGGTAACTGGAGGATCAGTCCAGTACCAGTTTCCAACTGGAGAGTTCTCCAGTTGTATTTTCAAACAAAAACGAATTTTAGTCAGAAAATTATTTTGAGTCTTTCCCCTAAAATGATGATCCAGTAATCAATTAGTGCCAAGATAGTATCACAAAGGCGTTCGATAGCCTGGCGAGCAAAGATTATCTGGACCTCCTCAACTGGAGAACTTCATCAGTGTCACTGACGCGTTCAATAACAAAGAAAGCTCCAGTTAAGGATTTAACATTCCCAGTTCGCTGATGAGATGTTTAAAGGTTTTCTCATCGAGAGGTTTAGTAAAAACATCAGCTAACTGTTTGTCAGTGGGGATGAAATGAATTTCAATATCTCCTTTCATAACATGATCTCGAATGAAATGATACCTGATGTCAATATGCTTTGTTTTGGAGTGCATCACTGGGTTGTGAGATATAGCAATTGCACTGGTGTTGTCACAAAAGATTGGGGTCTTAGTAAACTTTTGACCATAATCTAGTAACTGGTTCTTCATCCAGAGAATCTGGGCACAGCAACTGGCCGCAGAAATGTACTCTGCCTCAGCAGTGGACATAGAGACTGAAGTCTGCTTCTTGCTGGTCCAACTTACCAGTTTTCCTCCAAGGAAATGACAACCACCAGTTGTTGATTTTCTATCTATCTTACAACCTGCATGATCAGAATCTGAATAACCCATTAGATCTAATCCTGAGCCTTTGGGGTACCAAAGACCAAGATTAGGACACCCTTTCAGGTATCTAAAGATACGCTTTACAGCGTGCAAATGTGATTCTTTAGGGTTAGCCTGAAACCTGGCACATAAACATGTTGCAAACATTATATCTGGTCGACTGGCAGTTAAGTACATCAGTGAACCAACCATACCTCTATAGTCAGTTATGTTAACTGGTTTGCCAGTTGGGTCAGAGTCCAAATTCAATGGTGCTGCAATAGGTGTGTTTTTCGATGGGATTGAATCATATTTGTATTTTCTTAACAAATCTCTGACATATTTTCCTTGGTTTATGAAAATTCCATTTTCAGTTTGCTTAATCTGAAGACCTAAGAAAAATGTTAATTCACCCATTAAACTCATCTCATACTCAGATGACATGATTTTAGAAAACTTTTTACACATTGCATCATCAATTGAACCAAAAATAATGTCATCAACATAAATTTGTACCAATAAGATATTACCTCTTTCTTTCAAGATAAACAAGGTATTATCTATTGCACCTCTTTGAAAGCCATTTTTAAGAAGATGTTTAGTTAAAGTATCATACCAGGCTCTTGGGGCTTGTCTTAGACCATACAATGCTTTGTTCAGTCTATAAACCCAATGAGGATGCTTCTCATCGATGAAACCTGGAGTCTGCTTAACATAAACTTCTTCTTCCAATGTTCCATTAAGGAACGCACTTTTAACATCCATCTGGAAGACCTTGAACTGCAGATGGGCTTCATAAGCCAAGAATATTCTTATGGCTTCAAGTCTTGCAACTGGAGCAAAAGTTTCATCAAAGTCAACGCCCTCTGCTTGACAATAACCCTGGGCAACTAGTCTGGCCTTGTTTCTTACAACATGGTCATCTTCATCCATTTTGTTTCGGTAGACCCATCTGGTACCAATAGGTTCTTTCTTTAACCCTGGTGGACAAGGAACAAGCTCCCAAACATTGTTCCTTTCAAACTGGAGGAGCTCTTCTTGCATAGCTTCCACCCAGCTTGGGTCTGCCATAGCCTCGTCAATCTTCTTTGGTTCAATTAGTGATAAGAAGGTGACGTTTAAGCATTGCTCACTGGTGGCTCTTCTAGTCTGAACCCCACTAGTTGGATCACCCACAATCTGTTCAATTGGATGGGCTCGAGTCCATCTAGTGTATTGACTAGGCTGGTGAACTACAATATCAGTGCAAGTTACCTGGCGATCTTCTTCAGTTGCAACAACGTCTGGAGAAGGATCAGTCCAAACAACTTCTACATCCTCATCAGAGTCAATGAGGTCTCGATTAGCATCATGAAATTCCTCATTAGAAGGCATTTCATGAAGAACTGGAGAAGTAGATGTTTGAACTGGTGCTGATATTGGAGTGGCACGTACATCAGATCCAATCACCAATTCTTGTGGTAAGTTGAAATTGATGGAGGGATAGAATGATGTGTCACTGGTGGTGTTCTTCTTCTTAACTGGTTCCAGTTTGTTGTAACTGGAAGCATCTTCTGGTGAAACAACTGACCGATGAACTTGGTCAGTTTCACCAAAATTGATTGGAATGACTGGAGAAATATCAAGGCTTGGTCTCTTGTTGATTGCTTCAGTTGATTCATCGAATGTGACATGAATTGTCTCATGCACCTTTTTGAGTCTATAATTATAAACTCTAAAGGCCTTTCGAATATCTGAATAGCCTAAAAATACCCCTTCATCAGCTTTTGCATCAAACTTTCCAAGCTGACTGGAATCGTTTAGTATATAAACTGGACAACCAAATACATAGAAATATCCAATATTTGGTTTACGATTCCTGAGTACTTCGTAGGCAATCTTCTTATGTCTCTTGATGTAGACTGACCGGTTTTGGGTGTGACAAGCAGTTGCAACTGCCTCAGCCCAAAAACTGGTGGGAAGACCAGATTCAGATAGCATACTTCTGGCGGCTTCTATCAGTGTACGATTCTTTCTTTCCACAACTCCATTTTGCTCTGGAGAGTGAACTGATGAGAAGTTTTGAGAGATGCCAGTGTCATTGCAAAATGTTTCAAGTACTTTGTTTTGGAATTCAGTACCATTGTCACTTCGCAACTGACAAACTTTTCGAGTATACTTGAGCTCAATTCTTTTAATGAGAGAGATGATTTCAGCAGATGCATCACTTTTGGATCTGATGAATACCACCCAGCTGTATCTGGTGAATTCATCAACCACAACTAGAGTGTACTTCTTTCCAGCTCTAGTTTGAACATTCACTGGACCAAAGAGATCCATATGTAGCATGTGAAGAGGTTCAGTGATGCTAAAATTTTGCCTAGTTTTAAAACTGGCTCTCTTCTGCTTGCCCATCTCACACCCTGGACATGGTTTTTCTTTATTGAAAGAAATCTGAGGTATCCCATCAACCAGTTGTTTGCGAGACAACTTGTTAATATTTTTGAAATTAAGGTGGGATAACCTTTTATGCCATAGCCAGTTGGTGTCCTCATCAGCTTTGGTATAGAAACATTGCTCTTTTGGAGCTGGTTCCATATCCATGATGTACACATTTCCTTTTCTTGGTGCAATCATCACCACTTTCCAATCCTTGTTAAATATGGTGCCTTGTGCAATATCGAACAATACTCTGAAGCCATCATCGCAAAGTTGGCTGACACTGATCAGGTTGTATTTCAAACCATTCACAAATGCAACTCTTTTGAATTCGACTTGTCCATTATTGAGCACACCATATCCTTCAGTCTTTCCAGATTGATCGTTACCAAATGTCACTGTCGGTCCATCTTGGACAGTGAACTCTTCCAGTAGGGGCTTACATCCGGTCATAGTCCGGTCAGCAGCGCTGTCCAGATACCAGATATTTTTCTTTCGATCGCCCTATACACACACAAAAATCGTTAGTTCTTTTTGTGAACCCATCTTTTCTTGATGGGTCCACTGGACTTCTCTACAGAAGCCACAGTTGACAGTTGTGGTGTTGAACTGGAGGCTGCATCTGGAGCTTTATCACCAGCTCCAGGTGCATGAGTAAAAACAATTGGTATTTGATACTTACTCCCTTTATTTTTACCAGATTTTGTTCCAGAAGGAACATTCTTTTGTTTAGGTATTAAAGAGAGTGGATTAATATTTTGTTTAAAAACTGGAGGTAATAAACCTCCTTCCAGATTGTTAATCCGGGCAGTACAACTCTGAACCTGCCGAGACAAAAGTTGGAGTTGACTTTCCAGATTAACCAAAATATTATTTTCTTCAGGCAGTTGAACCTTGGACCTAGGTTCAACTGGTGCTTTAGTCTGTCGGGTCTTGGGCACCTTAGACTTTTGAGGTAAAGGCTTGTTACCAGTGGCCTTTTTGACTGGAGCTTTAGCCTGTTTGGCTCCAGTTTTAACCTCAAAGGGGGTGGTCTCAAAGGTTTCAGTTTCAACAGCTTCAGGTTGATCATAAGGTGTTTCAACCTTGAGAGCTGGAGGCAATGCATGAAGATCTGATATGAGAGCTGCCATCTCCAGATCTCCAGATTTCCATGCATTCTTCTGGGCATCAATAGTTCTTGAAAATGCATCATAGTTTTTGCCAGATGCTTTTACCCATGACTTGATAATCTTTTGTTCTTTTTCAAGATCAGAAAATAGTTTTTGATTATCAAGTTCTAAAGCCTCAATCTTTAAAACTGACTCCTTGAGAGCCAACTGGACACTTTGCAAATCATTTAGTTGTGGTTTAACATTGTTCAGTTCAATTAGGATAGTGTCAAGATATTTTTCACTATCAGCTCTTACAGTTTCTACAAATGCCAAATCACCACTTAATGATTCAGCTAGGTCCAGTTTTAGTTCAGGGTCAACCTGGTTATCATAGTCACATACCTTCTTCAGTATGATGTCCACCCATCTTCCAGAGATGACATCTTCTTTCACCACGTGTTGCTGCTGTTGATCTTCCAAGGCCATGAAGCACATGTCCCTTTCCTCTTCTTCATCATCAGATGAGTCATCAGAGTACTCCCATTTTCCCTAAATTTGTGCCATTAAGCACTGATCCTTTTTCTTTTCCATGGACAGGAGGGCAATCTGGGCCTTAAGCTTCTTGTATTTAGCTTTGTAGCTATCATCAGGCCGATTGAAATTAGGGACAAAGGGGCCAGTTTGGTTGTTCAACTGACTAGATCTGCATTCCTTCATAAAATGACCTTTCTTACCACACTTATAGCATGTAAGATTGGTCTTATCCAGAGAGCTGGAGCTGGAAGCATTGTTGGGGCCATTAAATCTTTTGGATTTATGCTTAAACCTATTAAAGGTTTTAGCAATCATGGCGACCAGATCATCATCGTCAGTTTCATTACAACCATCACTGTTTTCAGTGGTCAGTCCAGAGTTTAAGAAACTGTTCAACATCTCCTTCATTGAGTGTACCTGGACACTCTCAGCAGACATTAAAGCAGCACAAGGTCGCTCAGTTACACTAGCAACCTTGGGACTCTGGGCATGGTTCATGACATCTTGCTCAGCCACAAGTCTTGCAGCATTATTATCTTCAGTGAATCTGAAGGCTCCATAGAGCGATGCAAGAGTATGAGTGTGCAAGGTTTTACCTTGTCTTAAGACAAGAACCATGTTTTCCCATTTGGAGGGAAGAATATCACAAAACTTCTCAAGAAGAATATCCTTATCCTTCTCTACACCCAAACCTCTCAACTGATTGATGAGACTAGAAAATCTGGTGTATGTACCAGTTAGACTTTCATTGGGCAAGGCAAAGAAGGATTCATACTTCTTGTTCAAAGCAACTTTTCTGGTGACAATAGTGTCATCACCTCCTTCAAATTGAATAATTCATCCCACATAGACTTGGCACTGGGAAACAACACAAGTGTTGGAATTAGGTCTTCAGGGACAGCCCCAAGGATCATGTTTTTCAGTCTGGTGTCTAAGTCCACCAGTCTGCGATCCTCATCAGACCAATGGTCTTCTGGCTTTTCCCTTGAACCTCTTCTTCCAGTTGGATCAAGAAGAGGACTGACCCCAAGGGACATGGGTATATATGGTCCATCCTTAAGGATTTTCAACATATACCTTTCAATCCCACCAAAATGCAAAAGCATTCTAGCCTTCCATGTACCGAATGTCTCACTGTTTCCATCAAATTTTGGAACAGGAGTGTTAGAGTAGTGTACATGGACATGGTTTGGGGCAGTAGGAGGAGGAGGGTTGGTGTTAACATTTTGAAAAGGTTGTGCATTAGTATTCGAGGGGTTTTCACCTGAACCAGAACCATCTCCACCTTCAGTAGTGTTCATCTTAGCAGATCTAGGCAAGTTTATTAGCCTTCTGCTCTTATACCACTTGTAAGTCCCAACTCGTTAGATGGTACTACTGAAGACACCTCTATGTCGATGGTGGAGTTACTTTGCAATATATGCACTGAACTGGAGACGACCAGTTGCAGTGTGTATATACCAAGTTCTACATAGATTACTTATATAAATGACAATAAGTAAAGAACAATGCAATAATACAAATAACTTGTAAGATAACTTGATGAGACAATATGTATTTTTCAATGTGTAATTTATTTATTGATATTAAACAAATTACAAGGTTGATGCGGAACCAAGATAATACACGAATGTAAATATCCTAACAACCTATGAAATACAATTGATCTATACTCGGAATTTCTCAAGACAATCGAAACACTTAAAGTTGTGAAATGTTCCTTTTAGCGATTGAGAGAAGATTGCACAAGTTCACCAAGAATATTGCAGGTTTGCAAAGTGTGAAGTTATTCGTCTTTGTGAAATAACTTTGTGAGATCGAATACTTGAATTCTTGGTGGTGCAATGACTTGTATTTATAGGCAAAGTTAACATTGGGATGTTAACTTTAGCCGTACAAATGTGGTTGGGAGCATTTAAGGAATAACATTTAATTCCTTAAAAAGCAGTGTAAAGTCGCATGTTAAAGTGACTTTACATAACCACCTTTATGTACCTTTTAATACTTAAATAATAAGATAAGGCTTATTATCCGGGTAAAGGTACATAAAGCATACAAGTCAATTCCTCGTAATCAATGTAAAGCTTTGTAAGGGCTTTCCACTGATGGTCTCCAGTTTGTAACTGACTAGAATGCCAACTGGGCTTCGCTGCCATTGCCATTCTCTATCTTCCATTTGTTGTCTTCGACTTCAACTGGAATGCTTCTTTAACTTGGTCAGTTCTCAACTGGAGGAAGTCTTCAGTTGCGTTAACTGTACGGTGCAACTGGACTTCAATATATTTCTCGATAAATCATCTTGGTCACCAGTTTCACTAGTCTCCAGATGCAACTGGTGACTGACAAGTGTGAACTGGTGACTGGCCAGTTTCAGGTGAACTGGTCCTAACAGAAGAACCAACTTTAGTGTTCATGAAACGATATATACATCTTTGCTAATTCATAAACTTATAATCATTTGTTTATTCAAATATATTTTACGCTCTTTTAAATAGAAGATTTATATACCTCTATCAATCATACATAAATTTCTTTGTATAAATTTGATTTAAAGTAATCGCGCGCCAAACCTAAAAAACCCCAACATACCACATTACATTAATCTAGCCAACAAGAAAAAAAAAATTAAGATACTGAAAACTTGAAACTAAAACACTTGAAATACTCCCAAACAAAAGGTTAGGTGCATTAAGATTTGGCATCAAAGAGGTCCACGTTAGTAAACGCTAAACATACCCACACAATGCCAAAAACACTTGAAATAATTTTGGCATTTTGGTTTATTTTTATCCATTCAAATAGGAGCATTTATGCATGAACATCTAAAATTCTTTCATCACTTTTTAAAAAAAAAATGGAACCCTATCTCCTCCAATAATCTCTTTTAACCACCACCACCACCGCCGCCACCACCAGCAGAAGTCCTTGTGTGGTTTCCTCATTTCCACCAAACTCAATAATGTCTAGCACTAAATCGAACGTTTCAAGCATCATTTTTCGTTTAATTTTGATATCTTTTATAGGCATCATTTCCATTTGGGCAAATTATGAAGCCTCAAAAGGGTTCTCAATCACAATTGTAAACGATGCAAGTAAGTACTCGTTAGCAAGAAAACGCTTTTCGTTACTCTATGAATCAAATGATAAAGCAACCCGAATAGTTGTCAACACAAGTACATTTGTTGAAAATCTTCTCTACCCTAATGATAATCAAAATTTACAAAAACACTTCAAAAAACAAATCAATAGTGTCACTCTTAGACTTGCCCCTACAAATTTCCACGATTTTGTGTCCGTTGATTATCATTCTCAAAAACCCCATGAATATATAATAAACTTGAATCCATCTTTATTGGAAGAAACTCGATCAAACAACAATGAACTCATTGAGTTGGCAGTTTTACAAGGCATGGCTCGGGTATGGTTATGGGACGGAAAAGGTGAAACTCCATCCATTCTTTTGAACGGATTCGTTGAATATATAACGAACTTAGCGGGATATAAGACGATTGAATTGCACAAATTTGGTGGTCTTGATATCATATCATCTAAAGAGAATGAGTTATGTTGGAAAGATGAGGATAGAAGAAAGGTGGCAGGGTTTTTGAGACACTTTGATCATAGAATGCGACCAATTAGTGGTGGTGATGGGGAGATGATCCGATGGTTGAACAAAGAGATGAGGAATGGATGGGATGATCGGATGGTGGATGATGTGTTAGGCATGACAAGTCAGCATGCATGTGCATCTTACATTTTGATGAATAAGCATCACAATCCATACAGCTCAGTTTGATTTTATTTTAGGAGACATAGCACAATGGAATGGGAAATACTAGGGAATCCATGTGATTATTGTTGTTTTGTTTTGTTTTGCTTGATAATCTTTGAAAGGTCCCATTGTTTCATTATTGTACATGGAACATTATTACAGTATTTATTTATTCATTTGATGAAGCTTATCACTTTACCTCTTTGTTTTCTTTGAAAGTTTTCGGACTATGTATAAGTTCAAGGATAGTAATAATAATCGTAATAAAACACGCCCATCCTGTCTTCTACTAGGTATGACTCATACCTAGTAGGTTAGATTTAAACAGTCTTAATATTCTTACATATAATGTATAGAGACAGTTTCCAAAGAACTTTAATTTGACCATTTTTGCAGCTAGTGGTGATCGAATCCTTGAATTAGTTAGATATGATTTTTCTCACTAATCCAACCCTCCTTAGTTAAATCACAATATGAATTTGATTAGTACTAATCAACCATAGCTAGCTACTAACTCAAATAAAAAATAAAAGCAGAATATGTTAAAAAGGTTAATATAAACTTAGGGTATGTTTGTTACATTTATCTTACTTCAGGGTTAAGTGTTTTATGCAGGTTGTTGTAACATCCCAATCCTTTTATTTAACGGTTGACTTGAGTCGTTAGGTCAACATAACGTGTTTGTTAAGTCTACGGTGGATTAAATGCTTATATGTAGTTAATGTGTTATACGTGTAAGACTTAAATGTCTTATTGATTGATGTAGTAATATGGTTAAGATGTAGTTAAATGCCTTTTTGAGGTGTTCAAAGTGTTTAATGAGTTGTATATAGTCCATAGAGGTGTTTTGGACAAGAAATATGACTTTATGAAGCTTAGGGACCAATTTTGACATGGTGTGAAAATCAAAAACGGGTTTAGGGTCTTGGAGGGAGCCATTAGTTCATTATTTGCAAAAATATTACTTTTCTCTCAAGCCCTAGCCACCCCTTTGATCCCCTATCAAAATTCTAAGCCGAAAATCCTTCAAACGTGTGATTTAGGAGTGATTGATCGAGTATTTTGCATCCCCATTGTGATCTTCAGGTACTATTACTTTGATTTCATGTCATTCCAATCATTTGATTCATTCAATATCAGATCTAAGTCATTGGAGGGTTGTTTGATGTCAAAAACATGTGTTTTGATCGATTTGGTAATCTAAAACAATTGTTTTTATGATGCAAATCATGTATGGATTAATCAAAGATTTTATTGCATCATTATGGTCTTAATATGATGGATTTTGAGGTACAAAATTCGTTCATATGGTTTGGGGTCGTTTGGGTTATGTTTGGTTAAGTTTTGGAGGTTTAACGATCATTGCTGTGCTGAATAGGGGCCAGTTGCGGCGTAACTACATAGTTGCGGCGCAACTGGATTACAGACAGATAGGTTGTGGCGCAATAAAGTCATTGCGGCGCAACAGAGACTGAATTTTGAAACGGCCATAACTTTTGAACCGTAACTCCGTTTTTGACAAATAAACTATCCCTGGAATCGTGAGAGAGTCTAGTTTCTAATGGTAAAGCTTTTAAAAGATGATTTTGATGTCAAGTTTCCTGAAAGGTATAATTCGTGAGTGAAGGTCGAGTTTCGTCGGATTCTATGAGTCCTAATGTATTACTCAAACCTCCAATGCACAAAGCAATGTAATGGGTCATGTTTATAGGTGTTTAGGTCTGAGTTATGACCTTAATGATGTGGGTATTAGCTTGTCTAATGATTGCTTAATGATTATAGGAGGTCAGGAATACTTGCTTTGCACGGTAACGTAGTTATCATTTGTCGTGCGCTTCTTTGAGGTAAGATACACTACTTTGACACGCTGAGGGTTCAACAAAAGATGGTTTCAAATAATAACTTCCCAAATTATATCTTGATTTATTTGTGGGTATTCGGGGTTACACGGGAGGTGATATGGGTTATGTAGTTGACCATTGAGACCTGAAATGCAGTCCCAAATGAAGTATAATGTAGTGAATGTTATGATATGAAGTATAATGTAGTGAATGTTATGATATGAAGTATAATGTAGTGAATGTTATGATATGAAGTATAATGTAGCGTTATGTTATGAAGTGATATGTAGTATCTTGTGATGCATTGAGATGTAGTATATGTAGCATGTGTTGTTTTGTGCATGATTGTATGGCTTGCTCATCTAGTTCACTAGACTTGTTAAGTTGCCATGACACGTGCACGTTTAAGGGCCCAAAACGTAAAAGCAGTCAACGTAGTAAATGTTTAGGTAATGTAGTCACCTAAACTAAATGATGCAGTTTCGAGCTCGTAAAACTTTGATGCAGGAAAGTGTTAAGCTTAACCCGTACTTGCCCTAGCCCGGCTAAGTGCGTTGACGTAGGTTGCTTGGGTGGTTCCTTGCAACATGGTCATTGAGATGCAGTTGAGTAATACGAGGGGTCTGACCCGCCCTCATTTGTCTTGTACATACGGATTACTCGGGGATTGGCTTGCCATTCCTTAACGACGTTTGATGTTCAACTGAATGGTTGTCATCTAGTCGGGTGTAACTTATGTTGCACATTGACGCAGTTAAAACGTAGTAAAGCAGTTAATGTAGAAAGCAGTTATGTGGTTACATGTGTGTAATGAAGTAAAGCAGGATAGGCACATTTAGGGTGGTTCATCCTAATATGAAGTATTGTGTGTTTGATGTGTGTTGTGCCTTAATGAAGTATTTAAATCCATAATGTTTGAAATGGACAATTGTTTTATAACTTGAGTGTTATCTTACTTAGCTAATTCGTTAGCTAACACTTGTCTTTGAAATGTGTTGCTCCCTCAGGTTTAGCGTAGCTGAGGTTGTTGATGAAGATGAGTGAGGAATGGGTAGAATGCGTGATGAAGTCCTTAGCTACCCATAGATGCTGAACTTTTGTAGACATTTGTTTATATTTGTCTTTAATGGAGTTGGATTATTATGTAGTCGGTTGTTTTGTGTTGGACAGCCGACGGGTTTCTATTAAACTTGTTTTGATGATGCGATTAGTAAAACCATTGAATAAAGTAAACCAAATAGATTTTTAATGGTTTAGACTTTTAATGTTTCTTCCGCTTTATTTTAACGCCGTTAGGCGAAAATTTTTGGAAACCCGTATTTTTAAACGATCTAGACGGTGTTCTTGAATCTTCAATGAATCCAATTGATGGAATTTGAGATCACCCTTGAAGGAATTCGTGTGGAACAACCCCTAGAAAGAAAACTTAGATGCAGAAAAACGGTTTATTTTCTTGCTTATATACCCCTCCCAATCTGAACGGCTGAAAAGCTGAAACATTAGGCTCCCCGTACTGCTGACTGCGGAGAAGTGAGACTGGCGCACTCCCACTGCGGCGCAGTGGAATATTTCTGGAAATTAAGGTTTTTTTCTCGACCTTTGAATGCGGCGCAGTGGGGCTTCATTCTTCCCACTGCGGCGCAGTGGAATATTTCTGGAAATTAAGGTTTTTTTCTCGACCTTTGAATGCGGCGCAGTGGGGCTTCATTCTCCCACTGCGGCGCAGTGGAATATTTCTGGAAATTAAGGTTTTTTTCTCGACCTTTGACTGCGGCGCAGTGGGGCTTCATTCTTCCCACTGCGGCGCAGTGTAAATTCCCCTGCGGCGCAGTGGCGCTTCATTCTTCCCACTGCGGCGCATTGATACTAACCTCCTCAAAATTCTTTCTCGTTAACAGCTCTCGAACACTAGGATTAACATCTTGGCCTAAATTCGTCATAAAGTGCACCAAATGGACGCACAACCTGCTAAGAACCTGAAAGCACTAACAAACACCATAAACGCGTCAACTGCATACAAAATTGACTCGAAACACATACGATACAGGCCATAAATGATGTGAGCGATATATATAAATTGGACACGTCAGGTATGCCATAGGAATTGGACTTAAACCGATAGAGATCAGGTTAGGCTTAAGTAGGTATGCTTAGCCTTTGAGATGAAATGCCTTAGGACGGGTTGGGATGAGTGAGAGTGTAGGAATAAGGCTATATGATGATTGTTTATTGATATGTGAATATGTGTTTTAGCCTTTATTCTTCCGTTTCTCGCTTCTCCATCGCTAAGTTATTCTATTGTTACGATAGACGGTCCTCGAGGTGATCTTCTATTCCTCTAACTGAATTTGATAAACTTTTGCTTTATATTATGTGAGAAGTTGTTGAGATGGACAAAAGTTGGAGGATTAGATGAATGGAAATTGGTGAAAAGAAGGTGATACACAATGGTGGTAACGAACACGCATGTGAAAGGATACAATTACAATTATGGTCCGGAACATAATTGCAAGCGTATCACGACGCGAGCGTGTAAATATGGCCATGCTTGTGTTGACCGGTGTACAAAGTAATGAAGTTGGAGAGATTTCTATGTAGTGAATCTTTATGTGTCGAGAGTAAACACCGTGTTACAACTATAATGATGTTGATGCCTCAAGTGTGTTGAAATGTGAGAAGATCGATGAAAAGTTATAGCCGGTTAAATGTTTATGATGATTATGATGTACATGAAGTTAAATGAAGTCTAAAGGTACGTGAGGAGTGAAGTGATTGGTAGACAATGTTGTTAAGTCTACTAGTTTAAAGGACATGGACTTGAAGTTGACGAGTGGAGTTGATGCTGGATTTTTGAAGGTTATAAGTAGGTGACGCATAGAAGGGTTACCGGGCACATGTATGGAAGGATACAGTTACAATTCCGGGCACATGTGTCTGTGCTGATCTGAATGGAGTGAAGATGGGAATGATGGAATCACTGTTTGGTAGCATAATTAACCACGTGAAGAGTAGACGTGTATCTATGGGTTAAAGAATGATGAAGCTGAAGCAAGTAAAGAAGATAACGCTATGGATGAATGAACCTTTTAACCATGAAGCTCTTCCATTCTCTGAACACCATGTTATGATGTGAGATTTTCTTCGAGCTGCGAAGTGTTAAAGTTGTGCTTGGGTGTAAGGAAGACGCTTAGATTTTGTTTGAAATTATCTTTCCTGGTCATAGATGGTATGTGGCGCATATTCTGAGTTTTAAGTTTATGCGGGGCATGTGCAAACACATAGAAGTTACTGATCAGAAATGCTCGATTTAGGAGGCGCATGCACCATCCATGCGGCGCATATTTTGGTCTGTTTTGGATTTATGACTCGTTTAAGTTTAGGTTTCGTTACGGGATGTTAGATGACTATCGGAACGGGTATCTACAGGTGGAGATCCTTCCTTATATTGCATGAAGGTATGGAGAACTAACACATGAACCTTTCTAGCAGTTCTATCGCATATTGCCTTCGCCGGTGTGACATGAAGGTGATGTTGATATCCTATATGAGTACGAAATCTTATGTCTGACTGCTTCTCAAGATAAAGAGTTTTCCCTTATGAAAAGTTAAGAGGTTCAATGACGGGGTTAACTATGGATACTTAAATCACAAGAAGTAGAAGTTTTCAGGAGCATTCGGTTCCGAATTGTTCGTGTTTCTCGCCTATGTGATCTACTTATGTAAGGCAAAGATTATACTTCACAAGTCGAGGCAACCCGTAGTTTTGAGATGTTCTATTAATGTTCTCGGTTTTGTTGCGATCGTGAGGTCGAACCTTCTATTGACGTGTGACGAGTGCTAATTTTATTCAAAGACACCTTTCGTTTTGTTCTCACTTATAGGAAGAAGTCAATGTTTTCGATTGGGGATGTATTTCTTTCTATAAGATAGATTTACGAATTGTACTACCATATGATGAAGTTGATGATGAAAGTCCTGCTTAGGTTAATCATACGCTCGTTATGAACCTATTGAGTTTCTTGAAGTACCTGCATGGTAACGAATGGTCCTTACCATGTCGTGAACTTAAGGGATAAAGTTTAAAGTTTCTCTAGACCGTTCAGTCATTACGTTTAGTGATGACAATCTTACCTATTCTAAGTATGATGAAGAACATCATGTTGTGTAAGGGACGTTACTACGATTTTCTACAAGTAGAGGCCTAATTTTAAATTCGCCCAAAGTGAGTAAAAGTTAAAGTGGAAGCTGACACGTAGAATTTAAAGGAACAAGATTCCATTTAATGTTTAATTCCATGACTATAAGGTTATGGTAAGCACTTGTCTACAATGAGCCAGTGAAAGGTGATGTTGCTAGAGACGAAGATGTTGGTATTATGTGAGTGGATTCTGAAAATTCATAAATAACCAACGTGGAACTATAAGTCTAAAAGTAAGATTTCGGTATCCGAGAACGAAATGACCAAAAGTTGTACTTGAGGAAGTTTATGAACCGTGGTGACATGACTCATTTGTATGCCGCCTAAAGTGTGATGCGACCTATTATGATACGAGGTGTAGTAAATTTTATATGTTGACGTGTGATTGGGTTAAAAGCCAAGGCTAGACACCGA
The DNA here is from genome assembly GCA_034093135.1 of Erigeron breviscapus. Classification (NCBI taxonomy): domain Eukaryota; kingdom Viridiplantae; phylum Streptophyta; class Magnoliopsida; order Asterales; family Asteraceae; genus Erigeron; species Erigeron breviscapus. The sequence goes on along the minus strand of CM067171.1, from coordinate 77,722,913 downwards.
AATTTTGGTGGCAATACAAAGTGTTTAATGGTCCTCTAACGGAAGTGAGTGGTCACGTCTCCTTGGAATAAGAGACAAAGTTGCGTGGGAAGTTAAAGGTAATGATATGACATGAGCAATTAATAGGCAAGTTGTCCAAAGATGCTTATTTCATGGTGAACTATTGCATCGTTTCCTTGGACATAAAAGAAAAGATGTATGATCAAGAAGTGCTCTTAAAGTGTGAAAGTAAATGGTTGAATGTTTTGAATCGAGAAGGCCGTTATGTGAAATTTTTTAAAGATGTTTGACAAAGTATGAGGAAAATGGTGAACTCAAGTGATGCCTATCACTCTTAGACTAATGGGAAAGAGAATGAATGAGTTAGAAACTTGGTAAAACCATATGATTGTGTGATGGTGCCTCGAGATTTATTGTTGTGTTCATAGGCAACAATGATTATGCCATAGGTGTTGGATGTCATTTCATGATACGACAAGTTATTGAAGGGAAAGTGCAGAGCCAAAGATCATAAAGACAATAGTTCATAAAGTTGGAATTGTTAAAGAAGTGTTTTGATTGGCTCAAAATTGTCTAAAGGTTTTGTGGTGAACAAAGGAAGCCTATTATGAGCAAAGTGGGTAATATGGTCTAACCATAAGCCTCTATGGAGGGATGTGTTATGCATCGAAAGTATGGCAAGTCGACCCTTTGTTCAAATGAAATATGTGAGTTGTGACAGCAACTTAGTAAGGATACGTGCTTGGAAGGCTTAACCGCCAAATAAATAGTATTCGCTGAATGTATTATGGGAATATATGTATGTTGAAATGACTTATGTTGATATGATGATGTTTAAAGTAGAAGTATATATGTGCATATGAAGTATGATTCTTATAATGACGGTGCTATGATATGTTTAAGATATGTGCCGTTGATAATGTCGATGTTATGGCTTAATGTTGTTATGTGATGACTTATATGTGGCACTTAAGTACGGTATATCTAGTTCACTAGATACACGTATGAATCACTATGAGTTGTGCATGTTAGTGGGATTAAACGTTAAAGTAGATGTGGGATTAATTAGGTAATGAATGTACCAAATGTTAAAGTATTATGTGAAATGAGGGAAATCGTGCTAGATGTAATGCTAGTGCGTAAGACGTGGGAAATCGTGCTTGTTGTAAAGCTAGTGCTTAATATGTAAATTGATTAAAGATATAAGACATGGATTAAGATGTGAGTATAATCCCCCCACACTTGAGTGTTGCTTGTCCTCAAGCAAATCTGGAAATTAGGCAAAAGCATTCCCTGGTACAAAGCTATATAAATACATTGCGATTATCAAAAAGAAGTCAAACCAAGTATATCAAAGACAAGGACTTTGGTTGAGCAGTTTTAATCTTAAATGAAAACCGAAATGTTTGACAATATCTGAACAATCCATAAGCCTCGATAACACAGCTAAGCAGATATGAAACAACTGATCCTCTCAAAACTATCCTACTCCAACGAACTTACTATTGGGGTTGAATATATATGAATAATCACTCATTGCTCAGTCGTGATGCATATCTTACCATAGGCTTGAACTAGGATCATAGCTTCACCGACATGGCGTGAGCACCAAGTACATCATCAAAATTTGGCATATAATCGGCTGTAATGTTAGGCTAAGGGTATCCCCCCCCCCCCCCCCCCCCCCCCCCCCCCCCCCCCCCCCCCCCCCCCCCCCCCCCCCCCCCCCCCCCCCCCCCCCCCCCCCCCCCCCCCCCCCCCCCCCCCCCCCCCCCCCCCCCCCCCCCCCCCCCCCCCCCCCCCCCCCCCCCCCCCCCCCCCCCCCCCCCCCCCCCCCCCCCCCCCCCCCCCCCCCCCCCCCCCCCCCCCCCCCCCCCCCCCCCCCCCCCCCCCCCCCCCCCCCCCCCCCCCCCCCCCCCCCCCCCCCCCCCCCCCCCCCCCCCCCCCCCCCCCCCCCCCCCCCCCCCCCCCCCCCCCCCCCCCCCCCCCCCCCCCCCCCCCCCCCCCCCCCCCCCCCCCCCCCCCCCCCCCCCCCCCCCCCCCCCCCCCCCCCCCCCCCCCCCCCCCCCCCCCCCCCCCCCCCCCCCCCCCCCCCCCCCCCCCCCCCCCCCCCCCCCCCCCCCCCCCCCCCCCCCCCCCCCCCCCCCCCCCCCCCCCCCCCCCCCCCCCCCCCCCCCCCCCCCCCCCCCCCCCCCCCCCCCCCCCCCCCCCCCCCCCCCCCCCCCCCCCCCCCCCCCCCCCCCCCCCCCCCCCCCCCCCCCCCCCCCCCCCCCCCCCCCCCCCCCCCCCCCCCCCCCCCCCCCCCCCCCCCCCCCCCCCCCCCCCCCCCCCCCCCCCCCCCCCCCCCCCCCCCCCCCCCCCCCCCCCCCCCCCCCCCCCCCCCCCCCCCCCCCCCCCCCCCCCCCCCCCCCCCCCCCCCCCCCCCCCCCCCCCCCCCCCCCCCCCCCCCCCCCCCCCCCCCCCCCCCCCCCCCCCCCCCCCCCCCCCCCCCCCCCCCCCCCCCCCCCCCCCCCCCCCCCCCCCCCCCCCCCCCCCCCCCCCCCCCCCCCCCCCCCCCCCCCCCCCCCCCCCCCCCCCCCCCCCCCCCCCCCCCCCCCCCCCCCCCCCCCCCCCCCCCCCCCCCCCCCCCCCCCCCCCCCCCCCCCCCCCCCCCCCCCCCCCCCCCCCCCCCCCCCCCCCCCCCCCCCCCCCCCCCCCCCCCCCCCCCCCCCCCCCCCCCCCCCCCCCCCCCCCCCCCCCCCCCCCCCCCCCCCCCCCCCCCCCCCCCCCCCCCCCCCCCCCCCCCCCCCCCCCCCCCCCCCCCCCCCCCCCCCCCCCCCCCCCCCCCCCCCCCCCCCCCCCCCCCCCCCCCCCCCCCCCCCCCCCCCCCCCCCCCCCCCCCCCCCCCCCCCCCCCCCCCCCCCCCCCCCCCCCCCCCCCCCCCCCCCCCCCCCCCCCCCCCCCCCCCCCCCCCCCCCCCCCCCCCCCCCCCCCCCCCCCCCCCCCCCCCCCCCCCCCCCCCCCCCCCCCCCCCCCCCCCCCCCCCCCCCCCCCCCCCCCCCCCCCCCCCCCCCCCCCCCCCCCCCCCCCCCCCCCCCCCCCCCCCCCCCCCCCCCCCCCCCCCCCCCCCCCCCCCCCCCCCCCCCCCCCCCCCCCCCCCCCCCCCCCCCCCCCCCCCCCCCCCCCCCCCCCCCCCCCCCCCCCCCCCCCCCCCCCCCCCCCCCCCCCCCCCCCCCCCCCCCCCCCCCCCCCCCCCCCCCCCCCCCCCCCCCCCCCCCCCCCCCCCCCCCCCCCCCCCCCCCCCCCCCCCCCCCCCCCCCCCCCCCCCCCCCCCCCCCCCCCCCCCCCCCCCCCCCCCCCCCCCCCCCCCCCCCCCCCCCCCCCCCCCCCCCCCCCCCCCCCCCCCCCCCCCCCCCCCCCCCCCCCCCCCCCCCCCCCCCCCCCCCCCCCCCCCCCCCCCCCCCCCCCCCCCCCCCCCCCCCCCCCCCCCCCCCCCCCCCCCCCCCCCCCCCCCCCCCCCCCCCCCCCCCCCCCCCCCCCCCCCCCCCCCCCCCCCCCCCCCCCCCCCCCCCCCCCCCCCCCCCCCCCCCCCCCCCCCCCCCCCCCCCCCCCCCCCCCCCCCCCCCCCCCCCCCCCCCCCCCCCCCCCCCCCCCCCCCCCCCCCCCCCCCCCCCCCCCCCCCCCCCCCCCCCCCCCCCCCCCCCCCCCCCCCCCCCCCCCCCCCCCCCCCCCCCCCCCCCCCCCCCCCCCCCCCCCCCCCCCCCCCCCCCCCCCCCCCCCCCCCCCCCCCCCCCCCCCCCCCCCCCCCCCCCCCCCCCCCCCCCCCCCCCCCCCCCCCCCCCCCCCCCCCCCCCCCCCCCCCCCCCCCCCCCCCCCCCCCCCCCCCCCCCCCCCCCCCCCCCCCCCCCCCCCCCCCCCCCCCCCCCCCCCCCCCCCCCCCCCCCCCCCCCCCCCCCCCCCCCCCCCCCCCCCCCCCCCCCCCCCCCCCCCCCCCCCCCCCCCCCCCCCCCCCCCCCCCCCCCCCCCCCCCCCCCCCCCCCCCCCCCCCCCCCCCCCCCCCCCCCCCCCCCCCCCCCCCCCCCCCCCCCCCCCCCCCCCCCCCCCCCCCCCCCCCCCCCCCCCCCCCCCCCCCCCCCCCCCCCCCCCCCCCTTACGTCAATATAACAATGTAATTTATTCGAACAATCCAAGAAAATCCCCAATAATTTGACCAATCGACGTATTCCCCAAGACCAAGAATATTCCAATTGACAATCCACTGAAGCTCTCCCAAACCGCCCAAACAAACCAACGACAATCAATGGCCCCCAGAGTTAGACTATCGGTATAGCGAGGAAAAGTTTACATATTTAAGTGGATTTATACAAAGAGAAAAGGCTAAGCTCAAAAAGGTATCTAAGTGTATATTGCACTAGAGATGAGTGCAACAAGGGTTTACAAAGAAAAGAAATTCACTGGCCAGAGTAGCCAGCTACTCAAAACATGTATGTACATGAATAAAAGTATGTATACTAAAAGAAAAAAAATAATATACATAAGCAAGGGGTGAATAGAAAGAAAAACGGGTTAAACCTAGTATGCCAATTCGTCATCTAATGTACTTATATCACCGAAGTGATCTCACTGCGGTCTCATAACGATCAACCAGGCCAAGTTCTAGAATCAACACAATCACCGGCACACTCATATCAAAGAAAGTAACCCGGAAATGGAATAAATTAACCTCAAACTTGCACATCATAGTTCAGAGTTCAAAATAGAACCCTTACTCTTGAATAAATCCAAAAGCCTATGAGAGGGACATATTTATAAGGCAATCAAACCAAAACCGTAAACACCTAGCATATCAAAATGAATGAAGAATCTCACATATTTGGTGTTTGGGAAATTTGAGTATGCAAGTAATGTTATCAATCCAAAAGCCTTAGCCCAATAACTGTTCAGAACACATTTCGCCGGTTAAATTAGTACCAAGGGAAAAAATTTTGTTTTGTAGTAAAATTGCTCATTTAGATATCATGAATTAAGTGACAAAAACAATCTACCACAAGGACAAGCTCAGCAAAAGTTTCAAATCATATCATCTTCAGTCATCTTACCAAATACAAACAACCAATCTCAAACATGCACATCATAGTTCAGAGTTCAAAATAGAACCCTTACTCTTGGATAAATCCAAAAGTCTATGAGAGGGACACATTTACAAGAACGGTTAAATCTCAATGGCAAAACAACAAAAGAGATATATCCGGTTGCTTAAACCTATTTGCCACCCCCCCCCCCACACTTGGGTTCCACTAAGTATGGCCATCAATTCGGATAAACCTGCGGAATTACAATCCAAAAGAACAACCATCCAAAATATCCTAAAATAGTTCAAACTAAATGAAGTGTCATGCAGAAAATAAAGGAAACAAAGGGAAATACAAATGTTTCATCACCCCGTAGGGTGGGTACCAGACAAAATGATAACTAAAGTACCGTCATGAAAATAAAGATAAAGATCCAACATAACCAATCATAATATGATTCCATCCCATGGACCCGGATAGGAATCATATCCTCTTACTGCTGCTGACCATGGTAACCATAGGGTAATCCGGTTGCTCCAAAAAAACTCGTCACCAAATCGTACTCCTCTTCCTGAGCTGCACCAGAACCCCCTGCATCTCTTCCACTAGACATACCATCTCCAGAACCTGATTGAGTACCTGCAAAAGAAGAGAAACAAACTAGTCCAAAACGGAATGTGCGAGAGCTGTGTGCGAAACAATGTCAGTAAAGATGCCAATCAAAAATGTTGCGCTGAACTTACTGCCAGCATATGCACGTGACATCATAGTGAGCTACTAACACGATCACACAATCAAACAAATCGATGCCACTGAATGTAGGTGAGAATGAGAATCCAATGAGACCCCTCCCCTCCCCCACACTTGGGTTCCACTAAGTATGGCCATCAATTCGGATAAACCTGCGGAATTACAATCCAAAAGAACAACCATCCAAAATATCCTAAAATAGTTCAAACTAAATGAAGTGTCATGCAGAAAATAAAGGAAACAAAGGGAAATACAAATGTTTCATCACCCCGTAGGGTGGGTACCAGACAAAATGATAACTAAAGTACCGTCATGAAAATAAAGATAAAGATCCAACATAACCAATCATAATATGATTCCATCCCATGGACCCGGATAGGAATCATATCCTCTTACTGCTGCTGACCATGGTAACCATAGGGTAATCCGGTTGCTCCAAAAAAACTCGTCACCAAATCGTACTCCTCTTCCTGAGCTGCACCAGAACCCCCTGCATCTCTTCCACTAGACATACCATCTCCAGAACCTGATTGAGTACCTGCAAAAGAAGAGAAACCACCGCCAACACTGCCACCCGGATAAACCCCAAACTGAACTGGGCCTCGAGGTGAACCACCCAAATCATGGGGTGGTGGTGGCATGTCCCCCGGGGCAGTAGCGCGTGAGTAATATGACTGGCCTCCCTGGCGATAATCAGGGACAAAAATCGGCGGTGGGGAGAACTGAGGAACTGGTCGGGTCGAACAAACTCCCTACCATGATACTGGGCATCCCACATCGGCTGATAGTAGTCAAGACAATAGTTTGTGTGGGCCTGCTGCGAACCAATCCAGCTAAATTCCTGATCCATCCTCCTCTGATATGAATCAAACTCTTACCGACTCTTCTGCTGCTCCTCATACATCCTCTGAACAGTGTCCCCCAAAAGTGTAAAGTCAAACAAGCGAGGGACGGAAATGTTATGACCACCCCTCCTCGGTGGCTCCAGTGGAGCATTCGCCATCTCAACGTCAACATCAACCTCCTGTACGGGAGGTGGTCCTTCAACTTCACCCTCATCAACCAACAACCGCTCTTGCTCATTTGCTTTCTTCTTCCTCAAAATCTTTCCCCTCCATAGCTCATTATACGTAAAACTCTCCTGATGAACTGGTAATGAAAGATGAGTCTGGAAAGCATCTGAATCAAAGACTCCCATTCTCTTATAGATAACCGTGATGAAATGTCCCAAAACCAAATTTGAATCAGAATGGTTACACATTCGGTCAAGAAGTACAAGAGGAGGCAAAGCAAACCTTGATGGAGCACCTTCAGAAAAGAGCTTAAGTAACCACAAATCATTCTGGTAAGCCTTTTCCTAATGAGTAGATCGCTGCACCAAGAATGTCACAATCATGCGGTGGAGTAACCTCAAACGTACGTTCTTTATCTTCGACACACCACTAGTGTAGGTCCAAGTTTCTCCCCCCGTAATCCTTGTGAAATACTCCACAATCGACTCTCCATCCCCCAAATCAACTCCTGTCCTATAGCCCTTCTTCAAAATAGCCTTAAGATCCGTACTCTGCAACTCCTCCCTCGAATACATCCCACAATAATAACCAAACTCAGCAATCGACAGCTTCCTCTACTGTCCCCCACAATAAAACCATACAATCCTTTCCTCAAAAATATCCTTAACTTTCCCCAACTCCTTCTTCAGCTTCAAAGTCGAATAAAACTCCAAACACAACTCACGGTAGGCGGGCTCACGGTTAGCAAAAACCCGCCGCCAAATCTCACAATTCACATCATACCCTCTTGTCTCCCTAGTACCAACTCTCAAACTCATAGACAACCACCTTCGTATGTCCTCCTGTACTCCATATAACTGAGCTTGAATAGGATGTAAATATCTCGCGGGACAGACGGCATGCTTAGCAAGCTTAAACAACTTGTTCTTGTATACGTTCTTATGTGGCTGCTTAATACTTCCGAATGAGAGCCAAGCATGCCTCTCGTTCAGTTCACCTTCAATAAATATAAGCGGCACCTCCACCGGTTTCTTGGAAGTTTTACTCGGGACATCAACGGCCTCACTAGACGTGGCCTCACCCATTTTCCGTTTTCCCGCGGCCTTATCAGTTGATTCCTGCATTCACAAACATGAAAGCGACCAATCGTGATTAATAAGAATGAAAACTTGGGAACCATATGAAACAAATTGTAAATGTTTGGCAGGGAAGGGTCCCCCGGGGCAGTAGCGCGTGAGTAATATGACTGGCCTCCCTGGCGATAATCAGGGACAAAAATCGGCGGTGGGGAGAACTGAGGAACTGGTCGGGTCGAACAAACTCCCTACCATGATACTGGCATCCCACATCGGCTGATAGTAGTCAAGACAATAGTTTGTGTGGGCCTGCTGCGAACCAATCCAGCTAAATTCCTGATCCATCCTCCTCTGATATGAATCAAACTCTTGCCGACTCTTCTGCTGCTCCTCATACATCCTCTGAACAGTGTCCCCCAAAAGTGTAAAGTCAAACAAGCGAGGGACGGAAATGTTATGACCACCCCTCCTCGGTGGCTCCAGTGGAGCATTCGCCATCTCAACGTCAACATCAACCTCCTGTACGGGAGGTGGTCCTTCAACTTCACCCTCATCAACCAACAACCGCTCTTGCTCATTTGCTTTCTTCTTCCTCAAAATCTTTCCCCTCCATAGCTCATTATACGTAAAACTCTCCTGATGAACTGGTAATGAAAGATGAGTCTGGAAAGCATCTGAATCAAAGACTCCCATTCTCTTATAGATAACCGTGATGAAATGTCCCAAAACCAAATTTGAATCAGAATGGTTACACATTCGGTCAAGAAGTACAAGAGGAGGCAAAGCAAACCTTGATGGAGCACCTTCAGAAAAGAGCTTAAGTAACCACAAATCATTCTGGTAAGCCTTTTCCTAATGAGTAGATCGCTGCACCAAGAATGTCACAATCATGCGGTGGAGTAACCTCAAACGTACGTTCTTTATCTTCGACACACCACTAGTGTAGGTCCAAGTTTCTCCCCCCGTAATCCTTGTGAAATACTCCACAATCGACTCTCCATCCCCCAAATCAACTCCTGTCCTATAGCCCTTCTTCAAAATAGCCTTAAGATCCGTACTCTGCAACTCCTCCCTCGAATACATCCCACAATAATAACCAAACTCAGCAATCGACAGCTTCCTCTACTGTCCCCCACAATAAAACCATACAATCCTTTCCTCAAAAATATCCTTAACTTTCCCCAACTCCTTCTTCAGCTTCAAAGTCGAATAAAACTCCAAACACAACTCACGGTAGGCGGGCTCACGGTTAGCAAAAACCCGCCGCCAAATCTCACAATTCACATCATACCCTCTTGTCTCCCTAGTACCAACTCTCAAACTCATAGACAACCACCTTCGTATGTCCTCCTGTACTCCATATAACTGAGCTTGAATAGGATGTAAATATCTCGCGGGACAGACGGCATGCTTAGCAAGCTTAAACAACTTGTTCTTGTATACGTTCTTATGTGGCTGCTTAATACTTCCGAATGAGAGCCAAGCATGCCTCTCGTTCAGTTCACCTTCAATAAATATAAGCGGCACCTCCACCGGTTTCTTGGAAGTTTTACTCGGGACATCAACGGCCTCACTAGACGTGGCCTCACCCATTTTCCGTTTTCCCGCGGCCTTATCAGTTGATTCCTGCATTCACAAACATGAAAGCGACCAATCGTGAGTAATAAGAATGCAAAGTTGGGAACCATATGAAACAAATTGTAAATGTTTGGCAGGGAAGGGCCCCCACTGCGGCGCAGTGGGGGATTTCTGAAAATTTTCTTCACATTTTTTATATGTCAAATGTAAAACAAACTTACCCGGAACTGCATCAAATCGAAACCACACCTGCACTTACTAACTAAAACAAGATTAAAACTAACTAATTCAAAGGAAAGTAAAATGCGATAAAATAAACACGGGTTGCCTCCCGAGAAGCGCTTAAGTTATTAACGAGTCTTTAGCTTGACTCGACCAACTTTCAAGTATTCAACTCAAACACGGGGATCTCCTCAAATATCCCCTTGACCTGCTCTTCTTCCAAATATAGCTTAAGTCGATGACCATTGACAATGAACGATCCTTCACCATTTCGCTTAAACAACTTGTTCTTGTATACGTTCTTATGTGGCTGCTTAATACTTCCGAATGAGAGCAAGCATGCCTCTCGTTCAGTTCACCTTCAATAAATATAAGCGGCACCTCCACCGGTTTCTTGGAAGTTTTACTCGGGACATCAACGGCCTCACTAGACGTGGCCTCACCCATTTTCCGTTTTCCCGCGGCCTTATCAGTTGATTCCTGCATTCACAAACATGAAAGCGACCAATCGTGATTAATAAGAATGAAAACTTGGGAACCATATGAAACAAATTGTAAATGTTTGGCAGGGAAGGGCCCCCACTGCGGCGCAGTGGGGGATTTCTGAAAATTTTCTTCACATTTTTTATATGTCAAATGTAAAACAAACTTACCCGGAACTGCATCAAATCGAAACCACACCTGCACTTACTAACTAAAACAAGATTAAAACTAACTAATTCAAAGGAAAGTAAAATGCGATAAAATAAACACGGGTTGCCTCCCGAGAAGCGCTTAAGTTATTAACGAGTCTTTAGCTTGACTCGACCAACTTTCAAGTATTCAACTCAAACACGGGGATCTCCTCAAATATCCCCTTGACCTGCTCTTCTTCCAAATATAGCTTAAGTCGATGACCATTGACAATGAACGATCCTTCACCATTTCGCTTAAACAACTCTACGTAACCCGATGGGTATACGTGCTTAATCACACACGGTCCAATCCACCTAGAAGTTAGTTTAGGTTGCTTAATCTTAAATTTTGACAAGAACAACAACACCTTAGCCCCAACCTTAAACTCCTTCCTACGAATCCTCTTATCATGCCAAATCTTGGTCCTCTCCTTATATAGCCTCGAATTCTCATAAGCACCTAGCCTAAGCTCATCAAGCTCGTGAAGTTGCAACATCCTAAGTTCACGCGCTTCCATCAAGTCCAAATTCAAATTCCTCAAGGCCCAATATGCCTTATGCTCTATCTCGGGAGAAAGATGGCAAGTTTTGCCATAGAGCAACCGGTATGGCGTGGTGCCAGTCGGCGTCTTGTAAGCCGTTCTAAACGCCCACAAGGCGTCATCTAATTTTTTCGACCACACCTTGGGGTTATCCCCAACCGTTTTCTCAAGAATTCTCTTCAAAGCCCTATTCGTGTTTTCCACTTGACCACTGGTCTGTGGATGGTATGAGGTAGAAAAGTAGTGGACAACACCGTACCTCTTCAACACTTTGGCTAACTGATGGTTAGCAAAATGGGTGCCTCGGTCACTAATCAGAGCTCTAGGGCAACCAAAACGACAGAACAACTGTTTCAAGAAATCAATGACTACATGCGCGTCGTTCGTGGGTAAAGCCTTGGCTTCAGCCCATTTAGACACGTAGTCAACGGCAACAAGAATATACTGAAACTTATTAGACGGTGGGAAAGGTCCCATAAAGTCTATACCCCAGATATCAAAAACCTCACATACCTGAATACTCTGTTGAGGCATTTCGTCCCGTTTAGTGATGTTCCCCTGTCGCTGGCAGATGTCACAAGTCTCGACCAAAGTTTGGGCCTCTTTGAAAATCGTTGGCCAATAAAATCCTGCATCATAGACTTTCTTACCCGTGACTGAAGGACCATAATGACCCCCAGTTGGCCCGTAGTGACACGCATCCAAAATCTCTCTTGTCTCACCTCCAGCAACACATCTCCTTATCATACCATCTGCACAAACACGGAACAAATATGGGTTCTCCCAAAAGTAATACTTAACATCCGATTTAAGCTTCTTCTTCTGCTGAGACGTGAAGTCATTAGGTATCTCACCTGCAACTAGATAATTAGCTATATCTGCATACCAAGGAGTTTCATCAGTGTTAGAAATAAACATCAAAGACTCATCGGGGAAGTTATCATTGATATCCCCCTCTCGAAGTTCCTCGCGGTGGGGATCTTCCAAACGACTCAAATGGTCGGCAGCCAAATTTTCAGCCCCTTTCTTATCCTTTATCTCTATATCAAATTCTTGCAACAAAAGAATCCAACGGATAAGCCTGGGTTTAGCATCCTGTTTCGAGAACAGGTACTTCAGGGCTGAATGGTCAGTGAAAACTATGGTCTTACTCAAAACCAGATATGATCTAAACTTATCAAATGCAAAGACCACTGCAAGCAATTCCTTCTCCGTCGTAGTATAATTTTGCTGGGCAGGGTTCAAAGTCTTACTAGCGAAGTAAATGGGTTTGAAATGATTCTTAACCCTCTGCCCTAGCACAGCTCCAACAGCATAGTCGCTTGCATCACACATCAACTCGAAAGGCAATTCCCAATCTGGAGCTACCATGATAGGAGAATCAGTCAACTTCTTCTTCAACACCTGAAAAGCTCTCAAACAAGCATCGTCAAAAACAAAAAGAACGTCCTTCTCCAACAAGTGGGTCATAGGACGAGTAATCTTAGAGAAATCCTTAATAAACCAACGATAAAAACCAGCATGTCCAAGGAAACTCCTTACCCCTTTCACATTGGAAGGAGGGGGTAATTTGGCAATAACATCTATTTTGGCCCGATCAACCTCAATCCCGGCTTTGGACACTTTATGTCCTAAAACAATACCCTCAGTGACCATAAAATGGCACTTTTCCCAATTCAAGACAAGGTGTGCTCTCTCACACCTTTCCAACATCCTATCCAAGTTAATCAAACAAGACTGGAATGATTCCCCAAAGACTGAAAAGTCATCCATGAAAACTTCCATGGAAGTTTCAAGCATGTCTTGAAAGATAGCAATCATGCACCTTTGAAAGGTGCCAGGAGCATTACATAGACCAAACGGCATTCTCCGATAAGCAAAAGTGCCAAAGGGACAAGTGGAAGTGGTTTTCTCTTGGTCCTTGGGATCAATGGGTATTTGGAAGTACCCGGAAAACCCATCCAAGAAACAGAAATATTCATTCCCCGCTAGACGTTCCAGCATTTGGTCAATAAAAGGGAGAGGAAAGTGATCCTTACGGTGGCATCATTAAGCTTACGGTAGTCTATACAAACCCGCCAACCCGTAATAGTCCTAGTGGCCAAAAGCTCTTTGTTATCATTCTCAATGACTGTCATGTCCCCCTTCTTGGGCACACAATGAACAAGGCTTACCCAAGAACTGTCAGAAATAGGAAAAATAATCCCCGCATCAAGAAGTTTAATGACCTCCTTCTTGACAACCTCTTTCATTTTCGGATTCAGCCTCCTTTGTCTCTGGACAACGGGCTTAACATCATCAAGAAAGTCAATCTTATGCTGGCAAAAATCAGGACTAATTCCTGGAATATCTGTAGTCTTCCAAGCAAAAGCCCGCTTATGGGCTTTAAGAACAGACAAGAGACGGTCTTTCTCGTCACTCGAGAGTGAGGACGAGATAACCACTGGAAGAGAAGACTCACCTGACAAATATGCATACTCTAGATGGGTTGGAAGCGGCTTAAGCTCCAAGTCAGTAGGTGGTACATCAACCGAGTTAGGTACCCTTGTACTTCCGTCAGCAACAACTTCCTCAAAAGTTTCGTCTTCTGGAGGTGACTCATCCGAGTTCAGTGCCAAGACTTCTGCAAACAAAGCTTCATCAGTAATATCTCCAGATCCTAAGTCAGCGAACTCTTCCTCTCCAACTTCTATCTCCATCAACTCCCTGAATTCCTGATCTAAAGCATCATCAATGACATCGATCCTGAAACAAGTCTCATCATTAGAATATGAATGCTTTAAAGACTTTTCAACATTAAATACAATTCGATCTGTTCCCACGCCTAAGGAAATCTCCTTATCCTTCACACGGATTACGGCATCCGCGGTATTCAGGAATGGGCGTCCTAGAATAAGAGGGACCTTCGCATCCTCCTCCATCTCGAGGATAACGAAGTCAACAAGAAAAACAATATGGCCAACTCGGACGCTCATGTTCTCAGCAATCCCAATGGGATACTGAAATGAATGGTCAGCAAGTCTTATACTCATGCGAGTAGGGCGAAGGACTCCCAAGGACAACTTGGTATAAACCGAGTAAGGCATCAAATTGATGCTAGCCCCTAAATCAGCTAAGGCTTTACAAGTAAGAGTTCTAATGGAGCAAGTGAAAAGAAAACTCCCTGGGTCTTCTAGCTTGGCGGAATTTTATTCTGCACAATAGCAGAACACTCGGCATTAAGAAAAGTGGCCTTTGCCTCTTCAAATTTTCCTCTGTCCGTCACAAGCTCCTTAAGGAACTTGGCATAACTTGGCATCCCCTGAATGAGATCAACTAAAGGAACGTTAATATGAACATTTTTAATCATGTCCACGAACTTGTTATATTGCTCCTTCAGCTTTGCTTTCTTGAATCTCTGTGGAAATGGGATCTTCGGCTTGTACGGTTTAACCTCTGGAACCGCAACCGGTTTTGGTGGAGTGACCGGAGTCTTCACGGTCGGATCTTCCTCCATCTCAAGCTCTTCATCAACAATATCATCATCGCTCCCTTTATCCTGCACATCTGAAACAACATCCTTAGGCATAGGAGGTGGGTCATAAGACTTACCAGTACGAGTAATAATGGCATTAGCTTACTCATTACGGGCTGGAGGTGGAGTGTATTTCTGTCCCGAATTAAACTGAGGCCTTGGATTCTGCTGTGTGTTGCTAGGAAGAGCCCCCGTGGGCCTAGCAAGAGTTGCCATCCTACTTTCGAGATCCTTGAAGTTAGCACCCTGATTTTTCATGTTGATTTCCACCTTCCCGTTTATCTGATCCATCCTCTCACTCAATGCCTTAGTATCCTCCCTGATCCTTTGAATGCTAGTGTTTGTTTCAGCTTGATGACTTGCCAGTTGCTTCATCATCTCTCTCAACTCGGTATTGGGATCAGTAGTAGAAGAAGAACCTGCTGAGAAGGCTGATTCTGAAAATTGTCTCTTTGCCACCTGTTACCTGAAAAACAGGAATTATTAGCCTGATAAGAAGAATTGTAGGAAGGATTACCAGAAGGTCGGTTTTGGTAACCGGTGTTGCGATGGAAGTTCCCTTGGGGCTGATTCTGGACATAGTTCACATCCTCGGTGCCCTTATTAGGACACTCATCAGAATAGTGCAAATCTCCGCAAAAATCACACCCGTCAGCTAGAACCTTAACATCCTTCTCAAGTGCACTAAACCTAGTCTCTTGAGCAGTAAAGCTCCTATCCATGCGCTCAGATAGCGCCTTAATCTCTCCAATAACCGCCGAATCGTTACTAGCTTCATCCTTAGCAACTCTCCCTTCCTTAGTGCCCTTTTTCATCTTCCTTTCATTCCTCAAAAATCGTTCATCATCCACCATGGAATTATCCTTTGCCATGTCTTCCAAAATCTGATATCCTTCGTTGGGCGTGATATTATTGAAACTACCCCCAAAGGCATATCCCAATTCTCGCTTAGACTTCTTATCTAACCCCTCAAAGAAAATCTCAACATATTGTTCCTTAGTCAAATTGTGTCCTGGACAGTTTCTCAACATCTCCTTGAATCGAACCCAAGCATCCACAACATCTTCTTCTGCATTTTGTTCGAAAGACCTTATCATATTTTCTAACCTTCTTTGAGTTCGGAGTGAGTAAAATTCACCAATAAAAGCCTCCTTAAGTTGATCCCAAGTAGTGATTGAATTCTCTGGTAGATCATTAAACCAATCAAGTGCTTCTCCGGTTATCGAAATTGGAAATGTCTCAAGCTTCACGGCATTCATTTGATTTTGACCATATTGATAAAGTCGAGCCAACTTTTCAAACCGATCCAAATGTTGGTAAGGATCCCATTTCCTTTTTCCGTCGAACTGTTGCTCTTCTATACTCTTGAGATGATTTCCTTTCAAATTGAAGGTGTGATCAATGGCCGGAGGTCTAATGGCAGAGCCACGGTTGGTTGGAATAGTTCGAACCCTCTCGCCATAGCGAGTGTCATTTGGATCCCTTGGTTGTTGTTCGTCACCCATCTCTTCTTGCTTAACTTCTAGATTGAAGAATTCGTCTAAAAAAAACCCTTCCTCATCTGAATCAGGAGTGAGTTTAGCTATAGGTGAGAACGGTGTTGGTATAGGTGTTGTGGGTTCAGTGAAATTAAACCGACGCCCTCTTGGTCTTCTCGGAGTAGACAAAGGACTATGCAAAGGTAGATCCGTAGAACGTAAGTTCATCAACTAAAACAATACCTGCAAACACACAACTAACACAAACACGTCAAATGCACCGGTGCTAAGAAAAGATAACTAGACTAATAAAACATGTAACTTTCTCACGCGTGAGAAAGGATCAAACCACTAAAGTAACAACTAAATCAGAACACAGTCCCCGGCAGCGGCGCCAAAAACTTGATGTGTGAAATCGAGTTTGTAAATTTATAAATAAGTACCGACCAAAACCGACTACTACACACTTTCAGGCAGTGGACCTGATCGCATATAGTATAGTAATTAGTAAGTCCGAGGTCGTTCGCAGGGATTGGTTTTGAAATAATTGTTTGCTAAAGTAGTTTTAGAAAAAGGATGGAACCGTAGCCGAATTGCTACCTAACTTTGACAATTGAAGTAAAAGAAATTCAAATAACAAGACAAAATAAAATAAAGTAGTTTTCAGACAATATTAATAAAGATCATCCACTTCGAATCCACTCGACTACAGCTATGATTGCCTTTGTTTAAAACCAAATTCTAAAGAGTTGACAAGATAATCGTGAATGGATAAAAATGCTCACGTGGTACCACCAACCGCTCGCAAATCACCCAAACACCTAAATGGCTAGTTTAATTACCCAAGCCGGTACCACCAATGCCTAGAAAATCTCCCCAACGATTAGTTTGATTGATTATCCAAATATCAATTATGTCTATGTGAATTAAAACGTGGTACCACCAACTGTTTTTAAACACGTTTACTGATTAATTCCTATTATCGACTTGACATCCACTGTCATACCATGAACCGGTGACAAACGAATTGAAACGATAAATATATTCACCTAGTACCACTAACGATGAACACATAAACCATCAACATCAATAGAATAAATCACAAGGAAATTAATTGATAAAGATCACGACACAACGATAATTGAATCAACTCTTGAATTAAAATTATGCAATCATATCATTCGTCAAGTTTCATCAAAGTAGATGATTAAGAATTCTAGCCACTCATGCTAAATTGAAACTCATAAAAGAAATTGAAAGAGAACATATTGTACCAATGATTGTTTTAATTAAAATTGCAAGGACGGAAAAGTAGATACGATCTAGACGGTGTTCTTGAATCTTCAATGAATCCAATTGATGGAATTTGAGATCACCCTTGAAGGAATTTGTGTGGAACAGCCCCTAGAAAGAAAACTTAGATGCAGAAAAACGGTTTATTTTCTTGCTTATATACCCCTCCCAATCTGAACGGCTGAAAAGCTGAAACATTAGGCTCCCCGTACTGCTGACTGCGGAGCAGTGAGATTGGCGCACTCCCACTGCGGCGCAGTGGAATATTTCTGGAAATTAAGGTTTTTTTCTTGACCTTTGAATGCGGCGCAGTGGGGCTTCATTCTTCCCACTGCGGCGCAATGTAAATTCTCTGGAAAACATGTGGCCTTTTCACCCAATGACTGCGGCGCAGTGGCGCTTCATTCTTCCCACTGCGGCGCATTGATACTAACCTCCTCAAAATTCTTTCTCGTTAACAGCTCTCGAACACTAGGATTAACATCTTGGCCTAAATTCGTCATAAAGTGCACCAAATGGACGCACAACCTGCTAAGAACCTGAAAGCACTAACAAACGCCATAAACGCGCCAACTGCATACAAAATTGACTTGAAACACATACGAAACAAGCCATAAATGATGTGGGCGATATATATAAATTGGACACATCAGGTATGCCATAGGAATTGGACTTAAACCGATAGAGATCAGGTTAGGCTTAAGTAGGTATGCTTAGCCTTTGAGATGAAATGCCTTAGGACGGGTTGGGATGAGTGAGAGTGTAGGAATAAGGTTATATGATGATTGTTTATTGATATGTGAATATGTGTTTTAGCCTTTATTCTTCCGTTTCTCGCTTCTCCGTCGCTAAGTTATTCTATTGTTACGATAGACGGTCCTCGAGGTAATCTTCTATTCCTCTAACTGAATTTGATAAACTTTTGCTTTATATTATGTGAGAAGTTGTTGAGATGGACAAAAGTTGGAGGATTAGATGAATGGAAATTGGTGAAAAGAAGGTGATACACAATGGTGGTAACGAACACGCATGTGAAAGGATACAATTACAATTATGGTCCGGAACATAATTGCAAGCGTATCACGACGCGAGCGTGTTAGTATGGCCATGCTTGTGTTGACCGGTGTACAAAGTAATGAAGTTGGAGAGATTTCTATGTAGTGAATCTTTATGTGTCGAGAGTAAACACCGTGTTACAACTATAATGATGTTGATGCCTCAAGTGTGTTGAAATGTGAGAAGATCGATGAAAAGTTATAGCCGGTTAAATGTTTATGATGATTATGATGTACATGAAGTTAAATGAAGTCTAAAGGTACGTGAGGAGTGAAGTGATTGGTAGACAATGTTGTTAAGTCTACTAGTTTAAAGGACATAGACTTGAAGTTGACGAGTGGAGTTGATGCTGGATTTTTGAAGGTTATAAGTAGGTGACGCATAGAAGGGTTACCGGGCACATGTATGGAAGGATACAGTTACAATTCCGGTCGCGAACGTAAATGTAAATGTATCACGACATGTGTGTGTTTGTGAGACTGTGTCTGTGCTGATCTGAATGGAGTGAAGATGGGAATGATGGAATCACTGTTTGGCATAATTAACCACGTGAAGAGTAGACGTGTATCTATGGGTTAAAGAATGATGAAGCTGAAGCAAGTAAAGAAGATAATGCTATGGATGAATGAACCTTTTAACCATGAAGCTCTTCCATTCTCTGAACACCATGTTATGATGTGAGATTTTCTTCGAGCTGCGAAGTCTTAAAGTTGTGCTTGGGTGTAAGGAAGACGCTTAGATTTTGTTTGAAATTATCTTTCCTGGTCATAGATGGTATGTGGCGCATACTCTGAGTTTTAAGTTTATGCGGGGCATGTGCAAACACATAGAAGTTACTGATCAGAAATGCTCAATTTAGGAGGCACATGCACCATATAGCGGCGCATATTTTGGTCTGTTTTAGATTTATGACTCGTTTAAGTTTAGGTTTCGTTACGGGATGTTAGATGACGATCGGAACGAGTATCTACAGGTGGAGATCCTTCCTTATATTGCATGAAGGTATGGAGAACTAACACATGAACCTTTCTAGCAGTTCTATCGCATATTGCCTTCGCCGGTGTGACATGAAGGTGATGTTGATATCCTATATGAGTACGAAATCTTATGTCTGACTGCTTCTCAAGATAAAGAGTTTTCCCTTATGAAAAGTTAAGAGGTTGAATGACGAGTTAACTATGGATACTTAAATCACAAGAAGTAGAAGTTTTCAGGAGCATTCTGTTCCGAATTGTTCGTGTTTCTCGCCTATGTGATGTACTTATGTAAGGCAAAGATTATACTTCATAAGTTGAGGCCACCCGTAGTTTCGAGATGTTCTATTAATGTTCTCGGTTTCATTGCGATCGTGAGGTCGAACCTTCTATTGATGTGTGACGAGTGCTACTTTTATTCAAAGACACCTTTCGTTTTGTTGTCACTTATAGGAAGAAGTCAATGTTTTCGATTGGGGATGTATTTCTTTCTATAAGATAGATTTACGAATTGTACTACCATATGATGAAGTTGATGATGAAAGTCCTGCTTAAGTTAATCATACGCTCGTTATGACCCTATTGAGTTTCTTGAAGTACCTGAATGGTAACGAATGGTCCTTACCATGTCGTGAACTTAAGGGATAAAGTTTAAAGTTTCTCTAGACCGTTTAGTCATTACGTTTAGTGATGACAATCTTACCTATTCTAAGTATGATGAAGAACATCATGTTGTGTAAGGGACGTTACTACGATTTTCTACAAGTAGAGGCCTAATTTTAAATTCGCCCAAAGTGAGTAAAAGTTAAAGTGGAAGCTGACACGTAGAATTTAAAGGAACAAGATTCCATTTAATGTTTAATTCCATGACTATAAGGTTATGGTAAGCACTTGTCTACAATGAGCCAGTGAAAGGTGATGTTGCTAGAGACGAAGATGTTGGTATTATGTGAGTGGATTCTGAAAATTCATAAATAACCAACGTGGAACTATAAGTCTAAAAGTAAGATTTCGGTATCCGAGAACGAAATGACCAAAAGTTGTACTTGAGGAAGTTTATGAACCGTGGTAACATGACTCATTTGGATGCCGCCTAAAGTGTGATGCGACCTATTATGATACAAGGTGTAGTAAATTTTATATGTTGACGTGTGATTGGGTTAAAAGCCAAGGCTAGACACCGAAAGTTTGGTGGCAATACAAAAAGTTTAATGGTCCTCTAACGGAAGTGAGTGGTCACGTCTCCTTGGAATAAAAGACAAAGTTGCGTGGGAAGTTAAAGGTAATGATATGACATGAGCAATTAATAGGCAAGTTGTCCAAGGATGCTTATTTCATGGTGAACTATTGCATCGTTTCCTTGGATATAAAAGAAAAGATGTATGATCAAGAAGTGCTCTTAAAGTGTGAAAGTAAATGGTTGAATGTTTTGAATCGAGAAGGCCGTTATGTGAAAAATTTTAAAGATGTTTGACAAAGTATGAGGAAAATGGTGAACTCAAGTGATGCCTATCATTCTTAGACTAATGGGAAAGAGAATGAATGAGTTAGAAACTTGGTAAAACCATATGATTGTGTGATGGTACCTCGAGATTTATTGTTGTGTTCATAGGCAACAATGATTATGCCATAGGTGTTGGATGTCATTTCATGATGCGACAAGTTATTGAAGGGAAAGTGCAGAGCCAAAGATCATAAAGACAATAGTTCATAAAGTTGGAATTGTTAAAGAAGTGTTTTGATTGGCTCAAAATTGTCTAAAAGTTTTGTGGTGAACAAAGGAAGCCTATTATGAGCAAAGTGGGTAATATGGTCTAACCATAAGCCTCTATGGAGGGATGTGTTATGCATCGAAAGTATGGCGAGTCAACCCTTTGTTCAAATGAAATATGTGAGTTGTGACAGAAACTTAGTAAGGATACGTGCTTGGAAGGCTTAACCGCCAAATAAATAGTATTCGCTGAATGTATTATGGGAATATATGTATGTTGAAATGACTTATGTTGATATGAAACCAATGTGAATCCATGGAGAGATATGAGTATTGATGTTAAGGAGTGTTTGTAGTTGGCCTGGTTGAGGTCCTTGGCCAAAAGTAAAAGAAGCTCTATAGGAAGTTAATTGAGCTTGTGCAAGTGGGATGGAATCATGTTTACGGTGAAAGTTGATTCGGAAGTTATCCTCACCTATTTGATGCTGAAGTGATTCCGAGGACGGAATCCTCTTAAGGGGGAGGTAATTGTAACATCCCAATCCTTTTATTTAACGGTTGACTTGAGTCGTTAGGTCAACATAACGTGTTTGTTAAGTCTACGGTGGATTAAATGCTTATATGTAGTTAATGTGTTATACGTGTAAGACTTAAATGTCTTATTGATTGATGTAGTAATGTGGTTAAGATATAGTTAAATGCCTTTTTGAGGTGTTCAAAGTGTTTAATGAGTTGTATATAGTCCATAGAGGTGTTTTGGACAAGAAATATGACTTTATGAAGCTTAGGGACCAATTTTGACATGGTGTGAAAGTCAAAAACGGGTTTAGGGTCTTGGAGGGAGCCATTAGTTCATCATTTGCAGAAATATTACTTTTCTCTCAAGCCCTAGCCACCCCTTTGATCCCCTATCAAAATTCTAAGCCGAAAATCCTTCAAACGTGTGATTTAGGAGTGATTGATCGAGTATTTTGCATCCCCATTGTGATCTTCAAGTATTATTACTTTGATTTCATGTCATTCCAATCCTTTGATTCATTCAATATCAGATCTAAGTCATTGGAGGGTTGTTTGATGTCAAAAACATGTGTTTTGATCGATTTGGTAATCTAAAACAATTGTTTTTATGATGCAAATCATGTATGGATTAATCAAAGATTTTATTGCATCATTATGGTCTTAATATGATGGATTTTGAGGTACAAAAGTCGTTCATATGGTTTGGGTTATGTTTGGTTAAGTTTTGGAGGTTTAACGATCTTTGCTGTGCTGAATCGGGGCCAGTTGCGGCGCAACTATAGACAGATAGATTGCGGTGCAATGAAGTCATTGCGGCACAACAAAGACTGAATTTTGAAACGGCCATAACTTTTGAACCGTAACTCCGTTTTTGACAAATAAACTATCCCTGGAATCGTGAGAGAGTCTAGTTTCTAATGGTAAAGCTTTTAAAAGATGATTTTGATGTCAAGTTTCCTGAAAGGTATAATTAGTGAGTGAAGGTCGAGTTTCATCGGATTCTATGAGTCCTAATGTATTACTCAAACCTCCAATGCACAAAGCAATGTGATGGGTCATGTTTATAGGTGTTTAGGTCTGAGTTATGACCTTAATGATGTGGGTATTAGCTTGTCTAATGATTGCTTAATGATTATAGGAGGTCAGGAATACTTGCTTTGCACGGTAACGTAGTTATCATTTGTCGTGCGCTTCTTTGAGGTAAGATACACTACTTTGACATGCTGAGGGTTCAATAAAAGATGGTTTCAAATAATAACTTCCCAACTTATATCTTGAATTGTTTGTGGGTATTCGGGGTTACACGGGAGGTGATATGGGTTATGTAGTTGACCATTGAGACCTGAAATGCAGTCCCAAATGAAGTATAATGTAGTGAATGTTATGATATATAGTATAATGTAGTGAATGTTATGATATGTAGTATACTGTAGTGTATGTAGCATGTGCTGTTTTGTGCATGATTGTATGACTTGCTCATCTAGTTCACTAGACTTGTTAAGTTGCCATGACAAGTGCACGTTTAAGGGCCCAAAACGTAAAAGCAGTCAACGTAGTAAATGTTTAGGTAATGTAGTCACCTAAACTAAATGATGCAGTTTCGAGCTCGTAAAACTTTGATGCAGGAAAGTGTTAAGCTTAACCCGTACTTGCCCTAGCCCGGCAAGTGCGTTGACGTAGGTTGCTTGGGTGGCTCCTTGCAACATGGTCATTGAGATGCAGTTGAGTAATACGAGGGTCTGACCCGCCCTCATTTGTCTTGTACATACGGATTACTCGGGGATTGGCTTGCCATTCCTTGTACCCATAGATGCTGAACTTTTGTAGACATTTGTTTATATTTGTCTTTAATGGAGTTGGATTATTATGTAGTCGGTTGTTTTGTGTTGGGCAGCCGACGGGTTTCTATTAAACTTGTTTTGATGATGCGATTAGTAACACCATTGAATAAAGTAAACCAAACAGATTTTTAATGGTTTAGACTTTTAATGTTTCTTCCGCTTTATTTTAACGCCGTTAGGCGAAAATTTTTGGAAACCCATATTTTTAAACGAAGGGTGTTACAGTTGTATTTCTGAATACTTGAGGGACTAAATCTGGACATAATGAAAGAAGAGGATAGAAGGTGTCAAGAGAAGAAAGAAGAGTTGTATATATACATCCTTATACACGATTTAGGGTTAAATCACTTTATATTTTTCACACACATATTTCTGGTTGTATAATTCTCTCTCGATATTCTTTGTAATTCTATTTAGATTGATTCATCTTAATCAATCTTTCGACTGATCATCTTGATCATATTATTGTAATAATCGAACTCTGTAAGTCGGTTTATACAGCCGACTGATTATTTACGAATTAATAATAATAAAAATAATAATAATCTTGTTGTTTTTCGATTGATCCTTGATTTCGTTCATGGTATCAGAGCCAAGTTCTTAAAGTTCTAAAAGATAAATTAAAACTGGACAATTTGTTTGATGTTCCTTGTGATGTTTGTCATAAAGCAAAACAGACTAGAGAACCTTTTCCTATAAGTGAACACAAAAGTTTAAATGTTGGTGATTTAATTCATCTTGATGTTTGGGGTCCTTATAAGAAAGTAAGTAGAGAAGGTTTCAAATATTTTTTAACTGTTGTAGATGATTATTCTAGGGCTGTTTGGGTTTTTATGCTTAAAAACAAGACTGAAGTTTATGATAATATCCTATATTTCATAAATCTTATTAAAACTCAATTTGGGAAAGTTGTTAAAGTATTTAGATCTGATAATGGTACTGAGTTTGTAAACACAAGGTTAACTACATTGTTTAATTCTTATGGTATAATACATCAAACATCTTGTTCTTATACTCCACAACAAAATGGAATAGCTGAAAGAAAGCATAGACATCTTTTAAATGTGGCAAGATCTCTCTTGTTTCAGGGAGGAATTCCCTTATATATGTGGCCAGAATGTGTGTTAACTGCTGTGTATTTGATTAACAGAACACCCTTCTTGTTCTTATACTCCACAACAAAATGGAATAGCTGAAAGAAAGCATAGACATCTTTTAAATGTGGCAAGATCTCTCTTGTTTCAGGGAGGAATTCCCTTATATATGTGGCCAGAATGTGTGTTAACTGCTGTGTATTTGATTAACAGAACACCCTCTTCTGTTCTTAAAGGAAAAACACCTTATGAACTGGTTTTTGGTTTTGAACCATCTTTGTCTCATTTGAGAAACTTTGGATGTTTATGTTATGCTTCTGTTTTAAATAATGATGATAAATTTTCAAAAAGAGCTGAAAAGTGTGTTTTCATTGGTTATTCAAATTCCAAAAAAGGATATAAACTCTATAGTCTTGAAGATAAAAGTGTGTTCTATTCTAGAGATGTAAAATTTTATGAACATGTATTTCCTTTTAAGTTAAATACTTTAAATGAAAGTTTTGATATTGATCATAGTAATTTCTTTGACAGGGTTGATGATGTTGTTGGTTCCACTGGTCCCAATGATGACATCAATCAAAAAACTTTAGAAGGTGATGGCAGTGCAACCATTGATACTGGTAGCAGTGATGCTGCCAGACAATTGGGTGCCACAACAACACCTAATGAATGCATCAATGAGGTGCTTAATGGTGGGGATAATCATGATAATCCTGAGGGAGGGTTCTTAGGAAATCCTGGGATTCCTAATGAACCTTTAAATGTGGACAACACACATCAACTTAGAAGGTCTAATAGACAAACTAATGTTCCTAGGAATCTTAATGATTATGTTTTAGATGGAGAAGTAAAATATGGAATAGAAAGAGTTGTAAATTACTCTAATTTGAGTTCTGAAATATATTGCTTCTTGTCTGAAATTAATAAACACAAAGAGCCTACTTCTTATAATGAGGCTGCAAAAAACCAGAAATGGATTGAAGCAGTAGAAGCTTTATATAGAAACAATACTTGGATTTTAACTGAATTACCTTCTGGTAGAAGTCCTATTGGATGTAAATGGGTGTATAAGGTTAAATATAAATCTACAGGGGAAGTAGAAAGGTATAAAGCTAGGTTAGTAGCTAAAGGTTATAATCAAAAAGCTGGCATTGATTATGAGGAGACTTTTTCTCCAGTAGTTAAGATGGTAACTATAAGATGTCTTGTGAATATTGCTGTACATAATAATTGGACTTTGTTTCAGTTAGACATAAACAATGCATTCTTATATGGTGAGTTAAATGAAGATGTTTATATGGAATTACCACCTGGTTATTTTTCAAAAGATGATACAAGAGTTTGTAAACTTGTTAAATCACTTTTTGGTTTAAAACAAGCACCTAGACAATGGAATCATAAGCTCACTAGTGCACTTATTAAACATGGTTTTGTGTAAAGTAAGAGTGATTATTCACTTTTTACTTTAAGTAATAACAATTTGTTTATTGCTCTTTTAGTCTATGTTGATGACATTGTTGTTACTGGTAATAATATTTCTGAAGTTACCAAAGTAAAACAGTTTTTAAGTTCAAAGTTTATGATAAAAGACTTAGGAAAATTAAAATATTTTTTGGGAATATAAGTGATTGACACTTCAAAAGGTGTTTGTTTAACACAAAAAAAATATTGTATGGATCTGTTATTTGAGTATGGATTGTTAGGTTCTAAACCTATGAAAACTCCAATGGATATGAATTTGGTTGTTTCTGATAGAGAGGATAGTTATGATCCTTTTATTGAAAATGTTTCTGTTTATCAAAAGCTAATTGGTAAGCTTATAAATCTGACAATTACAAGGCCAGATATTAGTTATTCTGTTCATTGCCTTAGTCAGTACATGCATGCACCTAAGGCTTCACATTTGAAGCTTGCATTCAGAATTCTGAGGTACTTATAAAAGAATCCAGGTAAAGGCATTCATGTCATTAAAGGTAAATCTTTATCTCTCAAAGCTTATGTAGATTCAGATTGGGGTAAATGTATTACCTCTAGAAGGTCAGTTACTGGATTTTGTATTTTTTTGGGAGATTCTTTAATATCATGGAAAAGTAAAAAGCAAAATACTGTATCTAGGTCTTCTTCTGAAGCAGAATATAGGGCCTTAGCTACAGTTACTTGTGAAGTGGTATGGATTTTGAACATTTTGAGTGACTTAAAAATACAAAATCTGCTGCCTGTTGATGTTTTATGTGATAATAAATCTGCAATTCTAATTGCAAACAATCATGTTCTTCATGAAAGAACAAAACATATTGAGATAGATATTCATGTTGTAAGGGAAAAGGTTGCTTCAGGGTTAATAAATCTTGTTAAAATTGATACCACTGAGCAGACTGTTGACATATTTACCAAAAGTTTATGTGTTGCACAACATGAGTACTTACTCAGTAAATTTAATCTAATAGATATGTTTCAATAGTATTGTTTTTTTCTTAAGTTTATATTAAGGGAGGGTGTTAAAAAGGTTAATATAAACTCAGGGTATGTTTGTTACATTTATCTTACTTCAGGGTTAAGTGTTTTATGCAGGTTGTATTTCTGAATACTTGAGGGACTAAATCTGGACATAATGAAAGAAGAGGATAGAAGGTGTCAAGAGAAGAAAGAAGAGTTGTATATATACATCCTTATACACGATTTAGGGTTAAATCACTTTATATTTTTCACACACATATTTCTGGTTGTATAATTCTCTCTCGATATTCTTTGTAATTCTATTTAGATTGATTCATCTTAATCAATCTTTCGACTGATCATCTTGATCATATTATTGTAATAATCGAACTCTGTAAGTCGGTTTATACAGCCGACTGATTATTTACGAATTAATAATAATAAAAAAAATAATAATCTTCTTGTTTTTCGATTGATCCTTGATTTCGTTCAGAATACAACCTTAATTCCAAATTGACTAATTAATTATTAACTATATTTGTTTTATGAAGCTTACTATATATGTGGAAATCAAACAATATATAGTTAGTTGTTTGATTGATGCTTGAGTCACGGGTGTGTTTACAATTTGGCAAAAGGCCGGTACGTTATACATTTAAACGCAACGCGTACGTTCTAATTAACGAGTAGCGGATCGATTACCATCCAAAGTAGTGCATTATGTATCTCACCGTAAAAACACGTCTTGTAACTGAATGTCATGGTAAAAACTCAGTGCATTTTCTTGCCAAAACACACAATTAAAAAAGAAAACCTTTTTGCCCGACATAACTTGCGCAAAAAGAGATATAACTTGTCTTGAAAGACTTTTTCCGGTGACATGTTGTCGCGAAAGGTGCGTTGTAGTAACTCCTTGTGTCAAACATATTTTTGGGCCCCCAAATAAATGGTTTATGCGCAGCCACCTCCGGATCTACTGAAATGATCTTTGTACCTTTGTACCTTAAAGATGGAAAAAAAGAAGGAAAGCGAAAATATAAAAGAGAAAAAATCGTCCCATAAATCGTAGCGGTAATTTTTTGCATTGGAAGGAAAATACAAATATTAAGAAAAAAAAAAAAACTGAAAATCTTTTTGCGGTAATAAGCATTGCCTCGTAAAGGTTCGCGGGAATCATTTGCATTGGAGGGAAAATATAAAAAATTTATAAACAGAAAGAAAAGTCAAAAAGTATTACTTTTTTTGTCCCGTTGTGGGTCTTTTGCAGAGATTATTTTTGTCTTATATACCCAAAACTTTTGTAGTGACATTTATCATTAACCGAACATCACAGTAAAAATTCTACATTTTGATGTAGATTCTGAAAATCCAAACATGATGGACTTAATATGTGGTGTAGTGTCCTATACATTTTCGGTGTCTTGCTTCAATTATAGGATGGGATTGGATTTTGTTGTTTTTGGCATTGTCTATTTTTAGGTTGATTTTTGTGCATTGTAATTTCTGTAGCTTCTTAACGAATTCTTATTTTGTTGAAAACAAAATTCTCATCACTTAAAAATATATAGAAATCAAAATCTCTTAAATGTTTCATTGAGAGCTTTTTACGGGAAGATGACTACTAAGCATTTATGCGTGGACGCACATATACATAGCTAGCCATTTATCGAAATAGAATTAGCCAATTGAGACATAAATATAGATATATACAAACATATAAACATAAATAGAGAAAAGTCGATCAAGGATATCCACCACTTCTAATGAACCTTTACGTTCTAATTAGCAGCACCCACACCAATTTGTCACCTTACACGACCCGGGTTCATGCTCCTCTATTGTTTGCATACGATCAGCAACGATGATGGTGGTGGACCCACGATTTTTTTCACCTTTCCAGGTGGAGCTAGCCATCGTCAGAAACATGTTGACGGTGGCTGATGGGAATCTAAGTTGTGTTTTAGATGTCAACGGGAATGTTCTTTTCATTATTAAAGACAAAAGTTATAGTATTCGTGATCGGCATATCTTGCTTGACTCATCAGAAATCCCGATTCTAACATTTCAAAAAAAGGTTGATATGATTTCTATATGTTTTTGTTCAATACTTTTTAGGTCCTCTTCTCTCTTCATTTTAATTTATTCGTACAAGAATTCCTGAAGAAATGTTGAAGATTTTGAGTTATTAACAATCAATAGATTAGATTATTATATATGGATACGTTTACATTAGGTCAGAAAGTAAAACTATAACATATAACTTTCAAATTTTGCACATATACAATTTTGACTCACATTGTAACATATTAATTGTTTGTAGAGGTGAAACTTCACCAATTTGTTTAGGGAGCCAAGTTTAATCGATATGTAGCTAACAATCTTTTGTATCCATACAAACATTGATGTTATATATAATATATAAAAACGTATATATAAACGCAAACTATAGGAGGACCCTCCCCTGCCGCCCATGACCACATGTTTGGTTACCCTTTCTATTTCATAGCAACATACATTCATTTTCTAAGAATATAACGGTCTTTTATGCTATCTTATTACATCTATTCTATTGATTGATTATGTTTAATCTTAATTAACATGGGAATTAGATTGGGAAATAATGATAAAAATGGTTTGATCACTTTGGTTAGCGCCGGAGTATTCATAGAAGGTGGCAAGCTTTTAGGGGAGATAGTACAAGTGCAAAAGATTTGATATTTAGTACAAAAAAGACGTCGTTGATTCAACGAGGTACCGAGCTAAATGTATTTCTATCTGACAACAAAGAGGAAAATGTTGGCGATTATAAAGTCACTGGAAATTGGAAGAAAAGATCTTGCACAATCTATTCATATGATGGTTCTACTCTGCTTGCCCAGGTAACTTAACTGTCGCCCCTTCTTCTCATTTAGTTAGCATTGTGAAATAATCTTCAAATACAAAAACTAGATAAAATAGTATAGTCAATGAGTTTTTGGTTTAGTGGTTTGAGGGATAAGCAGGTTTTTCCTCTCTGGAGGTCCTAAGTTCAAATCCAGACATTGGCGTTTAATACTAACTAATAACATTTGGCTCAAAAAACAGATAGAATAAAATAAAATCAATGTATTAGGTTATAGTTTGCAATCTTGGACGTATTAATAATCCCTTGTTAGGCGTTGTAAAATGCAGATGCATGATAATCATATTGACACGTGTATGGATTCGGATAAGGACACATTTGGGATATTAGTGTCTCCAAACGTTGATTATGCGCTTGTTGTCGCACTCATGGTGATTCTTTACGAGGTTGATAAGGATCGAAAGAAAAAGAAAATTAAGGCAAAGAAAAAGGGTGGTTGTAATAGTGACAGTAAAGATGATAATGAAGATTCTGATGAAGATGGGGAAGAAGAAGACGACGATGTAGAAGATGAGGATGAAGATGACGACGATGATGATTCAGATTGACTTTTTATATTATTCTAGCTTGTATATCTAAATGCCTCATTTGAATTGTTCGAGTGTATACTTAAGGATCTAGTCGATCATTCTCTACACAACTTAATTTGATATGATATCAAAATATACCATACAAAGTCCCATAAGTGATGTAGGCCGTAGAATTCTTAACGAACCACACATTACGACTTCGAAATGTTCATGTTAACTAATGACCACACTAAAGACTTCATTGTTGTTGCATCTTAAGTACTACTATCCATAACGTTACTTGTTCATAGAACTTGCCCCTTTTGACCTCTACCTATTAGTCTATTACACACCAGTTTCCTACTTTGGACCCGAGCGGTCAGATGGTGTGAGCCTTATACAGCTGGGCTGCCCGCACGGGCTGCCTAAAAGTACAGGAAAAGTAATGGACCTGCTTTTGACAACTTATTACTATTCAGATTGTCTAAACTCTACGGTATCACTTTTGACATTTAAACCTATTTACAACTTTATAAACCCATTTTAGAATAAACTATCTACTTTTACGTAATTTCAACCTAATCGAATATTAGCCCGACGCTAATCAAAAGCTAACTTTCCTACTAAATAGCCCATAAATAACAGTATATTGGGTGTTATATACTCGTACTTGCCTTTGCAGGAGTCATGAGTTAACCATCCGAATCTTTGAACTTTATTTATAGGCTCAATATCAAAGCCCATTTTGTGGGCTTTCGTTAATTTTGTATGATTCTAATATTTTGGACTAAACGTAATTTTGACATAATGGACCTATTCTCATTCTTTAGTAAGTTGTGAGTGATGAATATACAACAATATTTATTGATCTACAAAAATACATACATTTGTGTAGTAAAATATCTATATCTATAATACCTTATAAAGCATTTGACCTCTCCCATCTTATCAAAAAAGAACTTGATCTACTCATACTACCCCTCTCTTTTGTTCACTACTTTGAATATCTTCTCACATAATATACCTATAATAACTTTAATGAAGTTATTTACAACATACTTCTCTCAACCCCTAAAATAACTATATTATCCCCTTTGACATCAAATGGTTTTACATTAATAATCACACCGTTACCGCCACCGTCACCATCACCACCACAACCACCCGTTGCCGTCACCACTATCCGTCGCCGCCACCAACGTCACCACCATCATAACGCCGCATCGTGCGGGCACGTAACTAGTATATATTAGTTGTGGATGGTGAAAAATTGTTGTACATTTATCACTATCCTCTGCAATGGCGGATCTTATTAAGAACCCGCAAAAGCCAAGGCCTCTCAGTTTTTTCACTACATAGTACTATTTTCTTTGTCATTCGAAAAAAATATTTTCTTAGTATTATTTTTTATTCTCCACGACTTTTGGCCCCCTGTGACTTCTCTCATGATCCACCATTGACCCTTTGTAAGTACAATGATTCCTAGGCGGCTAGGCTTCTCATTACCTCATTCGCCCTTTCTCAGTTATTAAGGTATGTTGCAGTCATTCGATGATAATGTTTTTCATTTCTTAAAGACTCTCACCTCCAGACAACTTTATTTCACGTGCGATTACGATTTCTAGAAACACATAAACGAAACTTTTGGTTTCTGGATACAGTTTGGGTCTTAATCAACCCGTACTCACCCATAATTTAACGCAAACCTTTAATAGTGAGCTAACTTTTTATAAATATATGAGTTATCGACACAGATCGTCCCTGTGGTTTACCCAAATAGTCATGTTTCATCCCTAAAGATCAATAACCTCAAGGACAGTCCTTTATAGGAGGATAAGGTTCGTGTTTGGTCCTTTGACTCTTTGACCGTCATCTCCTCTCCGTTAAACGCCCCACGTGCCTCCCACGTGAGGGCATTCCAGTCTTTTCATAACTAAAGGACCAAAGATGATACTTTTGGATTATGTCTATATCTCTCTTTATATATGTACAAAAAATATATAGCATTATTGGAAATCAAAACTCAAATATCCAGTTTCTTAAAAGATCTCCACTTCCATTTTCACCAAAAATTTTAGAAATCTTTTTTATCTTCCTAATCCCAACCTAAAATATCATCGGTTAATCCTAGTTATGAACCCAAAGTATTTACTCCCTATAATAGCAACTAAAATAAATTAGAAGGAATAAAAGGGCTGCAAATGCACCGTCGGAGATGGTGGGTGGAGATTTCGCAATGAAAGAAATGAATGGCAGTTCACATCAACAAAACCAATATCACCACTTCCAATCTCATAACCCAAAAGCCATCTTCAAAGTCATCATCTTTTTTATCTTTTGGATCCAACTTCAAAAACCCATTAAAAAACAACACCACCGGATCAAACTCCTTATGTACACAGATCCGACCACCGCCTTCTCCGATCAACTTTCCGGTGGTCATTTACTCGCTATATTCTATATTTATATCTATATCTATCTATACCTTGTTACCACCAATAGTCCATAAGAATCCCAACAAGTCGTAAACCAATGGTGGTGGCCAGAATCAGTGGCTGGAAAAACCCAAGCCGGGAATAAACCCACGCCATAGCCGCCGCCAGCCAACCGCCATAGCTTCCACCATCACCACCACACCGGGAATAAATCCACGCCATAGCCGCCACCAGCCAACCACCATTAGAGTTTGATTATGACTTAGATCGAGAATTCAACTTTGGTTTCATGAAGTCCTCCACAGTAGCCACCATCCACAACCAGTACTATTATTGTTCGAGATTTGAATTGTATAGTAACCATCTTTTATATTTGTTGTTACTGATTTATATAATTCTTGTGTATGTATGTAATGATTTAAATATATGTTATAGAGATATAGATTTAGATATATGCAACATAAAGAGATTGATATATAAATATAGGTTGATCCAGATATAAATTTGTAATATTTGTTTGGATTTGTATGTGTTTATATGTCTATAGTTGTTGCTAATTTTGTTTTGTATAATGATTTTTGATTCTTCATTGATTTTTATCTGGGTGAAGAAGATATGTATCAAGGTGGAGGAAAGGAAAAAAAAACGATAAAAAGTATCACCGATAGTCCTTTAGCTTAAGAAAAGACTGAAATACCCCTCACGTGAATGACACATGGGGGGTTTAACGGAAGGGATATGACGGTCAAATAGTCAAAGGACCAAACACGAACATTTTCCTTCTATAAAGGACTGTCCTTGAGGTTATTGATCTTTAGGGATGAAACATGACTATTTGGGTAAACCACAGGGACGATCTGTGTCGATAACTCTAAATATATACATAAAAGATAATCATGCAAATATTAGAAAATTAATATAAGTGTACTTGAAAATATACCGAATTCTTAATAAATAAAGCTAAAGATATCTATCTATCTACAAATAAACTAAAACAAGATTGATGTTCTTTTTAATCGACACGTGAAGCTTTACTTATGCGACACGTGTCCTTTTAAATCTAATCTTAAAAATCCTATTTTATAAATATCTTAAATAATTAAATTTTTAATTAATTAATATATAGATGATATAGATATCTAATATAATTAACTCTTATACTGAAAATCATATTATATTATTGTTACCATAAATATATTTCATACCATTTTATTTTTGGTGGTAATATATCTTTTATGACATATTATTATTTATATTATATAAATATAAAAATTAAGTTTATTTATTCTAAAGTACTATAAAACTTGTTATATATTTCTAACTTATAAAATAGTTATCCATCTATTAAAACTAGTCTTCAGACCCGTCCGATAGACGGATAGTCTTAAAGTATATATGACGATGTACCCCTTCGGTCCACTGTACGAATGACACCCTTTACGAAGCACCTGCACGAAGAGCTTATGCCCGGAGGTGTTAATAATAATCAAATGGTTAGGGATAATCCTAAATCCTTTCCTAAATTATAGTAAATCATATCCCAAATATAAAGGGATAAAGATGGCAAGTAAATCGGATAAATATATCCTAGATATGCCAAAACCCTAGCTAGGGTTAAAACCCTAGCTTCCTCCTCAAGATTACCCTCTCCTATATAAGGAGAGGAAACCCTCCTCAATCAGTATGATCATAATCAGCCACACTCTCACACATAAACCCTAATAAAGTCGAACAAGTTTCGACAATCACATCAACAACCTTAGTTGGCGTAAAGGAGCACAGCTCCTACCTTCGGCAAATCGCCAACAAACCCTTAAACCTCAATCATTCATCCATGAACGAAGCCCCTTGCCGGAGTCATCATCAACTATGCGGTTCGGTGCACAATCATTTGGCGCCATCCGTGGGACAACACCGATTCATATCACAAAACCCACTATTTAACCACTCCCGGATTCGTCGTACCAAATTAAAAAGCTGATAGATCACCGCAAGGAAAAACTCCGATGAATGACTGATCTTTTTCTTCTACGATCCAAAGATCCAAAATCAGATAAGTATTCCTCTATTCATGCACATATTCGAATTACGTAATTAATGAATGCATAAATTATATTTAATTAGTTATAGTGGTATGACTACTAAAGTCGGCAGGCCGTCGTATGTACACATCGACATATGGAACTTCACCTCCTGCCAGAATTCCACTATTTCATATAAATATAACCTATGCGCATGTCTATCATATATATCATAAGGAATTAAAGATGGGACACGTCAACAAAAGATTGGGCTGAGTTCGATTCGAAATCAGGTTGCGAAGTAATAATCATATTATTATTGTTTGATATGAGCATTCAGAATACCGGATCCGATACAAATCTTGATCTTTAGCAGTTATATTTATTTAATAAAACCATCTCAATGGTACAAAAGATAATAATAATAAAAAAGAAGAAGATATAGACGTAGAACCTGCTCAACAACTTCAGACAGAAGGCTCGCTCTATGGCCTTTCCTTTATCAGATCCAGATGGAGGACCTAACCCGAAGCCTTCAATGACCTTTGGAAACCTCCGAAAGCCTTCGATGAGCTTTGGACACCTTCTACAGCCTTCAGAAATCTCCAACAGCCTTCAACGAGCTTCGGAGACCTTCGTCAGCTTTCAATGAGCTTCAGACACCTTTAGCAGCCTCCAGCGTTCTTCGAAGACCTCCCACAGTCTTCGCTGTGCTTCGAAGACCTGCTACAGCTTTCAACGATAGTCAGAAATCTCATACAGTCTTTGCCGAGCTTTAAAGACCTTCTACGGCCTCCAGAGATCTCTGACAGCCTTCAGCAAGCTTCGGAAACCTCCGGTAGCATTCAGCAAGCTTCAGAAACCTCCTAAGGCTTCCAGAAACCCACGAAAACCCCCAGAAGCCTTTTAGCGAGCTCTGGGAACCTTCATCAGCCTTCGGCGACCTTAGGAAATCTCCGACAGCATTCAGTGACCTTCAGGAACTCACAGCAGCCTTCGGTACTCTCTTCTATCAAAGAAAATTTGATGCAATAACTTGTGAAATTGGCGAACAAGGAATACAGTCTAAAATCACGACCCTAGAAGTCCATAATATTAGACTAGGGGACTAATGATGATATATACCTCACCTTCGATGACGTTGCGCGACCAAGTTCATAAATCTCTCTGACATTTTCTCTTACCACAGAGCTCCACTCAAAAAGGTTATACATGCAATCTCTCTCCCCAAAGCTCAGGACGTGAGGTAAAAACTCTCCAACTAAACTATATGGGCATTAAAATCCCAAGGTATGCACTAAAACCATGATCTTTTATATTTTGCCTAAAGGTGTATATAGCTTGTATAATGGTCACCTACGTGATAGTCTAAACCATATACCACAGCTCACCCACGGCTCAATTCGTAAGGCATAAGCCTCATAAATTACCAACCCTTAAAAGTATCGACATACTGAAATATTCCCCGTCAAGA
>CM067171.1:77619081-77685750 GCA_034093135.1 Erigeron breviscapus | reverse complement strand
TGAGGTGGGGGCTGTGCAGAAGCAGGAGCAACAAATGGTAGATTACCAAGCCCTTTAAGAACATTGTTCAGTTGTAAATCAGTTGGACTCTCAGATTCTGTTTCAGAATCCAAGTCCGTTTCTATTTGGGAATCATACTTAATAGGCGGTGGGAGTTGGTGAATTTGGGGGTGAAGAAATTGAAGTGAAGGATTAATACCGGCTGTAACATAGGCAGGATTAGTGCCCGGTGGAAAAATTGGATGTTGATGAAATGGAGGTGGTGGAACATAAGGATTAATATCTCTGTTCTGGTTGAATTTGGATTTCTGGGGGAGGAGGAGGGGCGTTTGCGAGGATGGTGGCTGGCTCAGAATCAGATTGATTCGCCTCCAATAATCCCTCGTCAAACTCAAAATCAGCAAGAGAATCGAGATTCTCCTGAGGTAGCTCATCGTCATCCCAGAAAGCATTCACTTTTACAATCTGGTCAGATATGCTCTGGTTTGGGTCACTAGTACCCTCACCAGATTCTGGTTCAACATCTGCAGAAGCAGGTGCATCGTTACCAGATTCAATGATTGGCTCAACCGTAGTATCATCGCCAGGGACAGTAGATTCAGAGACTGGAACACGAATGATGTTCAGAAACTTATCTTTAGGTCGACTAACGGGTCCCACATTCTTTTGTGGCCCACTTAGTGACCTTTCTGAACCAGCTAGTGTGGCTGAAACAGTTTTATTAAATACCTGAAGCATAGCAGTGGATAGTTCAGGCTCATTTTTCAGCAGTGGATGCCTTTGAGAAATCTCTGCTGTATTCTGGTACTGAAGCTTCAGGTCCAGCTTGATTATAAGCTTCACCAAGAATATCCATGAAACATAAGCTTAGAAATCTTGGAAAGGCGATATGCAGACTTCTCTTTCCTTTTAATTTTGTAATCAGCTGAGAAAAGAGAATCTCAGCAAAGTCTGCTTGTATCCCATTCCAAATATAATACCCCATCTCAACTTGGGGTAATGAAAGTTGGTCCAACCCTCCATGGTTGCCACCAAGACTTTCCATAATCTGGGTCCAGAAGAACCTCCAGCAATTGCCAAATCCAGACATAAATGTGTCCGGAGGTCTTCAGATTACCATCAGCATCCTCCATATCGCCATGACCGGTGGCGACTAGAACTTCCTGAAATTGACTCCTTTGAGTCGTTTAGCAAATACCTGGGAAGGTTTGAGGTAGTTCAGATGAAGGGAATTTCTGAACCCCTCAAAAGTGATGACACACTGCTTGGTGCCCTCATTGAGAGTGAAGGAGATGGATTGTTCATCTTTGCTCACCACAGCAGTATACCAGAATTCAAGCAAGTATCGATGATACAATGCCTGAGGATTAGCGGTCAGAGCATAATGGAAAGGGGATTGCTCCCAAAAATTATTAATTCTTCCCATTAGTGTTTTGGATTTCACATTTAATTGAGCCAAGAAATTGCTCATGTTAAATCGGATTTGAGAAGGAGTGAAATTCTTTGGCCATGTGGCAGATGTTTTCACAACATCAGATGGAGTATATTCGAAGTTGATGAGCGATTTGTGTTGTGAAGAAGATGATGATTTAGACATTTTTAAGAATCGAAAAGTTGAAAGTGAAAAGAATATGAAGAGTTAAGGAATTTGAGAGTAAATATGAGAGAGATTGATGATTGGGAAGTAAATGAAAAACGAAGTAAATGAAAGAATGAAAAGGAATTTGAATTTAAGATGGAATATAAAGTGATTTTCCAATTAAAAACAATTTCTGGGGTCAAGTCCGCATTCAATGCAGAGACGTTTGAGTGACCCCACCCTGCAACACTTTTTCAGAAAAAGTACTCATTTATTTCCCTTTTACGGCGCAACTTGTGTGACACATAAGCATGACCAACGTAAGTTAAAAACATAGTATGCAGTAGGCCACGTGTACACACAATTGACCAAGTATCAAAAATATCTTGAAAGGATTGTTGTCTTTCAGTGATGACAAAATAAATTCTGAGCATGGTCAGTTCCAAAGAGATCTGAACCATCTCAGTTAATAAAATTCAACTGAAATATTTTGATTTTCTGAAGTGCTTCAGTTAAATACGTTTTTCTGAGTAAAAAGGTTCCCCCTCAAAATGAAGGTTTATTTTAAAGTTTGAAAAATATTTAACATTCCCCCTGAAGTGATGATCCATGAATTAATAAGTGCCAAGATAGTATCACAAAGGCGTTCGATAGTTAGGCGAGCAAAAATTACATGGATCGCTCAGACTGGTGAACCAGATCAGTGTCACTGAGGCGTTCATAACAGATTACCAGTCTAAGGATTTAACATACCCAACTCACTGACCAGATGTTTAAAGGTTTTGACATCTAAAGGTTTGTAAAAACATCAGCGAGTTGCTTATCAGTGGGAATAAGTGCAATTCAATATCTCCTTTCAGAATATGATCACGAATGAAATGATACCTGAGATCGATGTGCTTGGTTTTCGAGTGCATCACAGGATTGTGAGATATGGCAATGGCACTAGTGTTATCACAAAGATTGGAGTCTTTGTGTAAGTAACACCATAATCAGTCAGCTGGTTTTTCATCCATTAGAATCTGAGCACAACAACTTGCTGCAGAAATGTACTCAGCTTCTGCAGTGGATAGTGATACTGCAGTCTGCTTCTTACTGGTCCAGCTTACTAATTTGCCACCAAGGAAATGACACCCACCTGTGGTACTTTTCTTGTCTATCTTACAACCTGCATGATCAGAATCTGAATAACCCATTAGATCTAGACTAGAGCCTTTGGGATACCAAAGACCCAGTCTGGGGACACCTTTAAGGTATTTGAAGATCCTTTTAACAGCATTTGCATGTGCTTCTCTGGGATCAGACTGAAATCTAGCACAAAGGCATGTTGCAAACATTATGTCTGGTCTACTTGCAGTTAAATACATCAGTGAACCTACCATACCACGATATTTTGTATG
Source organism: Erigeron breviscapus (assembly GCA_034093135.1). Classification (NCBI taxonomy): domain Eukaryota; kingdom Viridiplantae; phylum Streptophyta; class Magnoliopsida; order Asterales; family Asteraceae; genus Erigeron; species Erigeron breviscapus. The sequence goes on along the minus strand of CM067171.1, from coordinate 77,682,771 downwards.
GTCCACTGGTTTTCCATGTGGATCAGAATCCAAAGTTAATGGAGCAGAAATAGGAGTATCTTTTGATGAGACTGAATCAAATTGATATTTCTTTAATAATCTCTGACATATTTTTCCTGGTTTATGAAAATACCATCTTCAGTTTGTTTAACTTGAAGTCCCAGAAAATATGTCAGTTCACCCATCATACTCATTTCATACTCAGAAGACATGATTTTAGAAAAATTTTCACACATCTTCTCATTTGTAGAACCAAACACAATATCATCAACATAAATTTGTACTAAAAGGATATCACTTTTATCATGCAATATGAACAAAGTGTTATCAATTGCACCACGTTTAAAATCATTTTTAAGAAGATGTTTAGTAAGAGTATCATACCAGGCTCTGGGTGCTTGTCTCAGACCATATAAGGCTTTGTTCAGTCTCTACACCCAATGTGGTTTTTCTTCATTAATGAACCCTGGTGGTTGATACACATAAACGACTTCTTCTAGTTCTCCATTCAGGAATGCACTTTTGACATCCATTTGATAGACTTTAAACTGATGATGAGCTGCAAAAGCTAAGAATATTCTTATAGCTTCAAGCCTAGCAACTGGTGCAAAAGTTTCATCAAAATCTATTCCCTCTTCTTGTGCATATCCTTTTGCAACAAGTCTTGCTTTGTTTCTGATGATATGACCATCTTCATCCATCTTGTTTCTGAAGACCCATCTTGTCCCAATTGGTTCCTTCTTCAGGTTACTGGGACAAGGAACGAGTTTCCATACATCGTTTCTTTTAAACTGGTTGAGCTCATCTTGCATGGCTTCAACCCAGCTTGGGTCTTGCATAGCCTCGTCAATCTTCTTGGGTTCAATTAGAGATAAGAAGCTGACATTTAAGCATTGATCGCTTGTGGCTCTTCTGGTCTGAACCCCTCTACTGGACTCTCCAATAATTTGCTCGATTGGATGTGCTTTTTGTCCATTTAGAGTATTGACCAGGATGAACAATGATATCAGTGCAAGAACTTCTCTGAGTAACTTCAGGAGGAGCTTCAGAAAATACATCTTCAGCTTCTTCTTCTTCCTGCAGATCATGACTTGCATCATGAAATTCTTCAGATTGAGGTTGCTCAGTGGAGCCTGATATCAGAGGAGAAGCATCATGTACATCTGATCCAATAGTCAGTTCAGAAGGTAGTTTGAAACTGACTGGAGGATAAAATGGAATGTTGCTAGGCTTGTTTACTACTGGTTCTGAACGGAGATGTTCAGAAGCAGGTTCAGGTGACTGATCAGTTTCAGCAATAGATCAGAATCACCAAAACTTATTGGACTTTCTGAGGGTGGTACAGGAATGGAATTTTTAAAGATTGCAGAATTGGATTCATCAAAGGTAACATGAATTGACTCATCAACCTTTTCAAGTCTCTTATTAAAGACTCTAAAGGCTTTGCGATTTGATGAATATCCTAGGAAGTATCCTTCATCAGCTTTTGCATCAAATTTTCCAAGCTGAATTGAATCATTCAGAATGTATACTGGACACCCAAATACATGGAAGTATCCAATATTAGGCTTTCTATTTCTGAGTACTTCATAGGAGGTCTTCTTGTGTCTTTTGACATAAACAGATCTGTTCTGAGTGTAGCAGGCAGTTGCAACAGCTTCAGCCCAGAAATTCTTGGGAAGACCAGATTCATTCAACATACTTCTAGCAGCTTCAATCAGCGTACGATTCTTTCTTTCTACAACACCATTCTGCTCTGGTGTGTGAGCTGAAGAGAAGTTCTGAGATATGCCAGTTTCAGTGCAGAAGGACTCCAGAGTAGCATTTCTGAATTCAGTGCCATTGTCACTTCTGAGCTGACAAACTTTTCGCTTGTGCTTGAGCTCAATTTGTTTGATGAGAGCAATGATTTCAGCAGCAGCTTCACTTTTGGACCTGAGGAAAATCACCAGCAGTATCTTGAATATTCATCAACGATAACAAGGGTGTACTTCTTTCCTGCTCTTGTCTGAACATTCACTGGTCCAAAAAGGTCTATGTGAAGCATGTGAAGAGGTTCAACTATACTAAAGCTTTGTTTTGTCTTGAATGAAGCTCTTTTCTGCTTACCCATTTCACAACCTGGACATGGCTTGTCTTTATTGAAAGACATAGAGGGTATCTCATCAACAAGTTGTTTTCTAGACAACTTATTAATATTTTTGAAGTTCAGATGGGATAATCTCTTGTGCCACAGCCAGTTTGTGTCTTCATCTGCCTTTGAGTAGAAACATTGTTCAGTGGTAGAAGGATTCATATCATGACATAAATGTTTCCCTTCCTTGGTGCAATCAGTACCACCTTTCCATCTCTGTTGAATATGGTGCCTTGTGAAATATCAAATAAAACCTTGAAGCCATCATCACACAGTTGACTGACACTGATCAGGTTATATTTCAAATCGTTCACATATGCAACACGTGTGAATTTGACTTGACCATTATTCACCACACCATATCCCTCAGTTTTTCCATACCATCATTTCCAAAAACTATTGAGGGCCCCTCTTGCACCCTATATTCCTCTAGTAGGGTCTGATAACCAGTCATGGTTCGGCCAGCAGCACTGTCCAGAAACCATATATTCTTCTTTCGGTCTCCCTGCACACAAACAAAGATTAGTTCCTTTTGGGAACCCATCTCTGGATGGGTTCACTAGACTCTCCCTTAGCAGTCTCAGATTTCTTTGGTTCATAAGGAACAGAAGGATCAAAGGGATTTCAGTCATTATTTCAGATGACAGAAAAATAGTTGGTTTGATGGGGTTTTCAACCTTTTTCTTTTCAGATTTCTGCTTGATTTGCTTAGAAAAAGGTTTTGTATTTTGTTTAGGTTGAAGAGGAGGAGTTTCAACATTTTTTAAACGTGCATTACAACTCTGCACTTGTCTAGCCAATAGTTGAAATTGACTTTCTAACCTTAACAAAATTGATTCTTCATTAGACACCTGAGCCTTACCTGAATCTGAGGTAGATGGCTCAGTGGGGGAGATATTTTTCTTCTTCTTTAGGTCTTTAGGAACCTTAGATGAAGTCTGAGGGGATGGCTTTTTGGATTTAGCCAACCTTTCTGAAACAGTTGTCTGAGTTGTTTCAGATTTACCCTCAGATTGTTCCTGGGCTTTATTAGTTACAGTTTTCTGCTTGCCAACTTTAGGGGGGAAAATTTCAGGCTTCATTTCCTTTGGAAGTGCATCTAAATCAGTGATTATGGATGCCAAATGAAGATCACCAGACTCATATGCTGCTCTTTGTGATGCAAAAGTATTTTTAATTGCAGCATCTGGCCTTGGTGCTTTCATCCAAGATTTAATAATTGCTTGTTCTTTTAAGGATAGATTTTAATTCTTCCTTTTCCAATTCTAAAGTTGCAACCATAGACTGATAACTTTTTAGAGCCAAATGAACATCTTTCAGTTCTTTCAGTCTGGCATGACTGGCGTTTAGTTCAGAAGCATTATTTTCAAACATTTTTAGGCTTTCTGAACGCACTGTCTCAACAAATGAGATGTCAGCCTCTAAAGAACCAAAAGGTCCAGTTTGTGTTCCTCATTCTTTTCAAAGCCAAAATTACTGACCTTTTTCATTACAATATCCACCCAGCGACTAGATTCAACATCGGATTTGACCAAATGACCTTGATCTTCTTGTGCCATGAAACACATGTCCCTAACTTCTTCTTCATCATCAGATGATTCATCAGATTCTTCCCATTTTTCAGTTTTGGCAATCATACAACTGTTGCTTGAGTTGTCTTGTGCCAGAAGAGCCATATGTGCCTTTAACTTCTTGTATTTGGCCTTATAGCTGTCATCAGATTTCTGAAAAATAGAATGGTTAGGAGCAGATTGTGATGATGATGGTTGACTAGATCTGCATTCCTTCATGAAATGTCCTTTCTTGCCACATTTAAAGCATTCAAGATTAGACTTGTCAATAGAAGCGCTGGAAGCAAAAGGTTTGCCAGCTCGATTTGATTTGGCCTAAAAACGATTGAACGTTTTAGCCAGCATGGCAACCAGATCATCATTGTCATCCTCATTACAATCATGAGTAACATTACCAGAGACACCAGTTTTTAACATTTCAGAAACCATCTTCTTCATCGAGTCAGAAATGTCACTCTCAAAAGATAGTAGAGCAGTACTATGTGGTTCAGAATACTGAACCATACCAGAACTGGTAGAAACATGATTCTTGGCATCCTGCTCAGCCAAAGCTCTCTCAGCTTTGTTCTCTTCAGTATATCTGAAGGCTCCATAAAGGGAAGCAAGAGTGTGACTGTGCAAAGTTTTGCCTTGTCTCAAGACCAAGATTAAATTTTCCCATTTAGAAGGTAAAATGTCACAAAAATTTCCAACAGAATTTCTTTATCTTTGGTAACACCCAGGGCTTTCAGTTGATTTACCAGATTTGTAAATCTGATGTAAGTTTGAGTTAAAGTTTCCCCAGGGACAGCAAAGAAAGACTCGTATCTTTTGTTTAAAGCAACTTTTCTTGTGACAATTGTCTCATTTGTGCCTTCAAACTGTGTCATTAGTTCCTCCCACATTAATTTGGAATTTTCAAGTAAAACAAGAGTGGGCATAAGGGTTTCAGGAACTTCATATAAAATCATATTTTGTAACTTAGTGTCAAGGTCTACAAGTCTATGATCTTCCTCAGAACAATGATCCTTCTCCTTAGGTGACTGCCTAGGAGTCCCATCGGTATTTCTGACAACAGTAGAAGCATTCATGGGGACAAAGGGTCCTTCTTTTAAGATATCGGGTAAGTGTCTTTCAACACCAGCAATATACTTTAGCATGCATGCTTTCCATGTTTGAAAGTTTTCACTGTTCCCATCAAACTTGGGAACAGGATTATTTGGAAAGTGTACGTGTACATTATGCGATGGTATATTGTTGTTGATGATAGGGGTGTAGGTGGTGTAGTGTTATTAGGGTCAGGACGTTCTTGTTGAAAGTCAGCCATCTATGCAGATCAAAGGTTAAAGAATTGATATAATTCAACCTTGCTGCTCTGATACCAATTGTTAGTCCCAAATAAAGATGATTAACTAAACCCGACTGGCAAGTACAACTGATCTTGATGGACAAGTTCAGTTTACGATCCAGATATGGATAACAAGAAACAATTGACTTAAGGTAAAATCCACGAACTAAATGGCAGAAACTATATAAAGATATATATAAGTATAATCAAGTATGTAGCATTGAGACACGTTGTTTCCTTTCTAATGTATTTGATTTATTGATATATAAACAAATACAAGGATTGTTGCGGAACAAAGATAAACACCCAAGTGTAAGTATCTAAACAATCCCGAAAAAAACAAGTGATCTAAATAACTTGGAAATACTCGTAAGTTTACTTAGAGTATATCTCACAAGTTGCAATGCTAAAGTTTCAAGACCTTTGCAAGTTGTGAGAAGACTTTGTATTTATAGACCAAGTCCATGATGATGTGGACAAGATCGTACAAATGTGGTTGTGAGCATTTAAGGAATTAAACCTAATTCCTTACATGCTCATACTAGGAAGAGTATATAAGTCAGTTGATGTGACTTATAATACTATGTTCCAAACCTATACTTTTACCTTATAAATCTATTAACTGGATAACGGTATGTAAAGTAAAAAGTCTTCCTCGTAATCAGTGTAAAGTGTTGTAAATACTTTACACTGAGATGCTTCAGTCTTCGATCTGGTAGAATCACTCTTTGCCCGCTTCTGAGATGATTCTCTTCTTCATACTTCAGTCTTTGACTTCAGAATGAATGCTTCAGATTTATCTTGATCAGAACTGAAGTGAAGCTTCAGTGAAGTAATTCTGATACGGCTCAGAATTCTGTACAAACGTTTTCACTGAACTTCAAGCTATTTCTGAACAAATTATACTTGGTCGATTTCCGACCTAACACAAAGAAAGAAGAAAAGGACTAGACGATGAACCTTCACAAAACTGCACTAAAGGGGAGATTGTTAGCTTTAATTATTTTGTTAGTGCAAGTTTTGTAATTATGTAATAGAATAGTCCTTGATTTAATGTAGTAAGTATGGAAGGTATGTATCAATATACCAAAGTATATTGTACACAGGATAGTTGTAGAGGGGGGTGAATACAACTTTTCTCGAACTTTACAAACTTTTAAGCAACGTTTTAAGACTCAAAATACTTAATGCATGTAAAGAACAATAATCATTAAAACAGTAAAGCAGTAGAAAATAAAAGCATTCTTGAACACAGATTGCGGTTTTCAAATGTAACTCTTTATTAAGAAATAATCTATACAAAGAATTACAGGGTTGTTGCGGAATAAAGATAGCCTACAAATATCTAAACAACCCTATGAAATGACAAACAACAATCAATAAGTTTCAGCTCAAGAGAGTCAGCCCAAGCTGATCTCGTACAGACTAAGCTGTGTATAAGAGTAGAGAAACTTTGTGTGAAGAATGATTCTCAGGAAAATGCCACCCATATGCATACAAGGAGTGTTGCTTTTATAGGCGAAAGCTCCTCGTCACTTGGTGTCCAAATCAACCACGTAGTCTTCTTGTATTGGACGATCAGAAGAATAAACAATCGTGCCTTCATCGTACTTGTGGTCCCCCACGTACAGCTGCACATTCTTCATCGTCCAATAAGAGTATGAACACGCATATGTAAACAACCACCAACCTGGATACTAGGAATATTCCTAGTCACGTCATAGTCCTTATCTTCAATCCAGGTTGTTATCTTCACTTGATTGTTGACACAGATTGGGCGGTTTGTCACGGCACCAATCTGCCTAAGTATTTCCAAGCTGACTGCTAGTTCCAATCTGTCTTCCACTAACAGTTTGGTCCTCTATCTTCAATCCTCCTCTTCGACTTGGATTGAATGCTTTAATGTTGTTGATGCAGCTTGAATAACACTTGCTTCCATATAGTATTACAATTATGAACATGAAGCGTGATCTGGGTCAGTTACATATCGCAAGCTGTGTCAGCTTAGTCTGACCCAGATCAGATTACAAGAACCAAAAGATTACTAAGTGTTTATAGGTTAGATTTGTCATCATTAAATTTACAACAAACATTGGGACTCACAATCTCCCCCTATTTGATGATGACAAAACCTAACTACACTTTTAACATACAACTTACAAAGAATCAAAGAAAAATATGACTAACAGTTTGTGACCCTTTGAATCTTTTGGGTTCTTTTCAATCTGATATGAAATTATAACAAGACAACTGAATTTGTACAACTACTTGTATATTAGAGAAATACAAAGTGTTACAATAAGACTCTATTCCCCAATTAATTCTACAGTTTCTTGTTTAACTTCAAAAGATGGAGCAATCGTCACATCTACCTTCCTATCTAGTCCTTCATTAATAAGGAACTGCTCATACCCATTACCTTGTTCATTGAAAGCAAAACAAAATCTGTACAAGGTAAAAAGGTGCATAGTTGGTACCTCGTTTAGCTCAGCAGTTCTTTGGAATACAAGATTCCCTTTTGTATCCACAAAATACATGCCATGTTCAGGTTCAGTAATATGCATTCCACTTCTTGTATTTTCCACACCAGCAGGTAGAGACAGATTAAGATGACTTAGAAGTCTGTCTAGAGCATCAGTAGATAATAACCCAAGAAACTCTGAAGGGTTCAAATTTCTGAGGAAGTCTGTGTGATCACCTTCAGGAGCTTCGAGCCTAACATTTCTTTTCCTCTTCTTCTTGAGTGGCTCTTCTGACTCATCTTCATCATCCAAATCATATGCTCTTGGTCTTGGAAGACCAGTGATATCAATTTTGTATTTCACAATAGCAGCCAACCTCTTCTCAATGGCTTCCAAGACAGCCTCTTTGTGGATTCCAGGCATACCAGTGATGTGGTCATGCAACTCAACCCATTCTGTATAACCTAGATCAAGCAGCTTGTCAAGATCATAGGTTTCCCAGTTAGATTCAAAACCTTTCCTTGTAAGCCTTATGCTTGGAATGCTTTTCCTTTTCGTCTTTTCAAAATAACCTGATGGATTGGTTCTGGATGCCTTCTATAATGGATATTTTCAGTTACCTATCTTTTCTCCAAGGCATCAAACCAACTATGGGCTTTCACACTCTGCCCCACATCTCTAACTTTCTGTGATGGTTTTGAGTGAACCACCATTTTCCTCTTTTCTTTGCCTTTGCTTACAACTTTCTTTTTAGTACCAATGGCTGCAAGATCTTCTTCATCTTCTTTATTCAATTGTTCTTGAACAGCCTTGGCAATTTCAGAATCAGACTTAGTTGCAGCAACTCTTTCTCTTTCTAGTCTGTCTTCCACTACCAACTTATAAGCCTGTTTAAGTGTCATTTTGAGTCCAGGTGCATTTTGAGCAGCCAGCTCCCAATCTTTTTCTTCTTGGGTCAAGACTTTCAAACCACTTGACCCAGCTTTAGTTTTCCTTTTCTTCAATTGAAACTGAGACAGAGTGACTGTGTCATCACTTGAAGAAGATTCAATGTTTACTTCTTTGGGAGCTGTGTCAGTTTGCACAGCTTGTTCAGGCACAGCTTGCACAGGGTCAGCTTGGATAGACTTCATCTTTCGTTTCAATTTTTCAACTCCAACATCCTTCCTTATATCTTTTTCAACCACAACTTCCTTCCTTATTCCTCCAGTTACTTTTTCAACACCATCAGTGGTCTCCCCTTCAATTGTATCACTCTCCTTTTCAACTTCTTCATTCACATTCTTTGTACCACCAGACTCAGATTCTGGTATTTTATCTCTTCTTCCTTACCAACCACATTAGAACCATACACAATTATCCTCCTATCAGCCTGGTTATTTCTTTGTCTCACCCTTTCAAAATAAGCTTCAATGTCCTTGTCCACCTCAGCTCTTTGCCTTTCAATTTCTGCTTTATTCATTTCACTTCTCTTTTTCTTAGAAGTGGAGCCCTTCTCCCCCTTGGTATGATCCTTCTCCCCCTTTTGTCATCATCACCAGGAAAAGAACTCACAGGAGTGGCAAAGAAGTCTGGAATTCGATTGTTAAGGACATCAATCTTTACATTTGTAAGACAGCAGGCTCTTCTCAATTCAGCAAAATCATTATGGAGGAGTGCAACCTTGTTCTTGAAACTAGTTGAGGCTTCAATCAAATCCTTCTTGAAATCTGCCTGTGACTTATTAGCAGCTTGAAGCTCAACAGTTACTTTCCTTGTGAATCTGGTTGCAGCATTTTCGATCTGACCCAGAGTCCCTTTGTTCCTTTCCATTTCTTCATTGATTTTCTTAGTTAGACTTTCAAGGGACTCTGTCAGCTTCTCTTGGTTCTTTTTCATAAGGTCAACTGCTTTCACAACACTCTCTTTAAGTGCAGTCTGTTCCTTAGACATTTTATCCACCTTCTTATCCGTCAATTCTTGATCCTTTTGGATCTTTTCCAAGCATTCAGTCAGCTTTGAGTTCTCAACCTTGTGAGTTGATATGACCTCAGTGAGCTGACCCACCACATCTGAAAATGAGAATGTGGGAGCTTGGGAAGGACTTGCAGTTGGCTTAAAAGCCACTGACTCTGGAAAGAGCAGCCTGCAATCCTTAATTTGGTCAATTGGGGAATATAGAAGGGGGTGGAGGTGTAAGGAGTCTTGGAACATTTGCTCATGAGAGTGAGTCTCATGAGTGGATCTGTCAGAATTGATAATGAGTTGATCAGCCTGAGAAAGATTGACATTTGATTCAGGCTGATGGCTAATGGGAATTGGTTGATCTTGATGATGATCAACCCCTCCACTAGCAACTTCCATCAAATCATCCCTTGAGGATGGATGGGCAAACTCATCATCGAATGAAGAGTCACTTCCGGAGATAGTGACTATGTTCTCATTGACATCGTGAGGACCATCAATGGTTCCCCTTGCTGCACAAGGGGCTGACATGACTGCCTTAAAGACAGCCAAGTAACCTATAGAGTCCCTCTGTCCAAGGACAGATGCAGACACAGACTTTGCAGGTGTAATGTTAAGGGTAGAGGATTGCCCTTCAACAATGGTGTGTTGTTGCACCAAAGTATCATGAGGGAGAATTGTGGCCTGTACCTCTTCTTGTGACATAGAAGAGGCATTGGCAGCCAGTGCAGACTCAGAGTGTATTAAGAGAGTCTGATCATCTTTGGAAAGAGCAGCAGTGTCACCTTGGCGTTCGATACTACTCTCCTTTGTCTGACCATCCTCAGATTGTACGTGCACAGACTCTGACTCTTGGATCTGGGCTAGATCCATTGTTATCCCTTTAATGATATCATCAACCTTTTGGGAGGCTGATGATGGCGATTTCGGCACAGACTCAGTATGACCTTGGGAGGAGTCTTTGTTTCAATACCTTCACCCTGTTTGGAGGGTTGGGTAGATACGGTTGTCCCTTTTATCTCGTCTACACCCTTTTGGGAGAGTGTAGATGGGCGAGGTGAATTCGGTATGTCAGCTTGGGTATCAGGGACAGCTTCGGAACGTTCCTCAGCTTCCACTGAACCAGGTGGGACTTCTAATGGTTTTGGAGTTGAAATTTTACCCACCAAAGCTGACACAGATTTCCTTGTGGATCTTTTCTTTTTCACAATGCGAGGCACTAAGTCCTCAACACTGGGTTGTTTTGAAGCTGATTTGAATTGGAGTGAGGGTGCGGCTAGAGTGGCTGATGATGTGGCCAACCCTTCACCCTCTTTTGAAGGAGAAGAATGCATAGATCCAGAAGAGTTTGAGGGTTCAGAAGCATGTGTACCTGGGTCCCCCTGATTGGCAGATTGAGTGTCAGACCCAGATCGCGTCGAAGAAGGGACAGCTTCCCTTAATGCTTCTTGTTTCTCCTCTCTTCTCCTGCAAAAATCAAGGTAAATCTGCATTGCTCGGGTTAGACCCTGCACAGATACCTTAGGACTGTTGAAAATGTTAGAATTTATGGACTTGCACTCTACAGTCTGACCAGTTGCCAGGCTGTAATCATTATCAAGGATAGCTTCAATAATGAGTGCAAGAATCCTACCATAGGGTATGGTAAGACTCTTTTTATTTACACGCTCAACAAGGTCCTTAAAGATTAAAGCAGCAAAATCTATTTTGGTCATAGTGACCATTGCATGAAAAATTTGCAACTCTAGGACATTAGGCTGATCAAAGCTGCCTGCCTTTACTTGTAAAGTTTTTGAAATTGTGCTCAATAAGTAATTCCAAATACCAGTTAAATGTTTCATTTTAACAACTGAAGCCAGTGGACCAGTATATCCAACTTCTTGTAAAACATTTTTGGCTTCAGCATGAGACACAACAGGATCATATTCATCATCAGGCATATATGACAGCTCAAATGCAAACTTAAGCCTTTCGTAAGAAATGTATACCTTTTTCTTACCGTTTAGGACTGAGCCATAGATTGCAGCATCTCCCTTCTTGTTTTGTTTCACAACACAGCTTGCCCAAAATTCACACAGGAGATCTTGAAACACCCAATCTGGTTTCTCAATCATTACTTTCCCAAACGGATGATACCACATGAAAGTAATAATCTCATCATATCCTTTTGCCCATGAGGGAGGATGAATATTAGCATAAACCAGACTTCCAATCTTGATTTTACCAGTATCAAGATCGGAGGGAACAACAACTACCTTATCTCCAACCACATAAGGAGATAACTTATTTGCACTGATTGGAGTTGGAAAATGATTTTCAGATTCAGAAGAAGATTGAGAATTATTTGATGATGATGCCATTTTGAAAACAAATTTAGAAGAAATTAAATTTAATAAAACAGTAATTAGATTAGAGAGAAAAAGAATTGATTTTATGAAAATATGAATAAGTGATTTAAAATTTGAGGAGGTCATTGTTTCAATACCTTCACCCTGTTTGGAGGGTTGGGTAGATAGTTGTCCCTTTTATCTCGTCTACACCCTTTTGGGAGAGTGTAGATGGGCGAGGTGAATTCGGTATGTCAGCTTGGGTATCAGGGACAGCTTCGGAAAGTTCCTCAGCTTCCACTGAACCAGGTGGGACTTCTAATGGTTTTGGAGTTGAAATTTTACCACCAAAGCTGACACAGATTTCCTTGTGGATCTTTTCTTTTTCACAATGCGAGGCACTAAGTCCTCAACACTGGGTTGTTTTGAAGCTGATTTGAATTGAGTGAGGGTGCGGCTAGTGGCTGATGATGTGGCCAACCCTTCACCCTCTTTTGAAGGAGAAAAATGCATAGATCCAGAAGAGTTTGAGGGTTCAGAAGCATGTGTACCTGGGTCCCCCTGATTGGCAGATTGAGTGTCAGACCCAGATCGCGTCGAAGAAGGGACAGCTTCCCTTAATGCTTCTTGTTCCTCCTCTCTTCTCCTGCAAAAATCAAGGTAAATCTGCATTGCTCGGGTTAGACCCTGCACAGATACCTTAGGACTGTTGAAAATGTTAGAATTTATGGACTTGCACTCTACAGTCTGACCAGTTGCCAGGCTGTAATCATTATCAAGGATAGCTTCAATAATGAGTGCAAGAATCCTACCATAGGGTATGGTAAGACTCTTTTTATTTACACGCTCAACAAGGTCCTTAAAGATTAAAGCAGCAAAATCTATTTTGGTCATAGTGACCATTGCATGAAAAATTTGCAACTCTAGGACATTAGGCTGATCAAAGCTGCCTGCCTTTACTTGTAAAGTTTTTGAAATTGTGCTCAATAAGTAATTCCAAATACCAGTTAAATGTTTCATTTTAACAACTGAAGCCAGTGGACCATATATCCAACTTCTTGTAAAACATTTTTTGGCTTCAGCATGAGACACAACAGGATCATATTCATCATCAGGCATATATGACAGCTCAAATGCAGACTTAAGCCTTTCGTAAGAAATGTATAACTTTTTCTTACCGTTTAGGACTGAGCCATAGATTGCAGCATCTCCCTTCTTGTTTTGTTTCACAACACAGCTTGCCCAAAATTCACACAGGAGATCTTGAAACACCCAATCTGGTTTTTCAATCATTACTTTCCCAAACGGATGATACCACATGAAAGTAACAATCTCATCATATCCTTTTGCCCATGAGGGAGGATGAATATTAGCATAAACCAGACTTCCAATCTTGATTTTACCAGTATCAAGATCGGAGGGAACAACAACTACCTTATCTCCAACCACATAAGGAGATAACTTATTTGCACTGATTGGAGTTGGAAAATGATTTTCAGATTCAGAAGAAGATTGAGAATTATTTGATGATGATGCCATTTTGAAAACAAATTTAGAAGAAAGTAAATTTAATAAAACAGTAATTAGATTAGAGAGAAAAAGAATTGATTTTATGAAAATATGAATAAGTGATTTGAAATTTAGGTTAGATTGATTGTTTTATTCAACCCAAAATATCTGATTTGGAAATAGTGGAGAGAGAAAGATTTTGATTGGATGAACAACAAGTAGTGGTGGTACTTTTTCAGTAACCGGTATGGTCCACTACACGTGTCGCATCCCAATAGGATCAATACGTAAGCTAAATAAAATAATGAAACAAATTAAATGCACTGAGATATTTAATAACAAAAGTAACGACGAAGCTGGGTCAGACTCAGCTTACTCACTTTTACTTGATAAACATCAAGTATAAAAGAGTAGTCTGTGTCAGACACAGCTTGCCCTCAAAATTTTAGTAAAACTCTAAGGGGTCAGATTTGCTATTACTTAGCTCACTACATTTTACAAATTAAGCATACCTAGCTTACATATAAGGTAGTTAAACCTTGATTCATCCAATGGCTTTGTGAACAAGTCAGCAAGCTGATTGTCTGTTGGAATGAAATGGAGTTCAACATCTTCTTTCATCACATGATCCCTAATGAAATGATATCTTATATCAATGTGCTTGGTCCTTGAATGAAGTACAGGATTGTTTGAGATTGCTATGGCACTGGTACTGTCACAAAAGATTGGAGTTTTTGTTGCAGTGACACCATAGTCTTGAAGCTGATATTGCATCCAAAGGATTTGAGCAACAGCTTCCAGCAGCAACATACTCAGCTTCTGCAGTAGAAATGGAAACTGAATGCTGCTTCTTACTGGACCAGCTTACAAGTCTATTACCTAGCATTTGACAAGCTCCTGAAGTACTTTTTCTATCAATCTTACAGCCTGCAAAGTCAGAATCTGAATAGCCAATTAGATCAAACCTGAGTCTTTGGGATACCAAAGACCCAGATTGGGACTACCTTTAAGGTATCTAAAGATTCTCTTTACAGCCTTAAGATGAGATTCCTTAGGACTAGCTTGATATCTTGCACAAAGACATACGTAAGCTAAATAAAATAATGAAACAAATTAAACGCACTGAGATATTTAATAACAAAAGTAACGACGAAGCTGGGTCAGACTCAGCTTACTCACTTTTACTTGATAAACATCAAGTATAAAAGAGTAGTCTGTGTCAGACACAGCTTGCCCTCAAAATTTTAGTAAAACTCTAAGGGGTCAGATTTGCTATTACTTAGCTCACTACATTTTACAAATTAAGCATACCTAGCTTACTTATAAGGTAGTTAAACCTTGATTCATCCAATGGCTTTGTGAACAAGTCAGCAAGCTGATTGTCTGTTGGAATGAAATGGAGTTCAACATCTTCTTTCATCACATTATCCCTAATGAAATGATATCTTATATCAATGTGCTTGGTCCTTGAATGAAGTACAGGATTGTTTGAGATTGCTATGGCACTGGTACTGTCACAAAAGATTGGAGTTTTTGTTGCAGTGACACCATAGTCTTGAAGCTGATATTGCATCCAAAGGATTTGAGAGCAACAGCTTCCAGCAGCAACATACTCAGCTTCTGCAGTAGAAATGGAAACTGAATGCTGCTTCTTACTGGACCAGCTTACAAGTCTATTACCTAGCATTTGACAAGCTCCTGAAGTACTTTTTCTATCAATCTTGCAGCCTGCAAAGTCAGAATCTGAATAGCCAATTAGATCAAACCCTGAGTCTTTGGGATACCAAAGACCCAGATTGGGACTACCTTTAAGGTATCTAAAGATTCTCTTTACAGCCTTAAGACGAGATTCCTTAGGACTAGCCTGATATCTTGCACAAAGACATGTAGCAAACATAATATCTGGTCTACTAGCAGTTAAATAAAGTAATGATCCTATCATACCCCTATAAGCTGTGATGTCAACAGATTTGCCATTTTTATCTTCATCCAGCTTATCACCAGTTCCCATAGGAGTTTTCATAGGTGAGCAATTACTAAAACCAAATTTGTTTAAGAGATCTTTAACATACTTTCCTTGGTTTATAAAATTCCATTTTTAGTCTGTTTAACTTGTAAACCCAGAAAATAGTTTAGTTCTCCCATCATGCTCATTTCATACTTTTTAGACATTAATTCTGAAAACTTTTTGCAAAGTCTTTCACTGCTAGAACCAAATATTATATCATCTACATATATTTGTACCAGCAGAATATCACCATTATACTTTCTCACAAACAAAGTCTTGTCAACATTACCTCTTTTGAATTTATTAGCCAATAAGAATTTAGACAAAGTATCATACCATGCCCTTGGAGCTTGCTTTAACCCATAGAGAGCCTTGTCAAGCTTGAATACATGGTCAGGAAACTTTGAATTTTCAAAACCTGGAGGCTGTTCAACATAGACTTCTTCTTCCAACTTTCCATTAAGAAAAGCACTCTTCACATCCATTTGATAGACCTTGAAACCCTTGTGAGCAAAGAAGGCCAAAAACATTCTGATTGCCTCTAATCTTGCCACTGGTGCAAAAGTCTCATCATAATCAATCCATCCTCTTGTCTGTAACCAAGAGCTACCAATCTTGCTTTGTTTCTGGTCACAACTCCCCTTTCATCCATTTTGTTTCTGTAGACCCACTTGGTTCCAATCACAGTCTTGTGATGAGGTCTGGAACAAGTTCCCAAACCTTGTTTCTTTCAAACTGTGTTAGCTCATCTTGCATTGCATTAACCCAAGAGGATCTTCCAGAGCTTCATCAACCTCAGTTGGTTCCATCTTGCTTACAAAGTTGACAAACATGCAGAAGTTGCCTGTTGCCTTTCTTCTTGTTTTCACACCAGAGGGTGGATCACCAATGATTTGGTCAATTGGATGACTCTTTGTCCATCTAGTAACAGGGACAATGGACTGATTCAGATTTGATGGTCCAGCATGATCAGTTTGAGGAAGAGGCTGATCAGCTTGGACAGGAATGGAGGAGTCTGAACCAGTTGAAGAGTCATTAATGGATTCTGAACTATGACTTCAGTAGGAGTAGGATCAGTTTGAGCATCTTCAAAGATTGGAACTTCTTCTTCTTCTTCTAAAAATTGCTCCCCCTGAGTTTGAGCATTATTAGCTCCAACTGGAGGATTTGTTGGAGGCTCATTCTCAGGTACAGCCAGTTCTTCAAAGTTGAAGTCTTCATCTTCAGGAGGAGAGCAAACTGGCTTAGAACAACCTTCATCAATGCTTACATTTACAGAGTTCTCAATTGTTTAGTTCTCTTGTTGTACACTCTGTAGGCTTTCATCATTGTTGCATATCCAAGAAGGATACCTTCATCTGACTTCTCATCGAACTTACCAAGGTGGTCTTTCTGGTTTAGAATATAGCAAGGACTTCCAAACATTCTTAGGAAACCGATCTCAGGTTTTCTCCCCCTAAGAAGTTCATATGCAGTTTTCTGGTGTCTTTTTCACAATGAGGGATCTGTTCTGGGTAAAGCAAGCTGTGTGAATTGCTTCAGCCCAGAAATGAGACTTCGCATTGTTTTGAGCCATCATGGATCTGGCAGCTTCAATAAGAGTTCTGTTTCTTCTTTCTGCAATACCATTTTGTTGAGGAGTTCTAGCAGCTGAGTAGACTTGTGAAATTCCCTTTTCTCTGCAAAAAGAGTTAAGAGTGATATTCTTGAATTCAGTTCCATTATCACTCCTTAACTGCCTAATAGGCCTTTTGTAAAGAATTTCAGCTTGCTTGATGAAATCAATGATTGTGTCAGCAGCATCACTCTTGTGTTTAAGAAAGAAAACCCAGGTGTATCTTGAATGCTCATCAACAATGACCAAGGAGTACCTCATTCCAGTGAATGATGGAGTACTAATTGGTCCAAACAAGTCCATATGAAGCAGATCCAAACAATTATCAATGGTTAAGCAGGTTTTAGACTTAAAGGTAGCTTTATGTTGCTTGCCTTTCTCACAAGCACCACACAGCTTGTCCTTCTCATACTTGATCACTGGAAGACCAGACACCAACTCTTTCTTACACAGCTTGTTGATGTTTTTGAAATTCATATGAGACAACCTTTTATGCCACAACCAATTCAGCTCATCTTGAGACTTTGACATGAAGCAAACTTCTCTTGTGACAGTTGGATTTCTCATGTCAAAAGAATACAAAGACTCATCCCTCTTTGCAATCAGAACCACATTGCCTTCTAAATCAAGAACAATCCCCTTATCAGACCTGAATCTCACCTCATAACCAGCATCACACAACTGACTCATACTAATCAGATTGTGCTTCAAACCATTAACATAAGAGACTCTTCTGAAAGTAAGAGGACCATTCGAAAGAACACCAACACCTTCCGTCTTTCCTTGAGAATCATCTCCAAAAGTAACATTAGGACCAGCGCGAATCCTAAAGTTACATAGCATGGACTTACATCCGGTCATATGCTTGGAACAACCACTGTCCAAGTGCCAGGTGTTATCATCATGACTGCCCTGCATTTGCAATAAGAGATTAGTTCATTCTGGGAACCCATCTGGAGATGGGTTCACCAGAGCTGACCAAAGGGTCTGACTCAGATTGGGTCGTAGAACTTTGACTCTTATCACATTTGGATACCCATTGTTGCTTGATCTGTCCCTTACCAGATTTGAAATTCTTTTTAGCAACAACTAAGGTTTCCTTTTGAACAAAACCTTTGCCTATTCCAGATTTCTGACATTCAGTTCTTAATTTTCTTGATCAACATTTTTGGGATCAGAAACATCTTTAAGAAAATTTGCATCAATTGAAACCTCACTGGTTCTGGACTCAACATATTTGGAAATCATTTTGTCAGAGTCAGATTTAGTGTTATTTGAAATAGACTCAGATTTGGTTTGTGACACACTTCCTTGAGAACCAGACTTCTCATTCTTTAATAACTTAGCCTTTTGTTTTGGAACACTGTGGTCTCTAACTTTCCTTTTCATTCTCCTAGAGTTCTTGTTTGTTTTAATATTGGAATCTGACACAGACTGGGTAATGGTCAGTTTTGACAAGTCAAGACTTTCTTCAGTTTTAACTCAACAACCTTATCAGTCTCAGACACAGCTTCAGCAATGGTTTGGCCAACAATTTCAGGATCACTAAACCCAATACCAGATTTCTGAACCAACTTAATTGGCTTAGAGTTCGTACCTTTGGTTTGGACTTTGGGTGGTGAAGGAGGCTGATAACAAGGCTCCATAGCACATACTTCAGCTATGGCTATGGCCTTGTCATAATCACCATCAAAAATAGCTTGGATCTGATGAGGTATTTGGACATTGACACACTTTGCAACTCTTTTTGAACCAATACACCATGATTCAGTAATTTGTTTAATTTTCAAAAACTTTTCTTCTGCAGTCTTAGCTTCTTTTACTAGAATAGAGTTCAATTGCTTTTGTGCTTTGACTTCAGACTTAAGTTTTTCAATGGTGTGATTTTTGGCACTGACATCAAGTTTCAACATATGAATTTCTTTCTTAAGTTCTTGATTAAAGTGTTTTTGCAAAAGGACCTCATCACCAAGTTTGTTCAGTCTGGACAGTTTATCATAATCAGACATATTAGAGAAAGAAGTTACCTCAGGTGGAGCAGTCTGACTGGTGGATGCCTGGTGAGCTGACTCTGACTGCTGTTGCATACTGGCCAGATCTTCAGCAAATCGTCGAGTAGCTTCTTTAGCCATGTAACATTTGGCATCTTTGTACAACTCATCATCAGATGATGTAGCACTTTCAGCCCAGTCTTTGGCTACCAGACTTTTCTCATTTTTGTTCACCTTCTCAGTCAGCTCAGCTATTTGTGCTTTCAAGGCTTTGTACTTAGTCTTGAGTTTTGAGTATTTTTCACCTCTTCCACCTTTGGCTGGCACAGCTTGAGCAGTTTCTTTGGATCTACAATCACCAGCCATATGTCCAGTTTTGCCACACTTGTAACAAGTGACTTTGGACATATCAAAAGGCTTCTTGGCTCTATCAGCTTGGCCACTTCTTCCCTTTCCTTTAAACTTGTTAAAGGATCTCCTTCTGATCCTTTCAGCCAACATAGCTACCTCATTAGCCAGTTCATCACCATCAGATTTCTCATATTCAGATTCAGCACAAACAGAATTATGGTTAGACATCACAGGATATCATCATTTACATATGGAATGATCTCATTGCTAACAGAATTAGGGTGTTCAGTCATGGAAGCAACAAATGCAGCAGCAGGCTGACTATAAGAATCACCCATAGCTATTAATTTTTCTGCCTCTGAACACTCTTGGTTATGAAGCAAACCAAAGAGTCAAGGGAGATCAAGATCATTGTAAACAGCACTTAATTTAACAGATGAAATATAATTGTTCCATTTAGGAGGTAAAGAATCAAGAAATTTGCTCTTTAAAACACTATTATTCTTATAATTCCAACAGCAGCTAAATCATTAACCAAAGCGTTAAAGCGGGTATGAGTGTCAGTTAAGGATTCATTTCTCAAAGAGAAGAATCTCTCATACTTCCTTGTTAAGGTAGTTATGGTGGACTCCATGGAAGTAGAACAACCCTCAAACATGACAGTCAATGTACCCCACATTTTCTTTGCTGTAGAACACATTTTTATTGAATGATAAAGGTCTTTAGGTACAGCCTGGACAATGAAATTTCTGGCCTTCACGTCCAAGTTAGCCAATCTCCTATCCTCATCCCCCCAATCTGCCTTATCCTTTACTATGGATTTAACTGTGGCAGGAATGGTTGGATGACCTTCCCTAACCACAGCTTCAACCACTACAGTCTGTGTAGGAACATAAGGACCATCCTGAAGGATGTCAGGCATATTGTTATCGATGGATTCAAGGAACAAAGACATTCGACCTTTCCACCCACTGAAATCATCTTTGTCAAACATGGGTGGTCTGGTTGAAGAACCATTATCAATAAAGAGATGACATAAAGCTTTACTATAATGAAAATATGCAAGGATCAAGTCAAGTTAATTCTCAACCACCGCTCTGATACCAATTGATACGTCCCACGGTGTATCAATATACCAAAGTATATTGTACACAGGATAGTTGTAGAGGGGGGTGAATACAACTTTTCTCGAACTTTACAAACTTTTAAGCAACGTTTTAAGACTCAAAATACTTGATGCATGTAAAGAACAAGAATCATTAAAACAGTAAAGCAGTAGAAAATAAAAGCATTCTTGAACACAGATTGCGGTTTTCAAATGTAACTCTTTATTAAGAAATAATCTATACAAAGAATTACAGGGTTGTTGCGGAATAAAGATAGCCTACAAATATCTAAACAACCCTATGAAATGACAAACAACAATCAATAAGTTTCAGCTCAAGAGAGTCAGCCCAAGCTGATCTCGTACAGACTAAGCTGTGTATAAGAGTAGAGAAACTTTGTGTGAAGAATGATTCTCAGGAAAATGCCACCCATATGCATACAAGGAGTGTTGCTTTTATAGGCGAAAGCTCCTCGTCACTTGGTGTCCAAATCAACCACGTAGTCTTCTTGTATTGGACGATCAGAAGAATAAACAATCGTGCCTTCATCGTACTTGTGGTCCCCCACGTACAGCTGCACATTCTTCATCGTCCAATAAGAGTGTAGACACGCATATGTAAACAACCACCAACCTGGATACTAGGAATATTCCTAGTCACGTCATAGTCCTTATCTTCAATCCAGGTTGTTATCTTCACTTTGATTGTTGACACAGATTGGGCGGTTTGTCACGGCACCAATCTGCCTAAGTATTTCCAAGCTGACTGCTAGTTCCAATCTGTCTTCCACTAACAGTTTGGTCCTCTATCTTCAATCCTCCTCTTCGACTTGGATTGAATGCTTTAATGTTGTTGATGCAGCTTGAATAACACTTGCTTCCATATAGTATTACAATTATGAACATGAAGCGTGATCTGGGTCAGTTACATATTGCAAGCTGTGTCAGCTTAGTCTGACCCAGATCAGATTACAAGAACCAAAAGATTACTAAGTGTTTATAGGTCAGATTTGTCATCATTAAATTTACAACAAACATTGGGACTCAACAGTAAGTATGGAAGGTTTGTGTTGTAATTAGATAAGGACTTAGTTGTAATTAAGGAGGGGGTTTAGAGCAAATGTTGGCCCTATATAAACCCCTCCAATCTCCATTTGTAAGGTTACACCTTTAATAAGATTTTCCTTACTTTCCATATTCTCTCTACTTTCTCTCTCACACACTTAAGCCTTATAAACCTTGATTCACGATTTAGCATTGTTAACAAATTTTTACATATTCGAAAGAAAAAAAACCCTCCCAATCGTTGCGCCTTAGTTTCCTAGTATACACATGTCACTCTCTGGCCGGTTAATTTGTTAATGTTGGTCCAATCCAATTCTTTGATAATATGCAACCTCTTTCTCTTTGATAAAAGTAGTCTTAACTCATGTTCCAATGATACAGATATGTCGTTCGAAACTAGGGTATGCACGCCAGCCTTGACTGCTCTGCTTCCCCAAAAATATGGAGAGACTTGTCGGAATTCATGGCCTAACCTTTTCTTTTACACATAAACCCACAGAACATAACTCCATAAGGAACAAGCCTTGTCTACAGAGGCGGTACCAGGAAAAAATCTTAGAAGGGGCAAAATTAAAAAAATTATGAAATATAAATCTAAAAGGGGGCAAAATGTTGAAAACCTATAGGAAATTTTTTGAAATCCATGAAAAATTTAAAAATACATAACAAAATTTAAATTTTGAAAGGGGCATTAGCCCCCCTTGCCCCCCCTTAGGCACGCCCTGCTTGTCTACGAAGCAGAGCGACCTCGTCTTGCTTGCTTCTGGCGAAGCTTCTAGCACTGGATAATAGGCATGGCAGGAATACGACTTTTTAGGTCGACCACTACACTACATAGAAGCGATAGCGAAGCCAAGCCGTATAAAGGCGAGCAGCCCTAGAGGTGTCCCTAAGCTTAATGACTTACTAGTAGGTGACGAGGGGATTCAAATAAAATACTAAGAATAATTGATTTCTGAATGATTTAAAGTATTCCAGTAATAAGGAATTGAAATCTGAATTTCATCATTTACCATGTTTGGTTGGGAGACTTGATAGAATTGGAATTACAAACTTTCCTTCAAATTCTTTGAATCAAGGAATTCAACATTCCATCATAAAATAGATGGAATGTTTAACATTCCAATGGAATGTTTACAAATTTACCAAAAAGCCTTTGAACAAATAACATATATTATTACTTATGCTATTATTATTACTATTATTGTTATAATTATAATGATTATAATAAAAATTATTTTCATTATTATAATTTTCATTTTATTATTATATTATTATATTTTAAATTATTATATATTATTATATTATTATTTTTATATATATTTTTAATTTCAATTATTATTCTTTTTATATTGTTATTATTTTTATTATTTATTATTGTTATTATTATTATTATTATTAATATTATTATATTATTATATAATTTATTATTTATATTATTATATTATTATTTTTATAAAATCATTATATTATTATTATTATTATTATTATTAATATTATTATATTATTATTATTATTATTATAAAAACATCATTTTATCTATTATTATTTTTTATTATATATTATTTTATTTTTATAATTATATACTAATTATAATATTTATTTTTATTTATATTTATATTATTAATTTTATATCATTATTTATATTTTTATTTTTATCTATTGTTTTTACTAATAATAAAAATAATGATAATAATAATAATAATAATAATAATAATAATAATAATAATAATAATAATAATAATAATAATAATAATAATAATAATAACAATAATAATAATAATAATAATAATAATAATAATAATAATAATAATAATAATAATAATAATAATAATATTAATAATAATAATAATAATAATAATAATGACATAATAATAATAATAATAATAATAATAATAATAATAATAATAATAATAATAATTTAAAAAAATAAAAATAATAAAAATAATAATAATAATAATAATAATAATAATAATGTACAAATCCTGTGCCTAGTAGGTAATAATAATAATAATAATAATAATAATAATAATAATAATAATAATAATAATAATTATTATTATGTTTATTATTTTAATTAGGATTAATTAAATATTATTTTATTTATTCTTATATATATTTACTACAATTTATATGAGTCATGGTTACTTGAAATAAAAACATTATTATTATTATTATAATTTAAATAGGATTAATTAAATATTATTTTATTTATTCTTATATATATTTACTACAAGAGTTTAATAAAGGGTATTTTTGTCATTTTTCATAGTTTAAATTCAGATTCCTTTAACTGAATTCCATTGAATTCTGTCAACCAAACACATGACAAGTTTTGAAAAATTCAAATTACAATTCCTTCAAATTCCAATTCCTTTGACAGATTCCAATTTTTCAAAAACATTATGTGAACCAAACAGCCCCTTAAAGTTGGCAAAAACATTTCAGTCATGATTGTTGCAAACTATATGCGGGAAAAAAAGGACAAACTGACTCGTGGTCTATTAGATACACAAAACATTAAGGTCGTGTCTGGCTCACAGAATTTGAAGGAATCTGATGGAAATAGAATTGAAATTACAAACTTTCCTTCAAATTCTTTGAATCAAGGAATTCAACATTCCATCATAAAATAGATGGAATGTTTAACATTCCAATGGAATGTTTACAAATTACCAAAAAACTTTGAACAAATAACATATATTATTACTTATGCTATTATTATTACTATTATTGTTATAATTATAATGATTATAATAAAAATTATTTATTATTATTATTATAATTTTATTTTATATTATTATTATTATATTATTATTGTTATATTATTATTTTATATCTATTATATATTATTATTCATATTATATTTTTAATTTCAATTATTATTCTTTTTATAATATTATTTTTATTTATTATTATTGTTATTATTATTATTAATATTATTATATTATTATTATTATTATTATTATTAATATTATTATATTATTATTTTTACTGTTATTATTATTACTATATTATTATAATTATAATTATTATTATAAAATTATTTATTCTATTATTATTATTATTAATATTATTATATTATTATTATTACTATTATTATTATAATTATAATTATTATTATAAAAATTATTTATTATTATTATTATTATTAATATTATTATATTATTATTTTATTATTATATATTTCTTCATATTAATCATTATTATTATTATTATTATTATTATTATATATTTAATTATTATTATTATTATTTATATCCATATTATTATTATTATTAATATTATTATATATTATTAATTATTATTATAATTATTTCATTCCTATTATTATTATTATTAATATTATTATATATTATTAATTATTATTATATTATTTATTCTATTATTATTATTATTAATATTATTATATTATTATTATTTATTATATTATTTCGATATTATAGAATCATTATTATTATTATTATTATTATTATTATTATTATTATTATTATTATTATTATTATTATTATTATTATTATTATAATTATTCTTATATATATTTACTACAAGAGTTTAATAAAGGGTATTTTTGTCATTTTTCATAGTTTAAATTCAGATTCCTTTAACTGAATTCCATTGAATTCTGTCAACCAAACACATGACAAGTTTTGAAAAATTCAAATTACAATTCCTTCAAATTCCAATTCCTTTGACAGATTCCAATTTTTCAAAAACATTATGTGAACCAAACAGCCCCTTAAAGTTGGCAAAAACATTTCAGTCATGATTGTTGCAAACTATATGCGGGAAAAAAAGGACAAACTGACTCGTGGTCTATTAGATACACAAAACATTAAGGTCGTGTCTGGCTCACAGAATTTGAAGGAATCTGATGGAAATAGAATTGAAATTACTTCCTTAATGTGTTTGGTTGTTAAAAAAAAAAAATCTCATTCCATTGGAATCTAAACATTCCATCATTTGATGGAATCTCCATTCCTTAGGGATGGGGGAAGGAATTTCATTCCTTCCGTCACTTAAATTTTCAAAAAATCAAAAACATTCCGTCAAGTTCCATTCCTTCAAATTTCGATTCCTTGGATAGATTTCATTCCTTCCAAAAACATTATGTGAACCAAACGCACCCAAGAATGTACTAATTAATCACTCATGCACATATTAAGTGTGGTTATGGTAAGCATATGCTGAAGAGTAACGATTAGATAAAAATTATACCGAAATGATATACTGTATATAAAAAGGGACAAAAAATAAATCATTACTTGTGCATAGGGATGGCAATGGGGCGGATATATATTGTCGGGGATCTCAATCCCCATCCCCATACCCGGTTTCCAATTCTAATCTCCATCCCCGTCCCCATCCCCGTCGGGGAATTAAATTACATCCTCATACCTGTCCCCATCGGGTATCGGGGAAACCCGTCGGGTACCGGGGATACTTTTTTTGAATAAATATAAATTTATCGTAGTAGAAGATAAGTAGGTGAATGTGTATTTCGACATTTTCTTTCTATGTATAAACTAATGTATATGTTAAGTAAATGATTAATAAAGTATGACACATAAAAAGTATTAAACAAAATCTCTAAACTTCAAAATGATTCTAATATATCGAAAAAAAATTAAAGTGATTATAATAAATAGATATAGTATTTTCGGGTTCGGGTATGGGGATCGGGGATTTACGGTTTCCCATCCCCGTCCCCATCCCCATCGGGGAATAGAATTACATTCCCATACCCGGTCATCTCGGGGATTCCCCGGGCAAATCGGGTGCGGGTATTTTTGCCATCCCTACTTGTGCAGTTTGAATCCAAAAACATTAAAATCTTTGGAACTATCACTAATTTAATATTGGGGTACACACGGAATCTGGGTCCAGTTGTGGGCTGCAAAACGTACTTAGTTTGGGCCATATAATTTGGCTTATATTATATATATATATTTATTTTATATATATATATATATATATATATAGGGGTGGGATAAATTGAGTCCAGGTTAATTTGAGTTCAAAAAAGGTCCATGTAACTTACACAACTTACACATGTGTAAGTTAACTTGGACTCAAATTAACCTGGACTCATTTTATCTTTTCCTTATATATATATATATATATGTATTTGTATTTGTTATATATATATATATATATATATGTATATAACGTTAGGATATATCGTCTGAAGTTGATTTAAAGTATTTTCTAACATTTATTTTTTGAATGAGTTAGTTCATGCTTTAATCCTATTCATTAGTAAGAGTAATTAAGAATCAACAGAGAAGGGTCCTTGTTGACATAAAATCACCAAACTCTACAAAATTAATGGAACATGTTGACATAAAAAACCACATCTTTATAGAAAGATACAAATGGAATGATATTATTCTAGTTGGTTGAGAGTTTAACATTGATTTTTCGGTTGTTATTGATTTGGTTAGCTTGGTGGTCATTGTCACCAATTTATAATATATAAGTTGGTAAATTAATATGAGTAATTAATATTAATAATGGAGTACATGATTTGACGATTTGTTGTCCAACTTGTCTCGATGATATAATGAGTAGTTTAATACTTTAATTAGATTATCATGGATATTCTAGTTTGAAGAATTCCTAATATTTCTAGTGGTTACTTACTTACTTATGTAACGCGGAAATTATAGTGGGCATTTATGGGTTTATTGGGATGGATTTGTAGATTCTTTTGGTGGGCATTGAATTCGACCCATTGGTTTTTGGTTTATATATCCTTTCCATTGTTTGATTTCGTTAAACAATTGTTTATTATCTCTACTACTTTATAAAAATTATAACACTTTCTCTCCTAACACTTTTCAACACTCTCTCTCATAAAAATGTCCCCATGCGAAATGACTATTCTACCCTTAATGAATTAATTAATTCTTTTATTCATTAATTTAAACATCTCAACTTAAAATATCTATTAAAATAATAAAATAATTTACAACATAAACCCATCAACTTCTAAAATAACTACACTACCCTTTTTACATTAATTATTTTTACAATAATAACCACAACGCCACCACCTGTCACGCCACCACCACTACCAACCACCGTCGTCACCACCACACCGCCGCCAACACCACACCGCAGCTACTATCACCACCTCCGCATTGCGCGGGTAAAATGCTAGTATCTTTTATGTGGTAGTCGACACTCGACATTCTGGGTTAATTGGGCTTTTTCAAAAATTGATATGCTTCAGAAAAAAAATTTATATATAAATATATCAAAAAAATATTAAACTACTCTAATACATTTTTAATTTTAGATACATTAATATCAGGCATCAGCTATTGAACTTTAGATTTCTTTTCAAAGGGCAAAAGCCTCTGTTACCCAACTAATGCTAGAATGACTTATAAATGGTATGGTATAATAAAAAAGGTAACATAAAATAATGCCTGCATAAGGCATGTTTGGAATTTTATTTCATTTGTTTATTGCTTACTATGCATAAACAATAACAAACACTTAATGAAAATTTCTCATCTGCTTATAAGGAATAATCACTATTAAAGGTAGATAACAACTTGTTTTCTTCAAAATAAATAGAAATGTTTATCTATACTATTTATATCTCTATACTATTATATAAAGTATCAACCCCTCAATCTTTTGCTCAAATTACAACTTTGACCTACCCAAAATACCCCTCTTCTTTATTCAATAATTTAAACATCTCAACTTAAAATACCTATAATACCCTTAATGAAATAATTTACAACATAAACCCCTCAACCTTTAACATAACTACACTACCACCTTTAACATCAAATACTTTAATATTCACCATCATTGCTGCCCCCTACCACCTGTCACGGCTTCCGACACCACCTCCGCCGCCACAGCCGCCGTCGTTACCACCATCGCCGCCGCATTGCGCGGGCATACATCTCGTGACTAAATAATCCGAAACACGGCTACATCCATGAGGATATCTTTTAAACATGGGTAAGTTGTAATGTTTGATAAAACATTGGCATAAACAAAGTAACACCATTAACTTAATGTTTTAATCTTGAATAAATATCATGTTCATATTCAGTTACAATCACATAACCACCATAATTAAATCACGACACGTTTAAGCGAGATACTCGTCTTCCGAAGATAACCCGAACAAACAAAACCTTCCTTTACTATACAAAGATACAAGTAATAAATTAAGGAAAATGATTCCTCCTAATTATCTTCCCAAAAATACTCTTAAAAACCAACAAAAAAAGACATATGTATTGCACTTATTCTCTTTTCAAATCCTATTTCTTCATTTTGGCACATGTCATGATTTTATGATTTTATAATTAAGAGGATTTCTAAATTATCGGTTAGAAGGATATATCATCTATACACTATATAAATCCCTACTTAGGTTTTTCTAATTATATCCTATGTGGCATGCCTTAGGAAGGATTTTATATACTACACATCCTACGTGGCTTGCTTATATCAATTTTAAGGAAACGGTTAATGTAAAGTGACGGTTTTTGTATGTAGGCCAATACGAGTTTCTAGATTTGCTTCCCTCCACTTAAAAAAATTGAAAACTGAATCTGAAATTGAATTTGTATAACCGTCTTGCAGTTGATTCTATCCACCTTGGTGTCTATAAATACCAACCCATCATTTACCTTTTCAACATATATCACCCGCATAAAATCAATTCTGATCATGGCTTCCAAGAATCATGTAATGATACGCGAACTTCACACAAACCACAATCTATTGCTTGATGTTTTGACTCCATTTTTTTCTTGATAAGTTCATTCCCCAATTTACAAAATTTGATGGATTGTATCAGAAACGAAGAACTTCCATCTCTGATGGTGAAGAAGGTGCAGAATTTCTTTCCCTCTTTGTTATTTTACTTCAATTATTGTTATTTCTGGTTTAACTTTTTTTGTTACTTTCATATTCATTGATTTTTGCAGAAAAAGAGGAGTTTATTCAATTAATGAAAATCCCCAGGTTTAATTATTTTATTAACAATTTCAGTAACTGTATCATAAACGAAAAACTCCCATTTTAGAGAATTTGAATTGTCAATTTCAACTAATGATGCTATGGTCAATTTATTTATTTTACAGATTATCAGTACTGTAACTGGGTATTCCTTACATTGGGACATATAAAGTACAAATTGGTTTCCGAGGTAATCTTACCAAACAAACAGGTAACCATTCTTTTGCCCATATTCCTGTCATCATTGTCTTCTTGAATATATATAATCCAAGTGCAGCACCATTGTTCAGTTTTATAGTAAAGTCGGTAATTGGGTATCATCAGTTTGTATGGTGTATACATGGATTTCCACTGATTACGCAAAAAACATGTTATGCAGCCCAAATGTTTAATAAAATGCCTCAGAGAAACTAAATTAGTCACCTTAATTTTCCTATTCATTTTGAGTTTAATAGTATTAGTTAAATGGGTATTTTTTTTTATTATATATTTTATATGTTAGAAACAATATTAAGACAAGGAGTATTAGATGAAGACGACAGTGGAGAGGAATCACCCAAGTGAAATCTCCACAAATTGAGTGTGTGCAGCATCGTTACTAATTTGCATCGTTATTGTTTTCCAAATGCAAGTAGTATTGTGTTATTATGCACGAACTGTGTAATAAGTATAGGTAGTATTACAGCAACTGAACCTGAAGTCTCAGCCTTGCTTAGTCATTTTCGAAACTCTTGACCAGCCTATATAAAGTTCGTAACTACTTAATGTTTATAATGCTGCATCTATTTTCCCCTTTATAAGCTATTTAATTTGTTCGTGTCATCACCAGGCTATTGTCTTATCTTTGTTATTACTCTTTACTTGCAGAAACCTTAAGCCTCCTTCTGAATTGCATTCCATTGTGTGCGAGAATTGTCTTTATTCACTAGATAAAGAGTTATGAGCAAGAGCATTCCATATAATGGATCCAAAAGCTGTTGTAGAGATGCTTATCCTCTTTTTGGAACAGAAAGGGGTTAGAGTTGTCACTCCACCGTTCCTTGACGAAACAGAGGTATTTCATGGTTTCATTTAAAGATATACCCAATCTGTATAGGAGCCCATGACATTTTGGTTCAATCTTCTCAACATAAATATATATTTTTGGTTTCAATCTTCTCAACATAAATATATATTTTTGGTTTCAATCTCAGGTGTCTAAATAGATTTATGATTTTAAAACCTGCCCTTTATTTATAATTGCTTAAGCTTCCCCTGAAGTTCTTAACTACACAGATCATTTGACCATCTAAGACACTATTAACAAAGTCAATTAACGAAGTCAATTTCTGCCACGATTGAAGACAACACTAGAGAATTTCAGGTCATAATAAACCACGAGCCAGCAACTGCAGTGATTGGGATTCAATGTTTTGATCTCCAATTATATAAAGGAAGGTCAGTGATATTCCATATTGAAGCTCAACGAGAAATCAGAACTAATAGACTATGAGCCACTGTAAAGAGAGTAACTTACACAAACAGGCACTCAAGTCAAACAAATACAACAATTCCATCAGCAACACAAACATCACCAGCTCCTAATGGACTTGACTCGACAGAAATACATACAATGACAGAGAAAGATAAGGTAAAAAAAACTAAATTCGCATTTGCTACTTTCAATTTGGTGAACTTCTTAAAGTTTGAATGCATTTCTGTAACACATACTATAGGTAAAATATGACGGCTTTATTTTAAAAAAAAAAAATAAACGACGCCGCGAAGCGCGACAAATATCTTAATTTTTTTTAATAAAATATAGTTCTTGATATCATTTTTCCAGGTCGTTGTTGATGGCGTTTGGAAATGATAAGGTCAATCGTGTAACTGTGTAAGAGATCTTGGTGTTTCAAGGTTTCTTTATGCCAAGAAAAACATATCTACAAACCAGGTGAGCATTTGTTTGAAGTCTGAAGATTGGTAAAAAAAATTTGTAGTACCCCGTATTTGGTTGATTCAGCACTTTAGCTATTAATGTAGAAAGCTTTAACTAAAATTTCACATTTGATACAACGGGGGAGCTGGCATATATCTTAGATTGATGACTAATTACCATTATAGATTAAGACTGGGTTGGTTACTTTTTTCGTGCAGAACTGACACTACTGGTGTCAAAGTTAATGTACTTATCTATGAATAATATTTTGGGATTATATAGTTTTCTAAGAGAGACTAAGTCTAAGATCACATCAGGTTATAGATTTTGGAGTTCAATTAGGTTTGTAGCTACATGTGTCCGTAAATGTATTTGAAAGTCTATTTGACATCTGTGTTATATAGTCATGTGCATATTCCATGGTGAGAGACCACGAAGAACTGATCTGTTATGTTTGTGGAACAAGTTAAAGAGATCCCTCGAGTTTTTACGTAGGCTAATGAAGAGCTGTCTATATGTTTCTCTTCTTTTCTAATTTCTATAATTAGAAACAGAAGTTGAACAATGACAGGTCCGGAAGGTTGTATGACAAGGAACGAGAGTCAGATAGCTAGCTTTTATACTGGTCACAATGGGCGAGTTTGGTTGCAAATAACTATTGTATGCCCGGTTAAGGGTTCTCAATTGCATAATTTGGTTGTTAAAATGGGTTTTGATCAGTGTGTTCATATACATGACTAGAAATGGTTGGAAACCAAATGATGTTTTTTTGAAGGGGAGTTGGAACAAGTTAGGGATTTAGTTAAAGGATTGAGGATAAAGAAGCCAAGATTTCTCATTATTTGACGGTTTTAAGTGCTAATAATAATAATAATGATGGGAGTTATAGTCGGTTACAGAGTTTTCAGTATCCTGGTGATGATAAGATAGACGAGAGATCGTTGCTTAGGGCTAATTCGGAAATCTCTACAGATTATAAGGATAAAAGGGCTTAGCAAGGGTTTATTCTGAGATGGGGCTGGTGAAAGATAGGAGAGCGTTAATGGGAGTTAATTCTGAGACGGGGTCGGTTCCAAATCAAGATATGAATAGGTTATTGTGATCACTAGGTTAATGGTGGGATGCTAACCCGATAGATGTTATAAGAGAAGCCACAAAAACAGGAGCAACTCCAAATGTTTCTGATGCTTACACCATCAATGGACAATGTGGTGATCTCTACAAATGCTCTAGCAAAGGTTTGTTTCTATAAAACATATTGATTCCTTAATTTCTTCCAAACTACCACATGAATGAACACTTTAAATATTTGAAAAGATAGCACATAAAGGTGGCAAAATAGACTAACAAATAACAGTCAAAATGAGTACTATTTGCTTTGATATGGGTTGGCTAACTCTCAACACTTTTGATCCAATCTTTTTAGTAAATAATTCCTTGTCAAATGTCAAATATGGTTATAAGATAGTATAGTATTTCAAAAATAATCTTATAACTTGAATATAACGGTATAAAAACCTTGCGCTAGAAATACACTCAAGGCAACTCTCACCGTGTTTAAACTATTTTCCTTTTTGCTTATTATTTTAAAGCATAACCTCAATCGGTCCATTAAGAGAAAATGCCAACACTACAATGCAAGGGAAATTTTAAAAAAATTTAGACTTCTCTTGGCATGTATGGAGTAAACTAGGATTTTGATGAACTTTAAATACTTTGTTGACTATGCTTTAGTTTTATCTTTTGAATACCCATAAATTGAGGTTCAAACGAGGTCGGGGATGTATCTTGATAAAGCTCATGTCAGCTATCTTAAGGAGATGTGCACTAAAAAGAATTAGTAGTATTTGAATAATCATATAACGTGATGATCATGGAATTATAAGCTCTAAACTGATGATCGTATTAGTATTGATGCACATTCGTATACCCCTATTCTACAATTAGTTCAAACAGGTGACCACATGTTATATTGGCTCTAAACTGATTATATATCATTTATAGATAATTCATTCATTGTTTAGTTGTTCAGGTTGGTTTAGATTATATATGTATCCTTTTTGTGTTTTGGCTTTTATGAATTTTTTAGTCTTGATGAGCATGAGGCAAGATAACCTAATAAAAGAAGTTTTAACTGAGAGTGTGTTAATGATCCAGTAGAATGATCACTGGGAGGTGATGGGTGAACTCAGCTTCTATCGGGCAACACATTAGCACCCAAATTGGCAGTGGTCAGTTCCCATAAGAAGGCTTTGGTAAAGCCGGTAACTTCAGATTCACATAGTAAATGGATGTAACAGCCTGGTTTTGAAAACCTGGTGGTTGGGCAGCTACATTTACTATTGTGGACCAGTCAGAAACCTGAATTGCCCATTAAACCTAATTTTGAAAGAAGTAAAAGAACCAATGTGTTTAGCAATGTCTTTTGTAGGTGTAATTACATAGAAGTCTTCTAATTCAGGGTAATTCGTGTATGTCTTACAGTTATGTTAGAAACAAAAAATTGTTATGACTTTTTCCGGTTTCAGTTTGGAGAATATTTTCTTTGATAATCAAAAATTTATTTTCAATGCACGAGAAGTATGCACTTTGATGTAAAGCTTATAGAGTAATCCTTTTTAAGTAGTTAATAATGTTAAATTTATGTCTGATCATATGCATTACTATATCCTGGACTAATCTTAGACTAATTTCGATAGTGGCTGGTATGACAGAGGCTGGTATACTACGAAATAATATATATTCTTATATATACCCACATTCTTGGTCTTCAAATTCTTTTTTGTAAATTCAATAACGTTAATATGATTTGGTCAGGGGCTGCATCGATATTCTATAGAACAATGGATTAAGCTATCAAAGGTAAAACTGTCCGAATTCAACTCCCCTTTGGCTCTCACTTTCAAATCTAGGCCGAGTAAGGTACGAGTGCTGCTTACAATGGCCAGAAAGAGGAACCTCCATAACCCTGAACTTTGGCTGGCTGCTGTTCGAGCTGAGTCAAGACACATGATTACAAAGGAAGCCGATATTTTAATGTCGAACGCGTTACAAGAATGCCCAAACAGTGGATATTTGTGGGCTGCTTCTTTTGAGATGGCTCCAAGACCACAGAGGAAAACAAAGAGTGGTGATGCTTGTAGGAAGTGTGAACAAGATGCACATGTTAGCTGTCATTGCCAAGTTGTTTTGGCATGACAGGAAGGTGGACAAAGCTCGGACTTGGCTTAATCAGGCGGTTACTTTGACTCCAGATGTTCATGATTTTTGGGCATTGCTTTATATATTTGAACTGCAACACGGGACTGAGGAGCAGCAGAAGGAAGATTTGAAGAAATGTGTTATAGAACCGAAAAACGTTTAGAAGTGGCAGCTCATATGAAAGTCTATAGAAAACTCCCATCAACCAAACATTAAAATCTTCTTTTTTGACTTTTTTTTTCCAGTCAAGTCTTTTTTTTTAATCTGATTGTTTGAGGGATTTTCTGATTGCATTACTTGCATGGGATGTTTTTATGTGAACCTGTATTTTGACTTCTTACTATTTTTCATGTTCGGGAGCATACTATGATTATAATGTTTGTTGTTTTATTGTTCCCGACTCACGAGTATTTTTTGTACTATTATATAGCAAGTCTAGCCATAAGTGTCTATTATATGCTTTGCATTAATTACCTGATGCTAAGTTTTTTCTTGGCATTATACTTTTTGTATTACATGAGTTTATGTAGTATTTCAACAGCTTGAGCCTTGGGGAGGGTTATACATTTCTCGATCTTACATGGTACTTGTGTTGCCTCGGCATGTATTGCTTTGTCCCCCTTTTGTTGGTGCTTGGTCTCCCTAAAAACCTGATGGGTTGGCTATATGGTCATAAACGTCATTGGTAATAAAGATTCTTGATCATGTTAATAGATTGATACATTAATTCTTTAATACATATATATCTTTTGATAATAAAGATTCTTGATCATGTTAGATTGATACATTAATTCTTTAATACATATATATCTTTTGATAATAAAGATTCTTGATCATGTTAATTGATAAAATGATAGACCCATAAGAATACATTTATTATGTCAATTAAAGAAATGTACATGCATTACTACGGTTGTTAATAGCAACCTTTCCTATAAGTATAACTCGGTCAAAACAAATTACTTCAGGAGACATGAAATCAAATATAAAATTAATGTAAAAAAAAAAAAAAAAAAAAAAAAAAAAAAAAAAAAAAAAAAAAAAAAAAAAAAAAAAAAAAAAAAAAAAAAAAGGTTAAAAAGAAAAAATCCACCCACCCAAATAACGTTAATTTTAACCCCCTCAGGCCCTCATTCCCAAACCCCATATTGTCTCACTTCACTTATGTTTTTATTTCATTTTGTTTTCTTTTCATTTCAGATCCAAACAAACAATAATACAAAAATCTAACTTAGCCCATGTGAAGTGTATTGTTATTATTATTATATGTTTTGACTTTCTTTTGCAAGTCATAAGTTTCACTATGCTAATATTGGTTTGATACATTATGAGTAGGCTTCGACGATTGCGCTGAAAATATTAAAATTTCTGACTTTATAAGTGTAATTTTAGAGTGATTTTAAAGCAATGTTATAGCATAAACTCGCTGAAATTCGGCACAAATGTTCCTAATTTCAGTTTTGAAACTGTGAAGTAGTCGTCCTGGCTCCGCCCCTGATTATAAAGATAGGACTTTTCTGGTTGCTAGTTTAATATAAAGAGATATTGTGAAAATGTGAAGTGTATTGTTATTATTATTATATGTTTTGACTTTCTTTTGCAAGTCATAAGTTTCACTATGCTAATATTGGTTTGATACATTATGAGTAGGCTTCGACGATTGCGCTGAAAATATTAAAATTTCTGACTTTATAAGTGTAATTTTAGAGTGATTTTAAAGCAATGTTATAGCATAAACTCGCTGAAATTCGGCACAAATGTTCCTAATTTCAGTTTTGAAACTGTGAAGTAGTCGTCCTGGCTCCGCCCCTGATTATAAAGATAGGACTTTTCTGGTTGCTAGTTTAATATAACCTCCATATTTTTCTCACTTTGCCAAATATCAAATTTTGGGTATCTACTTGTTCATGTGTAAGAAATAGGAATAATTAACTAGAAAAAGTTGTTGTTTTATAGTTATTTTTGCTTTTTCATTATGATTTGTCTTGCAAATGGAAATATTTATTATTCAGAAATCTTTCTTTTTGTATTGGTTTTATAGAAAATGTGAATATTTATGTAATTTAGATGAAATGTATGCATATATCTTTGAGAATGAAACCTTACTTTGTTGCCCATAAAAGTCAAACTGATAGATTTTGTGTTGACTTGTCATATGGTTATGGGATTACAGAATGGCATTGATGAAGTCTTTGATGCATCTTTGAGAATGAAACCTTACTTTGTTGACCATAAAAGTCAAACTGATAGATTGTGTATTGACTTATGGTTATGTGATTACAGAATGGCATTGATGAAGTCTTTGATGCATCTTTGAGAATGAAACCTTACTTTGTTGACCATAAAAGTCAAACTGATAGATTGTGTATTGACTTATGGTTATGTGATTACAGAATGGCATTGATGAAGTCTTTGATGCATCTTTGAGAATGAAACCTTACTTTGTTGACCATAAAAGTCAAACTGATAGATTGTGTATTGACTTATGGTTATGTGATTACAGAATGGCATTGATGAAGTCTTTGATGCATCTTTGAGAATGAAACCTTACTTTGTTGACCATAAAAGTCAAACTGATAGATTTTGTGTATTGACTTGTTCATGTGTAAGAAATAGGAATAATTAACTAGAAAAAGTTGTTGTTTTATAGTTATTTTTGCTTTTTCATTATGATTTGTCTTGCAAATGGAAATATTTATTATTCAGAAATCTTTCTTTTTGTATTGGTTTTATAGAAAATGTGAATATTTATGTAATTTAGATGAAATGTATGCATATATCTTTGAGAATGAAACCTTACTTTGTTGCCCATAAAAGTCAAACTGATAGATTTTGTATTGACTTATGGTTATGTGATTACAGAATGGCATTGATGAAGTCTTTGATGCATCTTTGAGAATGAAACCTTACTTTGTTGACCATAAAAGTCAAACTGATAGATTGTGTATTGACTTATGGTTATGTGATTACAGAATGGCATTGAAGAAGTCTTTGATGCAGCAAAAGCAGAAGAGCAGGCGGTGCAGTTAGCAAACGATCTGATGGTTAAAGAAAGGGAAACACTTCAAGTCTTGAAAGAACTCGAAGCAACAAAGATGACTGTTGAAGAATTGAAAGTCAAGCTGCAGAAAGAATCAGCTAAAGTCAACGAAGCTGTAAAGGACGGACATTTTGAAAAACCAACAACGGGGGATGACAAAAACGATTTGGAATCAGACTTAAAGTGTCCTTCTTCGGCTCCAGGATTCATCTTGATGGAATTGAAACAAGCTAAACTTAACTTAACACGAACAACAACTGATCTTGCTGATATTAGAGCTATTGTGGAAACATACAACAAAGAGATTGAGAAAGAAAGATCTGAACTTGAGAAAACCCGTCAAAGATTATCTTCAAATGCGTCGAATAGTTCAGCTATTAAAGAAGAGATTGACTTTCCTAGGGAGCTTCATAGGTTGAGATCAGAGACAGAACATTTCAAGAAAGTAGGAGAGGTAGCTAAATGTGAAGTTTTAAAAGCCACAAATCAAATCAAACAAACGAAAAGAAAGATCAAAACAGCTGAAATTCGTCTAATTGCTGCTAGAAAGTTGAAGGAAGCAGCTAGAGCAAGTGAAGCTCTTGCAAGGGCTGAGCTAAAGTCAATATCAAAAAGTCAAACTTTATCTGAAGGCGAAGGCGTTACTATTTCTTTTGAAGAATACACGTCTCTAAAGCTAAAAGCTCAAGAGGCCGACGAAGCTTTAGTTAGAAAAGTCAATGACTCAATGGTTAAAGTTAACAAATTATCTAAGTCGGAGATCTTGAATAGGGTTGATAAGGCAACGGAAGAAGTGAAACACAGCCAGAGGGTTCTTGAAGAAGCTTTGAGTAAAGTAGAGGTTGCTAATAAAGGCAAGTTGAAAGCAGAAGAAGCACTTAGAAAATGGCGATCAGATCATGGTCAAAGAAGAAAGTCAACAGTTCAAAACTCAACCAAGTTCAAGAATTCCTCAAGCAAGACCAACACTCGTTTGTTGGATGTCAATGGATCCAATATGGGAAGTAATGTGTCGGGTCCTGTTTTCAGGCCCACGATGTCGATTGGGCAGATTTTGAGCCGAAAGTTGCTATTAACAGATGAATATTCAGAAAAAAGTGAGATAAAGAGGAAGGTTTCTTTGGCCCAAATGTTGAGCAAACCTACTAATGTTAGCAATTTCAACGGTGGTGGTGACGATGGTGGCAATGGGAAGCGCCATTCAGGAAAGAGGAAGAAGTTTGGATTTGGTCGGATTTCATTTCTGGTGACAAAACCGAGCAAGAAGAAGAAGAAACATTGCATAGGTTCGCGACATTCATGCACCGAAGATTAGAATATACTGTGTGTTGTAGTTTCGTGCTATAAGATGTCTAGGATTTGTTTGAATTGTGTGTTATGAAGTTAAAGACTGTCTTAGTTGACTCTTCTATGTCAAATAAGATATAGTTTGGAGTATTGCTTATGATCTTGTAAATCATATAACTAAAAACATCAGATTGTAATTCTACATGAAATGTTCTTTTTGTTATTATGTTTAATCTATGACTAATGTTATGAGAACTGCTTATGATTTTACACGATAGTTTTCTTGACCAGAAATTTCAATTTAGTAATTTGGATATAAAAAGTGACATGTCAGTTTCTCAAAATTGTGTCGAAAAATTATGTTTGTCATGTTTAGGTGTTTTTTTCCGTATGTTTTAGAAATATGAACATGAATAACTACAAAGCCTACAATTGGACATAAAGAATTTCTCGAGGAGTTTCTTGCAGTATTTATTACTTTTTGAAACTTATTTTTTTTTTCTTATAGAAAGACACTAAACTTATAGATGGTTAATTTCATTGAAAAAAATCTCATAAGATCCAGCTAGGTTTCAAACCGGTATGGCGGTATAGGTAAAAATGTCCACACTAGTCACTAAGTAATTATCAGTTAGATTTTAGCCCGTTAACTCTTTGAAACTTACAAGAGTAATAATTAGCAACTTTGTTGAAAGTACAAATTTCTAAGCCCATCTCAGCATTGGCCTATCGATACTCGGCCCAGATGATCGAAGCCCAAACATAGCCCCTGGAATTTTACATTGTGAGATCCTTCTTCATTCCTGTATCCTCATAGTGATGGCAATGGAACTAAATCAAGAGTTCAAGACTATATAAGTGAAGACTAAATATATTTAACTAATTTCGATCGTGCACTCCCACTGACCCACCACTAGGTAATTAATGTAGTTTTAAAACCGTATGTGTTCTTTATTATTCCTTTAAGTATGTTCTAATTTTGAGCCTCAAAGTTTTAAAAATTTGTAAATGTTTAGATTTCATTATTGCTCCGTTCAAGCCAAGGTCTTCCGTTATTTAGTAGTTTATCCTAACAAGAAAAACTAGAAAAAACGAAAACGATCTGATATGACAAAATGCAAATAGTGATGTGTAATAAAACGAACGAATATAAGATAACACAAAAGAAAAAAAAAATTGTGCAAAAAACAAAAAAGAAATCCGAAAAAAAAAACGCAAATGAAATCCGATATGGCAAAATCCAAATAATGATGTGTGGTTAAGGTGACCCACTAAAACAATGTGACACTGATAGACGAATAATATAGTGCCACGTGGGATGACACTATTCATAAACCTTCGTCTTTAATGTAATAGAGTAATTCTAGCCGCCTCAACTCTATCTAAACCTCAATGTTATTTTTTAGTTTTATCTCTACTTATTTATAATTAAAACACTAAAACTTTTGACATAGTCTTGATTTTTCAAATTTCTAAGAACTAAATTATAATCACCATCTTAACTTTCACCCAACGATCTACCTATATTTGGGCAACTTAATTAATATACAAGAAATTCAATACCACAGTAATTCAATGTTTAACAAACAAAAGTAAAATATTTGTTTGAAGAGTTATTACAAACAATTCTTTATATTAGACTACCATCATCGAACATAATTTTAGGTTGGCAGTCGGCTTTTCTTTGTAAAAACTAAAAACCATTGGTTGTAGCAAATATTCTAGTAAAAAGCGTAAATAGCTAACTAAACTTGAAATTTAAAACAATTATTGATTTATTGTTAGTTCAACCCATCTTACAATTTGTATAATAGTTGGAAGAACACCTTTAAGGGGTTGGCCAATAATTTGGAGTCCAGGTTTAAACGGCAAGTACAACCTTCCTTAAAACTAGCCAAAAGGCAAGTAAGACCTTCACAAGTCTTATTTGAAAACAATGGTTGTATATATATGATGATGATTACTTTTCACTATTATGATACACTTTATTTCTTTAATCTTTCTAATCCCCTTGCTTCTTTTTGGTGCAACGAATCCATACATGTTCGTTCTTCAATTAATGTTGTTACTTATTTCTTATAATAATCATAGGTTAATATAATTTGAAGGTAACACTATGATATTATTTGAAGGTAACAGTTTGGTGAACATACGTGACTATGGTATTATTTGAAGGTAACAGTTTGGTGAACATACGTGAGTCTTGTTTTTTGATTTTTAGAGTTAATTACAAAGATCGTTCTCTATCATTTGTCAAAACTTACAGGTTTTCATCCATATTTTTAATAAATTACGAGTTTGATCTATGATTTTAGAGTCCCGTCAACAGTTTTGATCTAAAAGTCAACAACTTTGGTCAAAAAGTCAAGACATTCAGAGTTTCGGACCAAAAATGTTGATGGGATCCAAAATCCAGAATTAAAACCGTAATTCCAGATAAAGATGAAACTTGTAAATTGGGGATAGCTTATGTACAGCAAGCTGTACATATTTATGTACTGCATAAGGCATTTCAAGGTGGTATTTTGAATGTTTATAAAACTTAAAGGTTAAATTTGTAACAATTTTCTTAAAGAAATTTTGTTGCTGTACATACATAGGTACAACCCTGCTGTACACAATATTTTCCCTTTTCTTTTTTTTGCAAAACTGGTTCATTGAAATTTGTGTAACACACGTAAGGATAATATTGTCGTCATAGTTATGTTGTATACGTATTTTCTTATGAGAAGTGATACTAGTTATTTACCATACGTATAATTTTGATAACATATTATACAAGTAAGTATTTATGTATTGATATCAATTATTGTGGTATTAATTAATGTCACTTCACTGTTCTCAAACCTTGTATTTTGTTTTGTTGTAAACACTTATTTCCGATAGGGAAAGTAGAAAGGATATAAAGAATATTGCTCAACCATCAGATCGAGAGAGATTACTTCTTTTTTTTTGAAATGCAATTAGGATCACTCACCGCAACGCCACCTTTTAGAATCAGTGACTGCGATGCGATCATATACCTAATACCTTCAGGTGGATACCCAAATAAATTGGGAAAAACCCCCGAGGTGGAAATCGAACCCGCGATGTATGCACATCCGAGGGCCCTTACCACACCTGCTTGGTGCCACTGGGCTAAAGTCACAGGTAATTGCAATGCAACGAAGTCCTAGTCAACCACAACTATAAATAAACTTTGATCAACTGGTTAACATCGTTACTTTTCAATGGTTCGATCCTTATTCCTTGAAATATCAAAGGTCTTTTCTAACTTAGGTAGAATCAGAAGTAACCT
The DNA here is from genome assembly GCA_034093135.1 of Erigeron breviscapus. Classification (NCBI taxonomy): domain Eukaryota; kingdom Viridiplantae; phylum Streptophyta; class Magnoliopsida; order Asterales; family Asteraceae; genus Erigeron; species Erigeron breviscapus. The sequence goes on along the minus strand of CM067171.1, from coordinate 77,640,623 downwards.
CTTTACTCTTAGTAAACAAGGCATGTAAAACTGAATGCTTCTCATCTCCTCACAACTCATGAAAGATGGTATTGAACTAATAATAATCATGAAGAATACAAAATAGTATTGGGTGTTATTTTATTTGATTTATACTAAATGGATTACTGGTGGATTATTCATTTAGTATCTACACATACAACAAGGCGAACCCAGAAGTCATGAACTAATTCAGTAATTCCGATGATGAGTAATAGCTTAATTCGAAATATGCATTCTATACACATTTTAGAGCATTTTCAATGTATGTGACAAGATTTTGCCCTATTTTGGTGGGGGAAAAAAATAAAAAAATCTATGTATAAAATGTTTAACAGTTGGTAGTAGCTTAGTAATTTAACTGTTTAACAGTTGACTGATGTATAAAATGGCTGCTTTCAGGAAGGCACATTTATGCTAATGGTAAAAAAACACACGTGATGAAATCCGTTGTTTTTAAATTTGTAAAATGACTGCGGAAGTTACATGCGTAATACCCCTATCCATCCTCCATGGTTGAATTTCTTTCGAATTATAGACAGACTTCAATTAGCACACTACAAAATTCAAAATAAGAAACTTGCAATCATCATCTCATATTATTTCTTTTCATTACAAACAAACTCTGTTACGTCATGTGTCACCACTTGTTTTGGTGGACTTTCAAATAAGACAACTTTGTTTATTCTTTTGGAAAAGACTTGAATACATTATTGGCTGAATTATATTTAATTATTTATTCATAGGAGGTGAATTTTACATAGTTTTTCCTTTGTTATATGCAAAAAAAAAAAAAAAAAAAAAAAAAGTATTTACATTATACAGTTATGAATATACTATGTCTTGTACAATTTTTTGTTTAATAGAAAATGATATTAATACCATACAAGTTGATGTATTACAGGTGTGAATTAAATATTTGTATTATATGTTATAAAATTTATATTATATTAGTAAATTTATTAATATGTATTCTCTTTTTTACTAGCTAACATGGTATCCGCGCAATCCAGCGGTGGTAGCTGTAACGACAATCTGGTGGTGGCGAGTGGTGTAGGTTGATGTAAAAGTGCTAGTGCAAATATTTTAGAAGTTAATGACTTAGAGTGTAACTAGTGAAATAGAAGTTTAGGGTTTATATTAGTTTATCAATGACATATTGGGTAAATTTTACTCGTAATAACTTTTTCCATGAGAGTTGTTCATTAAGTACAATTGTGTTATTTACAAACTAATTTTCTTTTTTTTTCCTTTAAAAAGAAGGTGAAATAATTTTTTGTAAAAAAGTAAAGATGAGAAAAAAGTTTATGCAAAAACCATTAACAAAATTCAGTACGAACCTTATAATTGCTTTAACTTTTCCATAAAATAATAATATAAAGAATTCTAGAAAGAAACGGGCAAAAACTCAACTTCTTTTCATAAATGATTGAAAAGTGAATAAGTATTATAAGCTTCTTATAATAGCTTCACTTTTTCCCCTAAAATAATGATATAAAGAATTCTAGAGTAACGGGCAAAAACTAATATGTCGACTAGTGCCATAGGCAAAGTCTTTAGCTACCCAAAATGATATTTCTGGCGGTTTAATTGCAAGTGGTTTATACTTTATAGTAAAGTAATTGGTCTAGGATTAAAATGGTTACATTTTTTTAATTTTTCAGTTGTTCTGGTTTTCTAAGAAACCGGTTCTTTTATAAAAAAAATAAAATAAAATAATTTTTAAAGTTAAAACATTCATTAGTGCTAATTTTTAAATTTTTTAATCCTGTTTTTTTATATTATTATTATTTGTTTTGTTAAAATTAAATAACCAGTTCATTTGTTTAATATAATAATTTGTATAGTCTGAGGTTTTTTTGGATTCCGAGTAAAATTTAAACCTTATACTCCGTATTTTTGTTGGATTGTAACTATTTAGTATTATCTTTTAATGGTTATAATTGTATTTTCTTTGGATTGTAGTAAGTTTAGTATATTTTATTTTTTTTGTTTTGAATTTTAATTTTAATAGCATTTTTATGTAACTACATTCAATGGTTTCGGACATCAAGCCGATTCAACCAAAATATTGACCTATCTACTATTTTTCTTTTGACAACTAGAGATATTGATATTTTGTGATTTCAGCCCAAATTAATAAAATATCATAGTTTATATAGTTTTGACAACTAGTGACTCTCTTTATTGTCTATAAAGCCACACTTGTGTTGTGCATCTATTAGTGTCATATAAAGCCACAAAATTACTGTCATATATTTGCTCATCTGCTCCTCTCAACTCCAAAGTTAAAGGTAAGTCATCACAACATTTGTTTACTTCTTCTATCATTAATCCAATCAACTCAATATTCTTTTAGTTAAACTGTTGTTTACATATGTGTTAATGTGTATATGAATTATATCTTGCTCTAATTTAAAAGTGTTTTTTTTTTTCCCCCCTTTTTCAAGACAATAATTTCACATATATAAACTTAGAGTGTATGTATTGATGTGTATCATACTTTTCATTATTATGATCTTGAATTCCCCCTAACTCTTTCAAATAATAGATTTTGTGACTATTATATATATGTTACTACGAGTACTTCTTTTATCAAGATTGTTGATACAATTTTGATTTTCATTTGTCTAGGTAGTTTATTACAAAAAACAGAACAGGGAATGCAGAAAGATGTGTTTCAAAGCTAGGATATCTATCTCCACCTCTAATGATTCTCATACTGGAAATCCTTATAAGCCAACATCATTTCTTTTAGACGAAATTGGACACAAGCACATCCGATTTTTTGGTAAAATAAATCCGTTAAGTTTGATAAAGTACTTTCAAGGTGGTTGAGTAATCCCTTTAAATCATAGAGTAAAGATAGTTTACCAATTTGGTAATTTACAACATTTTTTGTAAAATTTGGCTAAATGGATTTCAATGGGGGTGTTTTAATGCACCGATACGAATTAGGAAAATTGTTAGGCCAAGGGAGTTTTGCAAAAGTGTACCATGGTAGGAACCTTGAGACAGGGGTAAGTGTAGCTATTAAAGTTATAGACAAAGAAAAGATTATGAAAGTAGGAATGATGGATCAAATTAAAAGGGAGATTTCAGTAATGAAATTAGTAAAACACACGAATGTAGTAGAGCTTTATGAAGTCATGGCTAGCAAAACCAAGATTTACTTCATTTTAGAATACGTAAAAGGCGGTGAGCTTTTTGATAAGGTAGCAAAAGGGAAGCTAAAAGAAGATGTTGCAAGAAATTATTTCCAACAACTCATTCTTGCAGTCAATTTTTGTCATAGTCGTGGCGTTTACCATAGAGATTTGAAACCCGAGAATTTGTTATTGGATGAGGAAGGTAATTTGAAGGTTTCGGATTTTGGATTGAGTGCTTTGGCTGAAACAAAGAGGCAAGATGGTTTGCTACATACATCTTGTGGTACGCCTGCATACGTTGCACCAGAAGTTATTAGACATAAAGGGTATGATGGGGCAAAAGCCGATATTTGGTCATGTGGGGTTGTTCTGTTTGTGCTTTTGGCAGGTTTTCTTCCGTTTAGCGGCTCAAATGTCATGGAGATGTATAGAAAGATCGCAAAGGGAGAGGTCAATTATCCAAATTGGTTCCCTTCTGATGCGCGAAAGTTAGTGTCAAAAATCTTGGATCCAAACCCGAAAACCAGGATTTCCATTGCAAAAATAATGGAAAACTCTTGGTTTAAAAAGGGTTTGGTTTCTCAACCAGCAAAATGTTTGGAATGCCACTTTGATTCACTAGACGAAACAAAATGTTTGAAAAAAGCCGAAAACTTGAATGCATTTGAAATCATTTCCTTGTCACCAGGATTTGATTTATCAGGATTGTTCGACGAAAACTCTGAAGACAAAAAAGAAGTGAGGTTCATGTCAAAACAGGCTGTTACATACATAATTTCAAAACTGGAAGTATTAGCAAAGAGCTTGAATTTAAAACTAATAAAGAACAATGGAGGGTTACTAAAAATGGAAGGATTGGCAGAAGGCAAGAATGGTGTTTTAGCAATTGAATTTGAAATCTTTGAGATTGCGGCGAATGTGCACCTTATTGAGGCAAGGCAATTGGGAGGCGAAAGAATCGAGTTTTGGGAGATTATGAACGATCATATAAGGCCAGCCCTTAGAGATGTTTGAAGTCGATAGCATGATGAGATAAGCACATATCAAATATCATATGTAGTTTTACTTTCAAGCGCCGCTAACATTATTTTTTAGGCTGTGTAAAATGTTAGGTTGTGTGTGTGATAATGATAATGTGAGTTTACGAAGTTGGTTCTTTTCTACGCTGTTGCTGGACTTTTCCTAATAAACAGCCCCCAAAACAATATAGCCCACATGTCCTTTTTTTGTCTTCTTTTCTCGGCCCAGGCATAACATCTCCTCAAAAACAAAGTTTTATCAATAATTATCATATGGTGGGCTTGTGGGTTACTGGGCTCAGTCCAAAATATAAATAAAAGTGATTGCTGGAATGCTAGTTGTTGGCTTTCCCTAAGCCGCCGAAAGCCAATGAATAAAAATGGGTCTTCAGTAATCGGCTCAAATAATAAACAAAACCGAAGTCTTCCCAAAGAATCATTTGAAGAGATTGATGGTTGGCTAGTCAAAATAATAATTAGCAAAACAAAGCACACAAAATGAATTTGGAAAGGTTCAGTGAGTGCATTCCTTTTAATTTTTAGTAGGCTTGGCAGGGTGATTTTTGCTTGGTCAATGCAATTCAGAATCCAACACTAACTGTAAAGCCATGCTACCTAATAACTATAAGTTCATGTTGTAGATGGATCGAGTCCATGTTACCTTATGCATATGATGTCTCAGGAGATATATATTGTGATCAAATTTATGCTGGCGATGACCTTATATATTTGAGCCAATCCGTTTGGTGTCATTATGGGCTATCTTGAAAAGAATCTAACGCTAATTACCTATGGGTCCTATAATTTGTAAGAGCGACTGCAATTAGGTAGCTCAGGCTATGGAGTGGAATTGTTTTTGAAAAATGATGTATTTTTTATTGGTACCACGTATCAAAATAATATGGGATACCGGTAACTAACTTTAAACTTTTAACAGATTATCCTAAGAATAAAACTTATAAAGATGTAATTTTGCAACTAAATATGAAGTGGAAATTACCAAAATTGCTGAAAAGCTCTTAATTAAAACCACAAAAATTAGAAGAAAAAAATCTTCGTACAATGCTAAAAATCGTACCAATCTAGTCGTTATCATTACGATTACGCCGATACAAGGCTAGTAATAAAAAAAACTTGTGCTACGGGTATCCTGGTTTCGTCACTGTTGCAATGGTCATGTGGTGACCCTAGGGGACTAGTGCAATACATGACCACATCTCATGCCATTGTGTGAGACTCGTGGACCAACTCATAGTGCCATGTACGAAAATTTTTTAATATTATTTTTAAACTTTAAATTTAAGAAATTAAAGGCCTAGACTAGTGATTGATTAATGGTGAATTGATGGGATTTTCTTATTTTCTTTTGTAAAATTGTGATTGAAGAGTGGTTGATAAAAATCTTTAAGTATTGAACAAAACCAATAGTGACTGGTGATTGTGCCAACCACTGTGAATAGTCTAATACACATTAAGGTTCTGTTTGTTGACTTCATGACCTTAATAGAGAATGTGTATGTTTTTTTTACTTTATAAAAAAAGAACAATTGCCATTTAGACATTATTAATCCGTGTTAAACATTATTTACCCATTTGGCCATTCGGTTAAGTAAGGATTAAAAAAACAAACAGTTTCTAAGTCAAATCTTGTTAGGGACGAGTATCAAGGCTAGCTATTATATATAAGCATTTATACATTTTTTAAAACATTTTTCAATTTATTTTTTTTCTTAATATTCACGTGACTTAAATCTTGCATAGATATCTTTATATATATACTAAAAGGAAACTGACCTAACCTCAATTGACCAATCACAACTCTCAATTTTTCAAAATTAATTAAATCAACACATGTCTAAATTAATTTACACTTTTTGTTTTCCATCACCAATTTACACTTTAACCCAATTTAAAAATAATTAATATTTTATTGCATAATGTCTATCTAATAACAAAATATAGCTAAAAGTTAGAGAGGTTACAACATTTGGATTAATACGAATTAATATTTATATCAATATTTTATTTTATATTATTAATTGTAATCAAACTAATTGTAATATTATTGTTATTAGTAATTGTAATCAGACTATAATTAGAATAATCATTGTTGTTATTTGTAATTTAGATACATATTTTTCTTATATAAACTGAACCCTACAAATAAAATTACAACACACGAAATCTTTGAAAACCCCACGAACCAACCGCTATTTTTATTGTTCTTAACAACCATAGCTAACGAAAATAAAATTACTTTTTTGCAAGACATCAATGAAAACTCGGTCATGTAATCAAAGTTAAGATATTGCTTCTCTGGAAGAGTTTCTATAAAAGAAACTCTACATATCAGCCTTAATATGATTTAACATTCAGTATTAACATTTGAATAACTCAATTTTTTTAAGTATAATTTTTACATTTAATTATAAGTATTTTTTTTGTTTCATATACTTATTCTTATATTGATAATGTTATAAAATCCGTGTATTTGATACGGGTCTAAAATCTAGTAAACGAACAAAAGCACGTCGCAAACATATACTATGGAAGTAGGGAGCCCTGTATGGACTACAATTCAAAGTAATAAAAGGTGAACGAAGTCAGAGCCTTTGTTTTGTCGATACAAATAAGAATTTAGTTTTGATTGGAAGACGCTCTCTAATTTTTTTCATCAGTTGTGATTTTCTCAACCGTTTTTAAATAATAAAATAATCTGACGTTATTTGTAAAAAAAGAAAAAAAAAAAGAATGAAAGCGATGTGCTCAATGTGTGGTGCATGCCAACTCTTTTAACAATTAGAAATAAGATGTATATTTTTATCCTACACAATAATATATGTATCAGACAGTTGTATTGTACAACTATTTAATGCATATATTGTTGTGTATATAACCAGGGCCGTCTCCGAGAATGTTAAAAATGTTTGAGGCCCGAGGCAAGAAGAAATATTGGGCCCCTAAAATCCCGATTTTTTAGGAAACGTCTAATTAGAGAGATAAACTTTTTTATACCGAGGTATAAATTTTTCCTTTTAAGTTTGTATGTAGCACAAAATTAAATACGAGTATGTTATATTATGACATTCTTGTGGTTAGATTAAGGGAATGATGCATATATTATAATATATATATGAAAGTTTGGTTCTGGGTGTTGGGAATCGTGCAAAGAATAGTAAAAAAATTTTTTGGGTGGGGCCCACATATCAATTGTTCTTTTATATTATTATATTTTTAACTTTTTTTTATATGGTTATATTTTTAACCCACATATTTATTTGATATTTTTTAAAATTAATTTATTTTATTTATTTAAAAAAACACACCAAAAGTTTCAATCTCTTACATTTTTGCAGTAAGGTTTCCATTTTAAACTGCCGACATCCAACGAACCCTTTTTCATTTTCACACAAAAGTTTTAATATTTATTTTTACAAGTATGTATCAGCTTAATTTCTTTTTAATTACCATTTGTTTTAACCAGACTACTACATGTTTCCTTTAAAATTTTTATGTCTTTTAACTCCCGGTCCAACATATATTTGTAGCACATGATTTCATCGTATAGTGTTAAAAATCTTTCAATGTCATATTTTTTCTATTATTGTTTGTATTATGTTCGTAACACATTTTGTCATTTTTCTTAGAGCGTCGTCTCAGTATTAATATGGTTATTGTTAGACATATTCCCTTATTTCTCCTAATACAAAACTTTTTATTCTTTTTATTTTCACCACAATACTTAACTCTTTACACTTTGGTACGGGATAACGTGTAAAAATCAGTAAACTTTTTATTCTTTTACTTTCACCATAATATTTAAGCCTTTATACTTTTAGCACTAAACTTTTATACTTTTTAATTTTCTTTTATTTTCACCACAACATTTTAGCCTCTTACAGTTTTAGCACTAAACTTTTATGCAAACTACTTTCACTTTAACTCAAATTTTTTATTCTTTTTATTTTCACCACAATACTTTAACTCTTCACATTTTTAGCACTAAACTTTTATACTTTTTTATTTTCTTTTATTTTCACCATAACACTTTAGCCTCTTATAGTTTTAGCACTAAACTTTTATTTCACACAAGAATTTTATTGTTCGTTTTTTAACTGTCGTGTGCAAAGAATAACAACTTTTTTGTTCTTTTTACTTTGACCATAATATTTTAACCCCTTACACTTTTAATACTAAACTTTTACACTTTTTTTTTTTCACCACAACATTTTAAACTTTACACTTTAAACATGGAAAAAATAGTAAACTTTTTATTTTTTATTTTTTTATTTTCAACACAAATTATTTTTATAGATTTGAAGAGTTAACTTTACACAAATTATTTTTATTTTCAACACAAATATTTTTTGGGCCCCTTACTTTTTTGGGCCCTAGGCCCGTGCCTAGACTGCCTACCCTCCCAGTCGGGCCTGTATTAAATTATGTTATGTAAGGATAGAGGTGCAAGAAGCGGTTAACCGATTTCGGTTATTAATTTTAATAACCGGTTTTGGTTATTTTTTGAAACAGTAATAACCGATTACGGTTAACTTGTACCGGTTAATAACCGGTTTCTAGGTTTTAAAACTGGAACCTATCTAACCGATTTCGATTAATAATAACCGGTTAACCGATACCGGTTAACCTATTCGGTTTTTTTAACCGCCCATTATTGAGAAAGTGGTGAACAATGGGAAAACAATCATTTCCGACAAGCCTGAGCGACGAACCCATATTCCAAAAAAACTCATATTCCAAATAAACATCATTTTCTAAACACAACAAAATTCATCATCCCAAATCTCAAAAACAACCAAAAATTGATGTTGGATCGGATGAAAGAAACATTAATCTATATATAGTATAGATATATTGAAAGCTTACGAAATCATCTGATGGTGCGATCTTTCCGGTTATATATCAGTGTATGTATATAATATGTGATTAACCGGTTGTTATTTGGAATAATTAATCGGTTTTAGTTTTGAAAAGAGTAATCGGTTAGTAACCGACGGTTTCTGGTAACCTATAATCGGTTTTAGGTTTTGAAAAGAGTAATCGGTTAGTAACCGACGGTTTCTGGTAACCTATAATCGGTTTTTACTATTCCGGTTACTAACCGGTTTTGGTTACCGGTTACAAATCGGTTCGGTTCGGTTAATCGGTTTTTTCTTGCACCTCTATGTAGGATCATTTCTTAGAAATGAGATAACATGGTAATCAATAACCACTAAGTTAATATATCTTCTATATATAAAACTCAAATCCAATCCTAAAATTTAGTGTAAAAAAACCTTAGTTGGCACATCTAAAACCCTTCATTTCTCTAATTTATTTTAAATTTTATTAATTATGACCTCACAACAACAACAACGGTACCCAATCCCGGCATAAGCTAGGGTATGTGGGAGGTATGATGTAGACATACCTTACCCCTACTCAAAGGTAGAGAGACTGCTTCCAAATCCACCGAAGTGGAAGGGACCTCCGGCCCATATAACCCTAGCAAAAATACCCGACGGCAGGCGTTGCCAAAACCGAATAGGGTGAAAACTCTCAATCTCAAGTGCTCGATCTCGATTTCAAAACCATAAGCTCACAAATCTCAGGTCTAAGATCTGCAGAAGAGAGTCGTTGGAAGATAGAGGAGAGAGCGTGTATAGAGAGAAAGAAGTGGCCTGAAATATAAGGATTGATTATATATATACGGTTATTCTTTTATAAAGAAAAGAAAGTTTGAATATGTACAATTATATATATATATATATATATATATATATATATATATATATTTGATATATATTCTTTCTTATTATTCAATCGAAATCGTATATATATATATATATATATATATATATATATATATATATATATATATATATATATATATATATATATATATATATATATATATATATATATATATATATATATATATATATATATATATATATATATATATATATATATATATATATATCTATATATAAAAATATTATACACATATATATATATATATATATATATTACATATTATAAATAATAATATGTCATAAAAGATATATTACCACCAACAATAAAAATGGTATTAAAACATATATTTATGGTAATAATAATATAATATGATTTTTAATATAAGAGTTTAAGTTATATTAGGTATCTATATCATATTAATATTAATTAATTAAGAGTTTAATTATTAAAGGTATCTAAAAATAAGATTTTTAAAGATAGATTTAAAAGGACACGTGTCGCTTAGGTAAAGCTCCACGTGTCGATTAAAAAGAGTATCAATCATGTTTTAGTTTATTGTAGATAAAGATGATTATATAATTAAATACTTATTTATTATATTCTCTTAAACTTATCTCTACTACATTATAAAACATTTGTTCCCTCTATTTTTTCAACTTTAAGTAGTTGAAAACCCAAAATACCCCTGTCACTTATTCATAATACCATTCGAAGAAATCTCAACCATTCATTTTTATCTCTCTCCTCAAATCTCAACCTCTAATTTTTTTTTCTCTCTTCTCTATAATCATTTTATTCCTCTACTTTATTCAAAATCTTTTATCTCAAAAACCGTACATTGATAAATTATAAAAATTATATGGGTGTTCTTAAATTTTCATGCTCTTTCATTAGAGATGTCATTCGATATACTTTCGACGAATTTTTAAATCCGAGGGCGGAGCCTCTACAGCTAAGTCATTTGGCTATCACACTTTATGACCTATCACCTCCAATGACCTATCACCTCATATGACCTATCACACTCTATGACCTATAACTCACCATCTCACCGCCGTAACGCGCGATACTTTCTCTTGTTGTAATTAAATATATTAAATTAAAAATGATATTGGTAATCCTATCTATATATTCGTATAACTATATCATTATTTATTACCAACTCTATCTACCAAATAATAACAAATATCAAATTTCTTATTTTCTAAATCCAATTCTTCTCTTTCTTAAAGTATCCATATTCAATCTTCCCATTTAGAAGGTAAAATGTCACAAAAATTTTCCAACAAAATTTCTTTGTCTTTGGTTACACCCAGGGCTTTCAGTTGGTTTACCAGATTTGTAAATCTGATGTAGGTTTGAGTTAAAGACTCCCCAGGATAGCAAAGAAAGACTCATATCTTTTGTTTAAAGCAACTTTTCTTGTGACAATTGTCTCATTCGTGCCTTCAAACTGTGTCATTAGTTCCTCCCACATTAATTTGGAATTTTCAAGTAAAACAAGAGTGGGCATTAGGGTTTCTGGAACTGCGTATAAATCATATTTTGTAACTTGGTGTCCAGGTCTACAAGTCTATGATCTTCCTCAGACCAATGATCCTTCTCCTTAGGTGACTGCCTAGGAGTCCCATCGGCATTTCTGACAACAGTAGAAGCATTCATGGGGACAAAGGGTCCTTCTTTTAAGATATCTGGTAAATGTCTCTCAACACCAGCAATATACTTAAGCATGCACGCTTTCCATGTTTGAAAGTTTTCACTGTTCCCATCAAACTTGGGAACAGGATTATTTGGAAAGTGTACGTGTACATTGTGTGATGGTATATTGTTGTTGATGAGAGGGGGTGGGGTAGCATTATTAGGGTCAGGTCGTTCTTGTTCAAAGTCAGCCATCTATGCAGATCAAAGGTTAATGAATTGATAAAATTCAACCTTGTGGCTCTGATACCAATTGTGAGTCCCAAATATAGATGAATAACAAACCCGACTGGCAAGTACAACTGATCTTGATGGACAAGTTCAGTTTACGATCCAGATATGGATAACAAGAAACAATTGACTAGATATAAAAATGCAAGAACAAATGGCAGAAACTATATAAGGATATATATAAATATAATCAAGTATGTAGCATTGAGACACGTTGTTTTCTTTTCAATGTATTTGATTTATTGATGTATAAACAAATACAAGGATTGTTGCGGAACAAAGATAAACACCCAAGTGTAAGTATCTAAACAATCCTGAAATACAAGTGATCTAATTAACTTGGAAATACTCGTAAGTTTACTTAGAGTATATCTCACAAGTTGCAATGCTAAAGTTTCTAAGCTGTTTGCAAGTTGTGAGAAGACTTTGTATTTATAGACCAAGTCCATGATGATGTAGACAAGATCGTACAAATGTGGTTGTGAGCATTTAAGGAATTAAACCATAATTCCTTACATGCTGCACTTAGAAGAGTATATAAGTCACTTGATGTGACTTATAGTACTAGGTTCCAAGCCTATACTTTGTACCTTTTGTTAATAGATAAATCTATTAACCGGATAAAGGTGTAAAGTAAAAGTCTTCCTCGTAATCAGTGTAAAGTGTTGTAAATACTTTACACTGAGATGCTTCAGTCTTGATCTGGTAGAATCACTCTTTGCTCGCTTCTGAGATGATTCTCTTCTTCATACTTCAGTCTTTGACTTCAGAATGAATGCTTCAGATTTGTCTCGATCTGAACTGAAGTGAAGCTTCAGTGAAGGAATTCTGAGACATTTCAGAATTCTGTACGGACGTCTTCACTAAACTTCAAGCTATTTCTGAACAAATTATACTTGGTCGATTTCCGACCTAACAAATTCCCCCTATTTGTTCTGAAATAGTGCATGCATCTCAGACTTCTATCTATACATGTTTGTAAGTCTGAAATGCAAGTTTTTGTTTAAGTTGTAAAAGTTTTCTAAGTACATCTTATAGATCATTGATGTCTCAGAATTTTACTTGTTGTTTTTCTAACTTAAACTTATCATCTACTTATTTGTTACAAGTTGCAACATATATATACAAACTGAAATGAATGTTACAAATGCAAATTCTTTACAAGTACATGATAGTCTGAAAAGAAAACTACTTCTTGGCAGGCCTTGAACCAGAAGGTGCCTCAGTAGGTTTTCTCTTCAGTGGAGAATGATCCTTTCTGCCAAACAATCTGCTTTCAATTTCCACCTTGGCTTGCATCTTTTGTTGTATTCTTGCTAACCATGCACCAGTCAAGGCAGATTTTGGCTTCCCTTTCAGAACCTGGATCATCTCCCTATGCTCAGAAATCCCAAACTCGTGCACTGAAACCTGATGGTATTCTTCAGCTGCCCTTCCTTCTCTTTTAACAACCAAGTCAAAAAGCTTCAATCCATCAGCTTTTGCTACTTCCATATCAACTATCTTGGCTGGATGAGATCGATGCTTCATGTAATGCTCATATTGATCCCTTTCATGTTTTCTTTGAATTTCAACAGCATCATCAGACATTGGTTTGAAGGTAGAAAGATCAGCATCACGAACACTCTTTCTTGATGATCTAGGTCCAGTCACTTTGGGTTTAGAGGTTGGTCTGAGCAACTCTTTCTCAACATTCTAAACTTCGGCCAGAATTTCCTTCCTTTTTATCGCCATTTCTTTTTCCCTATTTTTCTTTAAGTCTTCAATGGACAACTTAAAGGTCAGACTTTCCAACTTTTGTTCTAGAGGAGAGTAGTTCATTCCACACTCATATTCCAGCATATCAACTATAGCCTTTTGCACTCTTGGGTCATTTTTGATTTTCTGATATCTTTCCAATGATAACCCAAGAGCTGCAGCATCTATGTGATCAAGGGTCCCCATCTTTAGATGTTGTTCCCTTTCTCTTTCTTTGTTCTCCCTCCACATAATGAATTGGTTAGAAACCTGCTTTTGCAATGTTTCCAACTTCTTACTATCAGCTTCAAGATTATGTAAGGGATAACCTTGCTCGTCTATATTTTCACCAACAACCATTCCAGAACCCTTATCACTTTTCTTTGGTTCTTCTTCTTGAACCTTGCCTTTTCCCTTATCCTTTTTCTGAAGTTGTTCCCCCTGAACTGAGGCACTACCAGAATGTACCTCAGTTTGCTTCTTGGTTGCTTCAATTATCTCTTGAGTACTAGCAAGCAAACCAATAGGCACACCACTTCCCCCTTTGGGAATCTCTAAAGGCAATCTAGCATAAAGGTCAATTGTAGATTTAAGTGCCTTCAGTGGTTCCCAACTTTGTTGTTCTAGGCACTCACAAATACCTTTTGCCATTGTAGCAAACTGAGCCTTTAGTCTGAATGAAGAGCTAAGGTTCAGTGCTTCTTTATCTTTAAGTCTTCAATGGACAACTTAAAGGTCAGACTTTCCAACTTTTGTTCTAGAGGAGAGTAGTTCATTCCACACTCATATTCCAGCATATCAACTATAGCCTTTTGCACTCTTGGGTCATTTTTGATTTTCTGATATCTTTCCAATGATAACCCAAGAGCTGCAGCATCTATGTGATCAAGGGTCCCCATCTTTAGATGTTGTTCCCTTTCTCTTTCTTTGTTCTCCCTCCACATAATGAATTGGTTAGAAACCTGCTTTTGCAATGTTTCCAACTTCTTACTATCAGCTTCAAGATTATGTAAGGGATAACCTTGCTCGTCTATATTTTCACCAACAACCATTCCAGAACCCTTATCACTTTTCTTTGGTTCTTCTTCTTGAACCTTGCCTTTTCCCTTATCCTTTTTCTGAAGTTGTTCCCCCTGAACTGAGGCACTACCAGAATGTACCTCAGTTTGCTTCTTGGTTGCTTCAATTATCTCTTGAGTACTAGCAAGCAAACCAATAGGCACACCACTTCCCCCTTTGGGAATCTCTAAAGGCAATCTAGCATAAAGGTCAATTGTAGATTTAAGTGCCTTCAGTGGTTCCCAACTTTGTTGTTCTAGGCACTCACAAATACCTTTTGCCATTGTAGCAAACTGAGCCTTTAGTCTGAATGAAGAGCTAAGGTTCAGTGCTTCTTTATCTTTTAAGTCTTCAATGGATAACTTAAAGGTCAGACTTTCCAACTTTTGTTCTAGAGGAGAGTAGTTCATTCCACACTCATATTCCAGCATATCAACTATAGCCTTTTGCACTCTTGGGTCATTTTTGATTTTCTGATATCTTTCCAATGATAACCCAAGAGCTGCAGCATCTATGTGATCAAGGGTCCCCATCTTTAGATGTTGTTCCCTTTCTCTTTCTTTGTTCTCCCTCCACATAATGAATTGGTTAGAAACCTGCTTTTGCAATGTTTCCAACTTCTTACTATCAGCTTCAAGATTATGTAAGGGATAACCTTGCTCGTCTATATTTTCACCAACAACCATTCCAGAACCCTTATCACTTTTCTTTGGTTCTTCTTCTTGAACCTTGCCTTTTCCCTTATCCTTTTTCTGAAGTTGTTCCCCCTGAACTGAGGCACTACCAGAATGTACCTCAGTTTGCTTCTTGGTTGCTTCAATTATCTCTTGAGTACTAGCAAGCAAACCAATAGGCACACCACTTCCCCCTTTGGGAATCTCTAAAGGCAATCTAGCATAAAGGTCAATTGTAGATTTAAGTGCCTTCAGTGGTTCCCAACTTTGTTGTTCTAGGCACTCACAAATACCTTTTGCCATTGTAGCAAACTGAGCCTTTAGTCTGAATGAAGAGCTAAGGTTCAGTGCTTCTTTATCTTTTAAGTCTTCAATGGATAACTTAAAGGTCAGACTTTCCAACTTTTGTTCTAGAGGAGAGTAGTTCATTCCACACTCATATTCCAGCATATCAACTATAGCCTTTTGCACTCTTGGGTCATTTTTGATTTTCTGATATCTTTCCAATGATAACCCAAGAGCTGCAGCATCTATGTGATCAAGGGTCCCCATCTTTAGATGTTGTTCCCTTTCTCTTTCTTTGTTCTCCCTCCACATAATGAATTGGTTAGAAACCTGCTTTTGCAATGTTTCCAACTTCTTACTATCAGCTTCAAGATTATGTAAGGGATAACCTTGCTCGTCTATATTTTCACCAACAACCATTCCAGAACCCTTATCACTTTTCTTTGGTTCTTCTTCTTGAACCTTGCCTTTTCCCTTATCCTTTTTCTGAAGTTGTTCCCCCTGAACTGAGGCACTACCAGAATGTACCTCAGTTTGCTTCTTGGTTGCTTCAATTATCTCTTGAGTACTAGCAAGCAAACCAATAGGCACACCACTTCCCCCTTTGGGAATCTCTAAAGGCAATCTAGCATAAAGGTCAATTGTAGATTTAAGTGCCTTCAGTGGTTCCCAACTTTGTTGTTCTAGGCACTCACAAATACCTTTTGCCATTGTAGCAAACTGAGCCTTTAGTCTGAATGAAGAGCTAAGGTTCAGTGCTTCTTTATCTTTTAAGTCCTTCAACATTTTTCTGTCTTCTTCAGTGAAGGAAGCAGGGGAAGGAGGAGTAACAACATTATCTTTCTTCAGAAGTGTTAGAATTTCATCTAACTGCTTTGTCTGATTCTGAACTGAACCTTCAAGCCTGGAAACTGAATTTTTTACTTCATTGACAGCCTTTTCCACCTTGTCATTTGTGTCTTTGGTCAGTTCAGCAATCATTATTCTAACTTCTGCACCAACTTTCTGACAGACAGAATCTGAAATCTGAGCAGCTAGATTCTGAGATAGCTCAGACTTCAGATCTTCCACAATACCAGCACTAATAGAAGTCCCAAGTTCTTTCTCATTAACACTTGGCTTCTTAACCAGCTCTTGAACTTCACTTCCAACAACCATAATCTCTTGTTTCAACAACTTAACACTAGATGTCAAGTTCGCAACCACCGAAGCTTGCACATCTCTCTTTGTCAACCTGAAGGCTTCTCTGATTGCAGAGCTCACCTTGTTGCAAGTCATCACCAGCTCATTTAGCTTCCCAACCACTAGTCCTTCATTACCAGCAACTTTGGTCAACTCAGTTCCAAGGAACATCTGAGCACCTTTCATATCAGCCAAGGAACTAGTGTTGGCAGTTAGAGATTTGGTTAAGTCCTCCACCCTTAAAATAAGGCCTTGGACTTCGGTTTGTGTTTTCTCTAACTGTGCTTCTATATTCAAAGGAGGTGGGGGTTGTGTAGAAGCAGGAGCCACAAATGGTAAACTACCAAGCCCTTTAAGTATTTTGTTCATTTGAATGTCAGTTGGACTCTCAGATTCTGTCTCAGAATCCAAGTCCTTCTCTGAGGGGGCATCATAGTTGATTGGTGGTGGAATGTTGTGAATTTGAGGGTGAAGAAATTGAAGTGATGGAGTGAAAGATGGATCGGTTACATATGCGGGAGTGGTACCTGGTGGAAAGATTGGATTTTGGTGAGATGGTGGTGGTGGAACATAAGGCTCATTTTCTGGTTGGATTTCTGGGGGAGGAGGAGGGGCGTTTGTGAGGATGGGGGCTGGCTCAGAATCAGATTGATTCGCCTCCAATAGTTCCTCGTCAAACTCAAAGTCAGCAAGAGAATCAAGATTCTCCTGAGGTAGCTCATCGTCATCCCAGAAAGCATTCACTTTTACGATCTGGTCGGATATGCCCTGGTTTGGGTCACTAGTACCCTCACCAGATTCTGGTTCAACATCTGCAGAAGCAGGTGCATCGTCACCAGATTCAACGATTTGTACAATCGTAGGTACACTAACGGGTCCCACATTCTTTTGTGGCCCACTTAGTGACCTTTCTGGACCAGCTAGTGTGGCTGAAACAGTTTTAGTAAATACCTGAAGCATAGCAGAGGAGAGTTCAGGCTCATCTTCAGTAATGGTTGCCTTTGAGAAATCTCTGCCATATTCAGGTACAGAAGCTTCAGGTCCAGCTTGATTATAAGCTTCTCCAAGGATATCCATAAAACACAAACTTAAAAATCTTGGGAAAGCAATATGCAGACTTCTCTTTCCTTTTAACTTTGTAATCAACTGAGCAAAGAGAATCTCAGCGAAATCTGCTTGCATCCCATTCCAAATGTAATACCCCATCTCAACTTGGGGTAAGGAAAGTTGGTCCAACCCTCCATGGTTGCCACCAAGACTCTCCACAATCTGGGTCCAGAAGAACCTCCAGCAATTGCCAAAACCAGACATGAAAATGTGTCCAGAGGTCTTCAAATTACCATCAACATCCTCCATATCACCATGACCAGTGGCGACTAGAACCTCCCTGAAATTGACTCCTTTGAGTCTCTTAGCAAACACTTGGGGAGGTTCGAGGTAGTTCAGATGAAGGGAATTTCTGAACCCCTCAAGAGTGATGACACACTTCTTGGTGCCCTCATTTAGAGTGAAGGAGATGGATTGTTCATCCTTATGCACCACAGCAGTGTACCAGAATTCAAGCAAGTATCGATGATACAATTGTGAGTCCCTTAATTAACGAGATGGTTTACCAATAGAAAGTGTAAAATACAACAAGTCTAATAATCACTAGATTGGACTAGTATTACTTGTAAATAAAGATGCAAGATATATAAACAAAGTAATACAAGACTTAAAGCAATAAACAAATAAAGTGGACCATTATGTATGTTTCATGGGTATTTCATTTATTGATGTTTAAATAAAATACAAGGTTGTTGCGGAATCAAGATAACACAATTAAGTGAGTATCCTAACAACCTATGAGTTACAATATGATCTATATTTGTCAAATAACTCTTTAGGATCGAGATACTTAAAGTTGTGAAGTATCCCTGTTTAAGATCAAGAGTATTTGGACAAATTCACTTAAATGCAAAAGGAATGCTTAAAAGTATTTTTGTCAAGGAAATGACTTTGTATTTATAGGCAACAAATTCACCAGTGAATTTGTGCCGTACAAATATGGTTGGCATACATTTAATGATCCGACAAGAACATTAAATGTATTGGATAAGGAATAAGGATAAAGTCACATCAAGTGCAAGTGTATCCTTTTATCCAACCACCTTAACACACGTATACTTTGTTAAAGAACAAGTGGTTTGTTCTTTGGAAAGTGTGTTAAAGGCAAAAGTCAATCCTCGATATTAGTGTTCAGACTTGCAGGATCTAGAACACTAACAATCCTCCAGTGTGCAGATCTGGTAAGACTTTCCAGTGGACTCCGCCATTTGTTAAGTCTTCTTCCTTCAGACTTCAGTCTTTGACTTCAGTCAGAATGTCTTCAGTAGAGTAGATCTGGACTGGGGTGAAGTCTTCAGTGAGCTAATCTGGAGAATGCTCCAGATTACCTGTACAAGTAAATGCTCACTAGTCTTCAATTATTTCTGGACAAATCTTTAGAGGGACTCCAGATTCCAAGTCTGGAGTAGGTCCAGTAGAATATGTTTTCTGGTCAGATCTTCAGTGAGCTCCAGTAGTCGGGTCTGGAGCGAGACCAGCAAAACAAGTTTCTTAACAAACCTAAATAAGGTTCCAGTAGTCCAGTCTGGATCCAGTCCAGTAAGTCTGGACTAAATCTGGACCTAACAAATTCCCCCTATTTGTTTAGAAATAATGCAAGTGTTTTCAGACTTATAGATATACAAATTTGTATGTCTGGAAAACACTTGGTCGATTTAAGTCTAAAAAATCTAAGTTACTGGAAAACACTTTATAGATCATGAGTGTTTTCAGTTTCATCTTTTAAGTTCTAACTTAGACTAAATCTGGTCATTCTACTTGTAAAAATAAAAACTTGCAACTATTATTACTTTCATCAAAAAGGAAAATAATTACAACTTTCATAAACAAATAATACAACAAGTACAATGGTAAGAGTTCAGGCCCTTCTTCTCGACGTCCTTTCTGGAGCATCTTCAGTAGCCTTCCTCTTAGGAGATGGAGATGATGGAACAGACACTGGTGGTCTCAGACCCAACACAGCTTCCATTTGTTGAATTCTCTTCCAGACTTTCTCAATTCTTTTCATAAAAGCCTTCACATCTGGAGAGAGATCAGTCTTACCTTTGAATGTCAATCCAATCTCCTTTAGTTCAGTCCACCCAAAAGCTTGGACTGACGTATCCTTCCTTTCATCAGTAAAGTTACCTTCTCTGGTCAACTTCACATTAAACCTGGTCATCCCTTGATGATTTTCAGCCAGTTTGATTTCAGCATTTAAATCTTTCTTGCATTGGCCCTGAAATTCATCATTTCATCATATTTAGCCCTCTGCTTAGCCAACTGTACCATTTCTTCAGTATCCCTGGATACACCACTCTGTTGTCCTTCAGTGGACTGGTGTTCTTGTCTATTGATCTTCAGAGTGGTATCCAGAGGAATAAAGGTGCTAACATCACCATCTTTTATTGCTTTCAGTTGCTTGGCAGTAAGTTTAGGTAGACCAGTCATTCTCTTTCTGTATTCCAACTCCAGAGCACCAGCATTTCTTCTAATTTTCTTCTGGAGGCTTACCAGCTCCTCCTTTCTTTGTCTGATCAACTCTGGAATGGACACACCATAAATTAATGAGTCATATACCTGTTCTTCTTCAGCATAGAACGAGCGTATATGAACATCATTCAGTGCATCAAGACACTGATGAACTCTTGGATCCTCTTTCATCCTCTTGAAAACTTCAATATTTACGCCTAACCTGCCAGCGTTGTAGGAGTCCAGAGTACCCATTGTTTCCATATCCCTATGATGGGCCAGCAGTTCATCTCTTTGATTATTCTTGAAGATTTCGATCATTATGCACTGTTGTTGCAATTTCCTTGATGTTTCATTGTCAACATCTCCAAATTGCTCTTCCTCTTCACCAGGCACAACCTTTTCTTTTCCTTTGATAGATTTCAATGTAGTAGGAATGTCTGGGAAGCTTTCAAATTGGGGCTCACTGGCATCAGTACCAGTAGCCTCTTCTTCAGTCTGCACAATGGCTTCAGTGCCAAGTGCTCTCTGGGCCATACGTGCACTGGCATCAGTACCAGTCACTTGCCTTCTCTGAACAACGCTTTCAGTAGCGACTGCCCTTACAACCTCTCTCTTCTTCCTTAAACTTTCTTGGACACCAGATGATGGAATTGATAATTTTTCCCCCTTGGATTGATCTCTAGTCCTGGACTTCAGATCATTCCATAACTCTTCCATCATGTGCCTGTCCAGTGAACCAAAGGTTCTTCCTTGTTCTGGCAAGGAAGCAGTCATACCAGTCTTGAGTGCCTGGACTTCCCTTTTAATATTATCAATTGCTTCTGGCAAGTCCTTTGGCAGCTCAACTTCAATCATCTTCACAACTTCTGGCAACATAACATCCTGAAATGATCTAAGGATAGATCCAGATATTTCTTCAGTGATCTCTTTCAGCATATCACCCCTAATCTTTCTAACAACTTCATCACTCAGGGTGTTAACCAGATCATTCTGATCAACTGTTGGCCTGTTCTCCAGTGTACCAACTCTTGTAACCAGTTTCTCCATCTCATCTTTAAGACCTGCCAGTGGTTGTACAACCTTACTCTCCACTGCAGTCTCAACAGAACTAACAATCTTCTCTTCCAACCCTTGTACTGCCACCCTTATATTTTGAGAATTGAGATTTGTGGCTA